>VXBA01002270.1:45064-79964 GCA_013399895.1 Serilophus lunatus
GCCTGTCCCCCGCTCCCGCCTGTCCCGCCGCCCGCCCGGCGTCCCGGCCCTGCCCTCCGGCCCTTGGCTCCCGGCTCTCTCGCAGCGGCGCAGGAGGGGCGCTGAGGGCGCATCCTGTCAGCGGCACCTGGCTGGGCCGTGGAGGAGAGGTGCCCCAGACGCCACTGCCTCCAGATGTCCTGAGGCGCTGATTAAAACATCCTTCACTTAATTAACCCCATTCATTTAATGAGAGCTTCTGTTCATGGCCACTGGTCGCAATACACAACACATGGGATACCAGCTCCACGAAAGGGAATAGCGTGAATTCTTGTCAGCTGTTGCTGGCCACCCTTGGAAGAGACGGGCCGTTTAGGGTAAGGGAGGGGAGCATGGCCAGGCCGGCAGGCTGAAGGAGTGGGTGCCTGGCGTCTCCTACTTCCTACTCCTCCCCGCTTTGTCGCTAGACAAAGGTGTGTGGGGATGACCTCGGCTGACAATTTGGCCTCAGGGATGAATTGACTATCGCTGTACTGCAGTTGAGACTCTCCCGTCGCAACTTTGTTTAATGAACAAAATGACTAATACTACTTTAGCTAAGAATTTCCCATAACCCGAATTTCAGGTAACAGGAAGTCTTTTAAAGGTTAAAAGGCAGATTCATGTCATACCCTGAATAAGTAAAAGTGACTTGAGTGTGTGAAATGGCTTTGAAGTAATCGAATTCCAAAAATGGTTAATTCCTCTGCGTTCCCTGACCTTTGTATGCTTGGCATGTGTTTCCGTGGAAAGCTGAGTGTCAGTGAATGAGAAGGATCTCTTCAGGCGATTGCATGTGTGTTGAGGGAAATTGGAGTGTGCAGTGATTGAGATGGACTCTTAAAGAGAACTGTATGAAATGCATCAGGTTGGATGAGGATGAGGAGGTATTAGTGAGGAACAGATTTTCCCAGGAAATGCTCAGGGAAATTCTTGACCCAAAGAATAAAATAGCTGCAGTACTGTGTATATTAGAGCGAAGCTAAAACATTGTCTGCCCTTTTAACTTCGGAGATAGAATATACCATCTGAAGTAGGTCTCTTTATTGTACAATGATTCATAGAAGAGGAACCTCAAGCATCCCAAGATAAAAAACAGACAGAAGAGAAATGATGGTGACTAAAAAAACTCAAAAGGTCAGCTAGAGGGAAAGCAAGCAAGATATACTGACTGCTTTTACCTGGACAGGTTTAACTGACAGGCAGTTTTCTTTCTTAATGGTCAGCTCATTAAGCCTTTTAAATACCAGTGAATTCGTCATGGAAGCCAAAGGGGCTGCTGCTCATATGAGCTTGTGTCTCAGAGACTAGGGAGTTATGAGCTTTTCTTCACATGGCAGTAAGTCAAGCCGAGGTTAGACTTGAAAAGTTTAGACTGTGAGAGAACCTCAAAAGGGTTCTTACATCAATGAGGAGTTATATCCAGCAACTGTCCACTTCAAAATGAAAAATACTGTGCCAAATTTATCTCTTATTTCATCCAAACGTGTGTGGATGAAGCCGTTGTACTTTGCTAGAATACTCCTGCTTGATGGGTATTATGAGAGTTTGTAAATTGGACTCATCTTTAAATTTTAAAGAATGGGTTTAGAACATGAATTCAACTTCAAGCTGTCTGATTACACCAGAAATACATCACAGTTGTTGATGTCAAAATTTGGCCTATCATTGCAGCATGTCCTACACTCCAAGGTCCAAATTCTTACTTCCGTATGTAAACCTAGCTTTGTCAACTTCTGTGGAGCTAATACCAATTTACACCCTCATAGCTGATGCCAGAATTTGCGACTTAGCTCTGCTCTAGTAGGCAAGAGGTGACTGACTTGTTGAAACGCTTTTAGTGGAATTTACCTGTTGTGTTCTGGATGTGTTCAAGAATGTGAGCTCTGTTAAAACTCGTAGCCAGGTTTTGGGAGTGCATGGATGTTTTATGTAGTTAATCTGTCACAAATCCTGGAGTGACACCCTTTTCCTTAGTTTCTCTTGAGTTCAGGATCCCTTTATATTTCACTGAGTGGTCATTGCAGAATATAGTTACAAGTCCAAAACTTGTTAGTATTGCTTCGAGACTGTAAAAAAAAGAAATTGTAAAAAGGTAATGTATATACAGTAATTATATGGAAGAACATTGATAATAGTTTCACTTCTGGGAGTGTTAAAATGAACCCACTCCATTGTAGTCATTGACTCAAACCTAGTTAATATGTTGATACCTTCAGAATTTAAATAATTAATTTCTATTGCAGTTCTATTCTTTAATTGGTGATTTATGTAGAATTAATTTGGGCTTTTCCACAGAATAATTTTACTTATTGCATAAAGCCTTGAGTGAGAACTGTAAGAACCATCTTAAGGGAAATTGTGCTGTACCTACAGGCTAATGAGGAGGTCAGATCAAGTCAGCATGGATTCAGGAGGAGAAGATCCTGCTTAACCAACCTTTTATGACCAGGTGACTCATCTGATCGATGAGGGCAAACCTGTGAATGTAGTGTACCTAGATTTTAGCAAAGCTTTTGGTGCCATCTCCCACAGTAAACTCCTGGTGAAACTGGTGGCTTGTGACTTAGACAGGTTTACTCTGTCCTGGGTTAAGAATTGGCTGGATGGCCGAGCTCAGAGAGTGGTGGTGAATGGAGTCACGTCCAGTTGGAGGCCGGTCACCAGTGGGGTCCCCCAGGGTTCAGTGTTGGGGCCGGTTTTGTTCAATATCTTTATTGATGACCTGGACAAGGGGATGGAATCCATTATTAGTAAATTTGCAGATGACACCAAGCTTGGAATGAGTGTTGATCTGTCAGAGGGTAGGAGGGCTCTGCAGAGAGACCTTGACAGGCTGGACAGATGGGCTGGGTCCAATAGCATGAGGTTTAATAAATCCAAGTGCCGGGTTTTGCACTTTGGCCGCAATAACCCCATGCAGAGTTATAGGCTGGGGATGGTGTAGCTGGAGGATGCCCAGGCAGAGAGGGACTTGGGGGTGCTGGTTCTTAGGAAGCTGAATATGAGTCAGCAGTGTGCCCAGGTGGCCAAGAAGGCCAATGGCATCCTGGCCTGCATCAAGAATAGCATTGCCAGTAGGACTAGGGAAGAGTTATTCTTCCTTTGTGCTTGGCACTGGTTAGGCTGCACCTTGAGTACTGTGTCCAGTTCTGAGCCCCTCAGTTTAAGAAGGATATTGAGTCGCTGGAATTTGTCCAGAGAAGGGCAACAAGGACGGGGAAGGGACTGGAGCACAAGCCCTATGAGAAGTGTCTGAGGGAGCTGAGGTTGAGGTCTTCTGGAGAAGAGGAGGCGCAGGGGTGACCTTATCACTGTCTATAGCTACCTGAAAGGAGGTTGTAGTCAGGCAGGGGTCGGTCTCTTCTCTCAGGCTCCCATTGACAGGACGAGAGGACACAGTCTTAGGCTGCATCAGGAGAGATTTAGGTTGGATATCAGGAGAAATTTTTTCACAGTGAGAGTGATTTCCCACTGGAATGGGCTTCCCGTGGAGGTGGTGGAGTCACCGTCCCTGAATGTGTTTAAGGATAGGTTGGATGGTGAATTGAGTTACATGGTTTAGATGGTTTAGATGACAGGTTGTGTTGGTTAGGTTGTTAAGTTAGGTAAAAGGTTGGACTTGCTGATCTCTATGGTCTTTTCCAACCTTGTTAATTCTGTGTAATTCTGTGTGTAAGAGCTTTTTATAAGCTTGTATTGACTTGAACAGATTAATTTTCATTGGGAGGGGTGAGACAAAGTATTGATAAAATTATGGCTTCCAAATTGTTGATGTTGAAAACAAAACCTGAGGAAATGTACAGGTGGATCTTCAGTTTTTCTGAGCTCTATAGCTCATGTTTTATGCTAGTTGAGATTATTTTTCTCCCTTCTTGCAGTCACTATCCTCTTTCTCATCAGAAAGCTGTGCGTAGTGAATGGGATATCATATCGTATATCATATCATAACACGGAGTTATTTTACATCTGTAAGTATAATGGTAAAGTACAAGAAAGAGTATCTTATCTGTTTGCTGTTTACTGGATAAGGAATTGGTTGGATTGGTTGGGTGGTAGTGCTAAACTTCTTGATGTCCTTCTGAACATTAGTGTCAAGTGAAGGCCCTCAGAGGTCTGTAATGGGTCTGTATTGTTTAATGTCTTTGTCAATGACAAAGTGCACCCTTGGAAAGTTTGCAAACAACACCAAGCTGAGTGTTAGAATTGACACACCTGAAGGATGGAGCACCATCCAAAGGGACTTGGACAAGCTGGAGAAGCAAGTTCATGGGAATCTCATGCGGTTTAACAAGACCAAATGCAAGGTGCTGCACCTGGGTCATGGCAACTCCCAATATCAACAGAGGCTGGAGGATGAGCAGATCGAGAGCTGCCCTGCTGAGAAGAACTCGGGGGTGATGGTGGATGTGAGGCTGGACACGAGCCTGCACTGTGCACCTGCAGCCCACAAAGCCAATTCTGTCCTGAGCGGCACGCAAAGCAGCGTGGCCAGGAGATGGAGTGAGAGGCTTCTGCTCCTCTCCTCTGCTCTTATAAGATCTCACCTGGAGTTCTACATCTAGCTCTGGGATCCTCACCATAGGAGGGACATTGACATATTGGAGCAAGTCCATTGAAGGGGCACCAGTTTGATTAAAGGGATAGAACACCTCTCCCATGAGGAAAGACTGAAAAAATTGAGGTCGTTCAGCCTATAGAAGGCTCTGAGGTGACTTTATTGTGGCCTTCCAGTATCTGAAGGGAGCCTAAAAAAGAGCTGGAGAGGGATCTTCTGCAAGGATGTGTATAGAGAGGAAAAGGCTTCAAGCAGAAGGAGAGTAGGTTTAGGTTAGTTACTACGATGAAATTCTTTACTCCATCCCTGGAAGGCCATGTTGGATGGGGCTTCGAGCAACTTGGTCTAGTGGAAGATGTACCTGCCTATGGCAGAAGGGTCAGAACTAGATGATCTTTAAGGTCCCTTCCAACCTAAACCATTATATGGTTCTATGGTATCTGCTATAACAACAAGATGCAAATTAAGTCAAAGAATCAATCAGTGTGGTTTCAAGCGTGGTTTAATTCTAGGGCAAACAACAAATAAATGCAAGACTGGTGTAATAGAAGTGAACATTTCTCTAGATAAGACCTTCTGTCTAGAATCTTTTGATAATGTTATTCCTTGGAATGCTGAAAGACTTGCTTTGTTTGTTGGTTTTTCTAATTTCAAGTTGTATAAATGCAATAAGGAATCTTAATAACCTAAGCTGAAATTGTAATTTAAGGTTAATGGGACAAGCAATGTGCATTAAAATGATGTCACTGAACTGCATGTTAAAACAATTCACACCATTCTTTCTGGTATGTTTTAGTCACATAGAAGGTAAGATTTAAAAATACAGAATATCCCTTTAGGTATAAAGTATATGAATGTAAATGCATAAATATGTAAAATATGAACTTCATGGCACAACATTGAAATACAGAGTTGGGTTTTCTATTATTGCTATCATTTTATAATTTAGCAAAGATCTAATATGATTTTATGATGCAGAGAATTTGTTTGGCTTGTTTTTGGTGGAATTCATTATGCCTGCCATCTGAAAAGTAGATCTTTAATCCAGGTTTGCTGTTTAGGTCCTTCCTTTGTTAAACAGAATCTTCAGAAGATCTCATTTATTTTAGGATGAAACTGATCCCCTTCTAGAGGTGCTCTGTGTTTCCTAAAGAAAAAACTGACTAGTTTAGTTTTAGTGGCTAAAGTCAGATGAGAAGGATCTTGCCACTTATGGCTTTCTGTGACATGTCCTCTGTTGGTTTATTATCCTTTCAGTAAGGAAGCTAATGGTTGGCTACCTCCCAGAGGAGGTAGATACCTGTTGGAGTCCAGATTTCAGTTCAGGACATAACCCTTCCCCCCTGGGGTGGAATCTAGGACATTGCTCTTTGGCAAATCCATGTCATTTCTGTGAAAGAATCACTCTACATAATTTGCAGTAAAAAAATATATTGATGCCCCTGTGCTTGACAGGAATAGCTTGCTTATCAGTGTTCTTTCTTTGTAGGCATATTCCATTTGCAAATCACAGCTGTAATCTGTCTTCATACATAAATCAGATTGGATATTTTTTATCTTTGAAGTTCTTGCATCAAACGCAGACCTTCACCCATATCAAAAAAGTGTGGAATATTACAATGTCTGATTAGTGGATAGTTATCTCATGATGAGCCTTTACACCTTAATAAGCAGAGACATTTTAATTTCTTCTAAATTGTAATGTGTGTGCCGCACATTTGTTTACTATTAGTCAGATTTTGAAGTTGGCAAAAGGTACTTCAATTTGATGAGAATATGCTTTAAAGGGATATCACTGTAGTGATAGAATTTTCTTACAGGGTTGCATATAGTTTTTTACCACTGTAATACCAGTAACATTTTTTCACCAGAAAAAGTGAAGCCATGAAATAATTTTAAGCCTTTTTTCCCCCTAGAAGGAAAAAACATTTCTTTTTAAGAAATGTTTAGAATTTGCATCATGAAGCAAAAAACCTCACTCCTCCACTCTGTTCCTGAAACTAAAAACGTTTACTATACTTCAAAGTTCCAGTAGGTTTCCTTTGTCTACGAAGGAATAAAGAAGAATTAATCTAGTATTCTCTATCAAAAGGCTTTTTCACGTACTTCCTTTGTCAGCAGCAGATCAAAGGTAACCTTAGATATGGGTACCTAGTCTCTGCCTCAGTGAAGTAGTTCTAGTGAGTGAGTGATTAGAGCATGTATTCAAATTCAAGCTCATGGTAGAGTTTCCTTGGTTTTCATTAGAATTCAGGACATAGTTGTCGACATGCATTTTCAGATGTTTTACTCAGCAGAGGTGACCATAAGTACATATGTTTCTACATTTATATACTGGGACCTTTGATCCCATGAAGGGAATGAAAGCTGCTCATTTGCATCTGTTAGCAGTCGGTGTCCCAGAGTTTTTGTGTGTTGTAAACAAGCTGCTGCAGCGCATATATTCCTCACAAAATAATCACAGATGAAGTGAAAAAAGAGGTGAGAATTTATGCTCACCTATCAAACAGAACATCTCAGAGCATTATTAACTTCATATTACACAATCAGGCAAGACTCGATTATACACAGGACAGAACATACACATTTTACCACAACATGAAACCACAGTTCATGTTCACAAAATACCATATCATATACAAAACTTTACACTGTTCTTTTCTTCTTTTAATTAAGAAATCAATTATTCACAGATCCCACAGAACACTCTTAATAATGCCATTAATTTCTTAATATTGGATAATATCTTCTAAACATCAGGGAAAAAGGCCTTTAAAATCTGTGCAATACATAGCTGGGTGTTACTGGTAGTCATGAGGTAGAGAAAGTAAATAACTTGTATATTAAAAAAAGACTGTGCTGTCATTACACAACTTGAAAGATATGCATTTAAAATAACTACGAGAATTGATGAATAAACAATAATGTGCTCATGAGAGGGAAGATTAACTTCGTGCTAAGAAGTGATGTGCCTGGAGTTTCTTAAAGGCCAATTGCTTAAAATGGAGTATCTAGAAGGGAATGAAAAAAAAAGCCTATTTTTAATTTCCAAGGTCTTCTCAGTGTTATCACAACATATGTAGGTGACTGCTTTTTTCTACTTGCACAAAACCTGTTACTGCACCCTATATTACACTTTATCTATCTTATGAACTTGATCTAGATTAACAAGGTAAGACAAATGTTGAACTTCACTGTTAAACGGTAAAATAAAGAATAGTCATTCCCTTATTCTGCACAAGTTTCTGCAGCAGTTTGACAGCAGCTGTTGCACAACATGTGCATACAGGGTAGCAGTAGACACTTTAGGAAGAACACAGGCTGGGAGAGATTCCATTTCATGTTGAGAAAGGAGACTGAATAACAAAGTTGCCTGGTATAGATATTTGCAGGCCTTTATTACAAGCAATGCCTTGAGGGCAGGGAAATAAGATGTCTTGCCAAGAGATTATTTTGAGCAAATAAAATGATCTCTGAAATTTATGACTAAGAACCCTTGACACACCCCAGTTGAAACTCCCAAGCACTCTGCTGCTTAGTGGAACTGCAAGTCACATAATTGTATACTTGAGGTGAAAAGTGTATAGAAAGTATAGGTACATTTCTTGCAATTTCAGATTGCATTTATCCGTTTCTTTATCCCAGAGGTCCTAATAGCAGTGTTAAATCCTGCAAAGCCTTTTCCATTCCTGCAGTTTTTAGATACATCATTAACCTGGTTAACTTTCTCACATGAACAGGAACTACTATCAGAAAAAAATTCTTCAGGATCAGGTTCTTATTTATTAGAACGTGTCCTGATTTTTTCTGGAATAGAGTTACTTTTCTTCCTATTAGGTGGCACAGTGCTGTATTTTGGCATCAGGATGAGAATAACGTAGGTAGTATTTATACTGAGCCAAAGACTTTTCAGCTTCTCACCCCACCCCACTAGTGAGAAATCAGGGGGGCACAAGAAGCTGGGAGCAGGCACAGCCAGGATAGCTGACCAGAACTGGCCAAAAGTATATTCCACACTATACAGCATCATGCAAAACAATAAAATGGAAGAGTTGGCCAGGGAGCAGTGTCTCAGTGCTCGGGAGCTGGCTGGGCATTGGATGGTGAGTGACTGCATTGGGCATCAATTGTTTTATATATTTTAATACTTTTATAAAAATAATGACAATAACAACTATTATTGTTATCATCATTTTTCCTTTTTCTGTCCTTTTAAACTATCTCAACCCACAAGCTTTTTTTACTTACAATTCTCTACCTCTTCCAATTGGTGGAGGGAGTGAGTGAGCAACTGTGTGGTGTTAAAGTAGCTGCTGGGTTAAATAATGACAGAAGTGCAGCCTGCTGTGACTCATGCCTTCTAAATTCAAATCACATATAGCATAGAATCTATATTGATTGCAGTAATTTCCAAAATCGTGTCACTTTAATTACTGTTGGGGATGGCAGGAAATTTTGAAAAAGTTGTCTTTGCAGTTTCCTCGATACCGTAATGTTGCTAGTTGCATGTCATGTGGAGTAGAGTAGGCAGTTCTGGAGAGATACATGCAGGAGCTAAAAGTGTGATGTGTAGCATATACCTGCCTCTCTCCCCTGAAAGAAATAAAACTAATATTTTCCACTATCCAGCAACCTCTACATTCTCTGAAATAAACTTTCTCTGAATATCTGAAATAGGACAATCTGACAACTCCAGTAGCATTAGATACACCAAATAATTTCATCTTTAGTAAGGAAAAATTCTTATGGCCCTTTTGAGGTGAAGATTTGGTCTGCAAAAAGAACTAAAGCACAAGCAGTGCTCTGCATCAGTTCTGCCTAGGGACACTTTCACCTCATATTAGGGACATCCTCTAGGAAATGACTGTGGAACTTGTGGACCTTGAAGTCATAACCTAGGATATTCTTTTAGCAGCCTTAATTTGTTAGAAAGAACTTCAAGCTAAACAATCATAACAGTGAAAATTATTGTAGGAACTGAGAATGTAGACATCAAAATTATATTATCTATTTTTTGAATGAAGGGGATTTAGTAGGTAGGTTTTTTATTTTAGCCAAATTTTGTAAGAAAATGAAACACATCGCACTCTATGTCTATTTGGCTATGTCTGTGTAACAGACCACTCTCTTCCTACCCCCCCTGATAACTTTAAAACTGCTTTCAAACACAGTCAGGTACAAATTCAACAGACAAACAGTGTTTTTAAGGAAGTTCAAATAAGTTAAATGAAAATTGGGAGCTAGGTAAAGAAAGACAACCAGACTCCATCCATGGAAGTGTTCAAGGCCAGGTTGGATGGGGCTCTGAGCAACCTGGTCTAGTGGAAGGTGTTTCTTCTCATGACAGGGGGGTTGAAACTACAGGTAAAGATATCAGTCAATTGCTTGTATGAACCAATCAGCTGATGGATGACCAGTCAGCTGCTCCATCTAAGCTTTTTATTTGCAAGCACACTTAAACTGCTCCCATGCCTGCTTCTTTATTCCTAGACATCATGCAGATGAAGAAAAAAGGGAACTGAGGACATTGAGTCGATAGATGAAGTTGCTAGTATGAGAAGGAACTAGGGCTGTCAAATGGTGTCTCAGAGCACAGAGAGAGCTAGGTGAGATAAGATATGCAGCATGGCATACAAGTACAAAGAAACCCAAACTACTACTTGTTTTTGTAAAAATTCTGTGTTGTAAACAGTATTCTAGAATGACAGCAGCAGTGTAAAGGAAAAGAACATAAAAATGGGAATGTTGAACTCATCCAAACTTGAAGACTGTTTGGACCTATCTGAAAACATCATGCCAAGGCATAAACTGGAATGCAATTTGAGTATCTGTATCTAGGAGTACATACTGTCTTATGTCTTGGCAATGGGTCTGAAGTAAAATATACAGCCTTGCAGCTACGCTTATTAGCTCCAGCACAACACCGGCCGGGCAGTGTCTACACCACAGGTGGTGCACGTCTAGCTGGCTCAGTCAGTGGGTGGAGTTAATACAAGACTACCTCCACTGTTCATTTAGACAAACGTGGAATCTTTATTTTCAGTCTTTTTCTCAGTACGTAGTTGAAGCTCTGTAGTGCCTCACACTGGCAACTTAACATTTTTCTCGAGTGATAAGAGTTGAGATTTGAGGATACCAACTGCAGTTTTCTCTCAGAAGCTATTACCTACCTGTATCTTCCCTGTGCAGAATGCTGCTAAATGTACTTCTTAAAGGCATGATTCATCCATGCAGAGATACTCCTTTAAATTGCTTACTGTTGCATCCACTTCTGCACATCCAGTATTCTTGCACACATTCTGAACCGTGCACAGATTTAAATATCATTCTTAATCCAAAGTGCCTAATCTTTTCTGACATTGTAAATTCTATCTTTTTGCTTTTCTCTCTCATCACTGAATTGCCAATTGAGAAACAACTCTCAAACTTTACGAAGTTTCTCTCTGAGAAACTGTGAATTTCAGTATATGTGTTTTCCTCTTATGGCCCTTCCTACAAACATACTTTGTGTGCTAAGAGGCCTAACAAAACCAAATACTGGCTTTATGGCTGTGAACGATTTTTTTGCCATGCTGATGAGAGAATATTTTTCAATGTACAAATGCAAGAAAACTGCAATTGCTAGAACATGTTTCAGAACATGACCAATTGTCACGAGTCAGGGAAAAAGTAGTTTCAAATTCACTTGCAGAAACATAAGACTATGAAGTATGTGTATATTGCATTTAATAATATATATATCCTCAGGGAAAGATAAACTGAGTATTTCTGCTTTTAGATAAAAATAGACAAAGAAAAAGATTGAAATCAGGAAGACATTTAGTTTCTGGAGTTAAAAAATCTGTATGTAGCTTTTCAGCTCATCATAAGCTAGAAACTGCCCTGTGTTGCTGAACAAATCACTCTGTGTTGTTTTGTGTTTGAGGTTTATTTCTGAGCCAGTGATACTCCGTACAAAAAAGCCGGTTTATTAACAAGTAGGAAGACAAGTTTAATCAGAGCTTTCAGGAGTTAGAAACTAAAAGGGCAGTGGAATGTGGCATGTGGATTGGCATGAAAAAGTAGGCCTTTTCCTTCGTGCCTCCCTTTTTTCTTTGTTGGAAGATGTTATTTGAGGTCAGGTAGCCCATGAAGGCTGAATGGAAAAAAAAAGAAACAAGGATAAATCCAAACCTTGTTGCCTTTAATACATTAAGGAACGTCATGTTTGTGGAGAAATTCTTTGAGCAGCTCAGGTCTCTGGATTTTGGAAGCAAGCACCTAAATATATGAACTTAAACTGGAAACAGGGCATTCTGCACTTCTTTTAGCACTCCAACATGCATGACCATAAAGTTGCGAGAGAGGATTAGCTTTAACAGATTGAAATGTGATAATAGACAGATGTTGCTGTACAGTTATGACCCTGATTTTGGGACCTAACACTGAATGAGCTAGCTGCTCATTCATTGACTGTATTACAATTCACATGCTTTTCATGAATAGTGGATTGTCAGTCAAAACACTCTTTTTCTTCTTTAATGACATCTTCAGTTACAGGAATACATTGGTAGCCATATCTTGTTCTGATGGAAACATGAGAAGTTTTCTTTGTGCAAAAAAGACATTCTGTGTGTTGATCATCTTCATATATAAACAAGATACTGAGTGTATGAATAGGTTAAAGAGGACTGTATAACTTAATACATACAACTGAAATACAGAAAATATGTATATAAAGGTTATGGGGTTTTTCATTGGCATGGCACTTCTAACCACAAAAGGGAAATTCTGTCAGGGTTCATAATGCATGCATTGATACATTTATGGAGGGAATGCTAACTCATGTATGGTAATCCAGCTGCTTATAGAGCGTGTTGGTTCATTACTTGCTCCCTGTAAATGATGCTTTAAGGACCCTAGCTTGCAGTTGGTTCATCATACAAGGATGTTAGCAACACCAAGAGTATTTTCATTTATTTCCTTTTTATAATTAAAGCATTTTTATAATTGCAAAACTCTTTAACTATAATTGTTATTTCTACAGTGGGAAGCTCACCCTGTTTTGGAATGTTGGTTTTGTTCTTGATTCTTTGCCTCCCCAGCTTGTATAATTCTGCATAAGCAATTATTGAAATGTAAACTTGTCTAGCAGCAAAACAACCGCAGAAGTTTCCACATAAAGATGAGTAACTGTAGAGTCAAATAGGAAGTGAAAAATTTGAACTTGGGATGGAAAAAGGATAGTACAAGTACTCTTGGTGAGTGTACAAAGGATAAACAGTCTGGCCTTGCCATTCACTTGCTTTGTCTCACATGTGGCAAGCCGAATCAATTTTCCATATCTCAGATCAGTCATCTTCAATGAGGACCATAGCACAAATGGTAGGATAGTCATGAAATACATACAGCATATTAAAGAGATGATACTGTTACAAATTCAGCGTTTGAAAAAAATGATCTCTGTCAAATTAATGCATTGCTTTGATGGATTCCACCAGACTTCTCTTTATCCATTTCAGTCAAAAGCCAGCAGGAAATAGAGGGTAATGAGTTGTTCATTACAAAACTGCTTTGAAAATAATTTAAAAAGCAATGCTGTTGGCATGGAAGGTGTGAGGATGTTTCAGGTGGACTGCATTAGTGAAGTTTAAATCTTATGCAGGTGTCTGCCATTGGGGCTAAGATCTGAAGTTTTAGAGAGGTTAGTGGAGGGTGGAATAATCAAAGATGACTCTCAGAGAGCAAGACTTGCAGAAGTGCTATTTTTAATTTTTTTTTTTGTAAGTAAGCTCATTTGTTCTTTGAAGTGCTTTATATCTCTTGCACAAAAACCTTGCAAAGGGACATGCTTTTGATTAAGGATTGGAAAATAATGATGGGCCTCCTGCTTTTTTGCACACTTTGTGTTTTTAAGGCAGAAGTTAGTTGCTGTCTTCTTGTCCGGAATTTAACTGGGTCTTTTGCAGACTTCTGATTCTGCACTCTCTGTTCATCCCTTTATATAGCCCAATATAGCCTAGCTCTAACTGCCAGGCCTGATGGGGCATATCTTTAGGGATATAGAGCACACTGTTACCAACTGCCTGGACTCTCATCCTGAATAACAATATGAATCATGATTACAAGGGCTAGTTGTTATTTTCTTCTCCTTTCTGAGTTTGAGTGCTCATGTAGGAAGTGATGCTAAGAAAATCACAGGAAATTATACTGGAGAGGTAATATCTAGTAAGACCAGAAAGCTGACATATGTGGCCTGATGATGAAGCAGCAGAATTTGCTTTTTTACTGTAATTTGTATTTTGCTTTATGTTCTTTTTCCATGTTTTCAGTGAGAAAAGCATTAGTTTCTCAGGTCTTAGTTTTTGACTGGAGATGGAACTCATTTTTGAAATTCTAGCAAAAAGTATGGCTAGGTGTATGATGCAAAGCTGTAGTCATTGGTGTGACCATTGTATCTGAAAATCCTACCACAGAACAATGAGTCATGTGCAGTGGTGACTGCAGTAAGAGGCTGTACACCCTAAATTTGTAAAGTGCTGTAATTTTTTTCAAGAAGATATCGACCATTAGGTAAGTAAGAGTATCTGCAGCCATATAGCATGTAAGTTTATTATCTAAGGAAATTTACAAGGAAAACGTGGTAATGTTTTTTCTGAAGGTTACATTTTAGAGCTGCTGTTAGAACTGTATTTTTGCTCTTTTCTAGTCCATTCATGCCTACAATCAGAGGCTCTATTTAGCTTTTTGAAACTGTGAATAAATACACGTGTTTTCTCAGGATTTGCAACCAAAATGAATATATTCCCAAGTGTTACCAAGAGGTTTCATGTCTAAAATGTTAAAATGAATCTCCAGTCATAAGAATGCTTAACCAAAATACTGTGAAGGAATAAAACAAAAGTAAATTTCTGTGAAGTGGAGATTCCTCACAGTGGTGAGAGTTGGCACATGCAATGGTATGAGGAAAGGAAAACAAGCTTGCACGGTATAAAGAATTTAGAATGACTAGGCTTTTCATTTTGTTTCTCGTTTCAAAGATTACTTCATCTTCACACAGGGAGAAAAAGAAGAAAAGCTGTAAATTTGTTATTAAATTATTTTGGGAAAAACAACGACTTTAAAGTTTCTTCCTTTCTGTGCCTGAGTACAAATCAATGCCTGGCTGTATAGGCAGTCTGGGAATGGTACCAGTACAGCACGTGCTTATAGGGTGTGTGTGCACTAAAAATGCACTTTATAAAGTGTCTATGGGCACAGTATTAATTGAATGAATGCTGTCAGCTAGAGTGTTAAATGCAGTCTGCTTACTGAAACATTTGGAAGCTGTGCTGCTGAGAATGTGACCTAAAAATGTTGCCTTTAAACTTTTATATAACCTCATCTTGACCTGGCTGCATTTCAGCTGAAGTTTTCAACAGTCAGTAACTTACACTGTTTCATGTGAGCAGCAGGGAAGACTTCAGACTGAGGGACAGCAAGCAGAGAAATTAATTGTCTAAAAAGCTGAGGAGGAAAAGGGTGGAATGAGGAAAACACGAGAACAGAATTGCTGTGAAACTTGGTGATGATGACAGTAAGATTATTCTTATTGTTTGGTTTTACCCTGTGCCCCATAAAACTTTAATCCAGTCATGTGGGGAAAGGAAAGTAGATTAAGTAAGTAGTAGATTATTAAGTAGATTACAAATTTTTCATACAAAAGAACATACACTAGGACACACTTCTCTAGCAAAAAAGTTTGGGATTGGCAACTGGGATATGCAGAATTGGAAGAAATATTTGTGTTTTAGAAGACCTCAGAAAGAAATACTAAATAATCCTCTTGAGATGGGAGGAGAATCACTGACAGTATGAATGTGTCATATCTTATGAAGAGTAGAGTGGTTCCTTTTGTGTTGCAATGGCCAGAAAAATGAACAGTTGCTGTGTTGCTGTAGAACAATACTTCTTATTTTTACTCTGGTGGTGGTATTTTCCACGCCCCCACTGCCCTGTCAGGTTTAGAATATGATACTGTCTCTGATAACTTCTTTAAGGGGTAAATGTATCTGCAAAGATCAAGACCCTTTGCAGTTGTATGAAATCACTAACAGGTTTTTCTACAAAAAGCCTCAACCAACCCAGATTTTCATTTTGGCACAAATTCAATCATTAATTGGGGTTTGTTGCCGTTAGTAAATTGAGCAAGATAGTATTATGCTTTTTGAGGCAGGGTTATTGTTCCAAATAAAAGTCTGTTTTGAAGTTCCATTTGGGTCAGAAGTTGGGATCCATTCAAAGGAGATGGGAACACATAAAATGAACAAAGAGTATAAGAGTAAAATTCTTTAAAATGCTTGACACATGTTAAACTGACAAGGGGTTTGTCTAACAGAAACCTTCTCTAATTTTTTCATCTGTATCTTTTGGTAAAAGAAGACTTCAAATGTTGCTTGGCCTTGTTTTTTGGTAACATTTTACTGTAGCACTGATGGTCTAATGTGTTTGACATCTTTAATCCAATGACTTGCAAAAGCATAGAGAAACTGAAGGTCAGTGTATTTTTTGGAGATGTAAATTTTGTTTCTGAAGTCCTTCTAGGGATTCTTGGCAAGTGTTCTCTGTGGTGTAGAGTGCCACGCCTGTCTACATCTGATTTGCATGTCCTGGGTATAAAGTAAGGCCTTTGGTGTGTCTTTTGCAATGTCATTAACCTTGGTTAGCCAGAAATAAACTGACAAATACACGCTGACATTCATAATTATTTCAAATAATATAATTCATCACTCAATATGGCAAAAGAAATGGTATTTTATTTTTTGCCCAATGTGTATTTTTTGTTAACCTTGTGACGGGATAGTCAATGATCAAAATGTCGTCCTTCAATTCAGTCATCGTATTGCTGCTGGAAAATCCCCTTGCAGTAAAATACTCTTCCTACCTGCTGTTCACTTAGAAATTTCTTCATATGTTAACCCCACTGAACCTCTTGTAAGTATCTTCTGTCTGTGAATTAAGATTTTAGAGGAAGGCCCACATGCGACACTCTGAACCAGCTGAGCGTTTATGCCTTAAATTTGTGACAATTACATGTGGCTTTCGACACTGGACAGTGAAGAAACTTGTCTTTTATCCCTATTAAAGGAAGTGATATATTCTGATGATAGAAGAAAAATTACCTCAGTTAGGTATTTACATAAGCAAGGAAGACTGATGCAGGATCTTATATTGGTCAAAATTAAGTTTAAAAAAATTAGGATCACAAAATGCCATGTAAAGTAAAGGTTTTCTTGGTGAGCTGCCAAAGATGTCATGACTGAGATTTCTAGAAAAAGGTGAAATTCAAATCTGTGGCATTTTTTTTTCCTGTCTTCAGTGTATACAGAATTTATGGTGAAATTTCTGGAGCCATAAAGTTTCTTTATTCCAGAATTCTTCAGGATATGTGCATTCTCTCTCTCACACACACACACAAATATGCACGCTTGCCTACCCACCCTCCAGAAGAATCAACACAGCGTGTCACATCAGTCTGGCAGGATTATGTTCATTAGATGTTCATTTTTGCTCCTGACCTCTACCCACCCCCTCTCCTTTAATTTTCATTGTGAAGAAACAGCTCTAAGCATAGGATTATTTCTGGATTAGTTGAGCTCTTTAGCATATTGTCTATGGCCTTGTTTACCTTGCAAGAATCATTGAGCCTGAGCTGAGTCCCATAGCAATGTCACAGAGTGCAATGGACTGGAATGAGCAATAGGCACAAAAACTCAGGACTATTAGCCTGGCATAGGGAATGGCAATGGTGAAAGGCTTCTGGCAGGTTATTTGAGCTGGCAAGAGGTTGAGAGCTGCTGCCAAAAACCCTGCAGAGAACAATTTCTGCAAAAGATGAGAATGGCCTGCCTTAGGAAACTACTGTGCCCATCTATGCTGTACTGAGAGTAATCTCAAAGTCTAGTTTAAGTGGTTTTGAAGAGCAGAAGAAAATGACACTTGAAGATGGACTGTCCAATTATGGACCCAGAAGATGGGAGATAGAGTCTTCAGCACAACTGAGATCAATGTAAAGCTCTTAGGAAAATCCTCTCCTGATCTGCCAGTTCCCAGCTCCTGAGCCTGGAAGAACTTACTGAAAATTTATATCATAGATAGTTTCCACTGTGGAGACCTCAATATAGAGTGATTTTTTAAGTTCCAATAGCAACTGTAAAAATATGGATGTTTATTTGGCACATTTATCCCATTTCTTTACTGGGCTGATGTATAAGTTTTTCAGCTGAATTATTGTGTGTGCTCATAGTGTGACTATTGATCCTTTTTTTTTGTTTGTTTGTTTGTTTTGTTTTTCACTGGGAACTGTGCAAAAGGCTTGCTGCTCAGTCATGGTCTTGCATCTTCCCTCCCTACTGCCTTTGAATGCTTACTCTGAGTGTTGTGATTTATCATCTAATTTAAAGTTAGAATCTAATATTTAAATTCACAACGAACTTGCCCCTCAAAATAACCACTTGCAGAGTAAGAGCCTCATATCAGCCTATTGTATTTTATCCTTGGAAGTGAAAATACTGTTTTTTAGCATGGCAGATGGCAATGGTTAGTTATGCACTGAATTTTCTTTTGCTCTTTTCCCTCCAAATGTCAAAGAAACCAAACTTATTTCATTTTGTCCCAGTGTGGATTTTTTCAGAGAGGCTATTTGGATTTGACTGTGACCACAGTACTCTTGGCAGGCTTATAATAGACCTATAAACTCCCCAGTTGTGAGCAGCTGTTGGATGAAAGCGTTAGTTTAAAGAACAGTTTCAGGGTATTCGTAGGAAATTCTAAAAGTCATCTCACCCAGTGGATTTTCACACAGTGAGTTTTGCATCACCGTCACATTTTCTCCCATGAATTCCCCATTTAGTCCATTTGAGTATGACTCTTATTAACATATCTTTGTTTATAATTGTCTTCAAGGCAAAAAATGTGGAAGGTTTGCAATTCCAGAATGTTTTAAATCCAAATTACATTAGCAAAGAGAAGTCTGGAAAACAAGGGGGAAAATCAACACTGAGGAAGAAAGGAAGACTGCTAGCAAGGAAGGAAGAGGAAGAGGACTGGACTCTCCCAGAGCTTTTGCTCAGGACTTTGAGTCACAGCCTGTTCCTCTGGTCTTCTTCAACATGACTCTTTGCTGATTGCAGATGTGGAGGGAGGATGAGGAGTATTTAAAGAATGGAGTAGAATTCATCTGCATTCAGAGCCACTCCTAGCCACTTGAAATCTCCTACTTGCCTTGATGAGCTTTTAATCAGGACCCTGCTCTCCTGCAGGCTCCCAAGTGAACCTCCACTTCCAAACAGAATAGGTGGCTTTGTTTTAGGCCAGCATGTTGTAGCAAATCACTTATCCACTTGTTGCAGCATGCAGTGCAGAACTGTTTGTTCCAGAAATGAGCCTTAACACTAAATATAGGATTCAGCCTTTCTTAGAGTTCAGGGATGTTTCCTTTCTTTTTGGTATAGCCAATATCTCATCCCCTCTGTCTCAAGAAAAGAAATGCTATTGACTTGCACTGCCATTGTGCGACAGTATCCCATTGTGTGACATTATATCACAGAGAAAGTGAACAAATTCCAAAGCCAGATTTTAAAAAGTTTTAATTTTTTTTCCCAAGAAAATTAAACTGAAAACCACACTTAACCCTTTCCTTCCCTGGCCAAAAAAATCAATGATGAACTGCTTTCTCAAAGTGATTTTAGTCCTGTGTGAATGAGTTTATCAAGCAGGACTTTGGGGATTTTTAGTTTGCAGGCTAGTTGTTTACCAAATCTTACAGTGTTTGCCTTTTCTTTGAGAACAAGCTAAAGCTAGGAATGCGAGTGTGCTAGGAGATTTATTGCATCTGGCAGCTGCAAAACAATGGTTCTCAGCAAATGTGTTTATGAAAGAACAAGGAGAAGAAAAAGTTGCAAACTATATAGTAATAAATAGCGTGTTCCAGTGCCGTCCTGTGCTAAACAACTGCTACAGTGTATGTCATCTGTGGACAAACTATAGATTGGTATTAAACTTTTGCAAAAGGTGTGACAGACCTGTATCTCCTTGCACTCTTCTGACCTTACTTGTAGCTGGCTTGAATCACGTCTTGCTCATTTGCAGTATCGCTCTGTGAGATCGATGCTTCTGAACATCAGCAACTAGTTCGTGTGTTTCAGTGGATCTGCTAATTTTGCTTCTTGGCAAAGTAGCAAAAAATTTATCTCAGAATTTGCAAGGAGCTGGAAGAGAGAAAATTTTTGTGTGACAGGATCAGAGCACTTTGTCTCTTTGAGCTAAGTCATTCAGTCGCAGAAATACAGCCTGACCCGACCCGTCTGCACCAACAAGTCTTGTACACCAATTTTGCATGTAGGTACCAAAGTCAAAGCAAAAGCTTGATTTCCAAACAAAATTGAAGAAAACTTTCTGTAGACACCATCTTGTAAACCTCCAGTGAGCCGCTGGCATCTTTAAGGCATTTCAGTTGGACTCCAAAGGCAACCAGTCCTTCTCACTTCAGTAATTTCTCTCCTTGCTTATCAACTTATCAGACTTCCCTGATCTTTCAAAAAGTCAAACTCATGCATCCCTTGGAAGTGGGGCTGGGAGAAAGAATTTGCACATGATGGTTGTCCCGGTATTGACCAAGACAGAGTTAATTTTTGCAGTAGCCAGAAGGAGTACGTCTAAGACACAGAGGTTATTCTATGCCACCTCATGTCATCATTGGGAGATGGGAGGAACGGAATCTTTTCAAGGAGAAGGCATCTATTCTGGTCAAGTAAGTGTGGGAGAGGGAGTGGTGAGGTGGCACTGGTTCTGAGCCGGAGGGAGCGGTCGGAGTGGTGTGGTTGTGGTTGAGTCGGGCTCTATGGTGAAGCATTTTGTGTGTGAAAATGCTCTCTTTTGTACACTTCTGTTATTAATATTATTGCTGTACCTGTTTGTTTTATCTCAGTAAATTTTCATATCTCAATGCCTGATCTTTACCTTTTGTACCTTCATTTCTCCTTTTCAGCTCACCACAGAGGAGGTGCTGGAGTCAGTGGCAGTGTGATTTGGAGAGTTCCAATGGGAACACTAAATTGAGGAGTAGCATTCCTAAACCATGACAATGAACCATTGGTAATCTAGTTGCTGAGGTGGTAAAGGGACAAGAAATGTTGCTATTGACAATAGCATGAGATAGAATTTATTTTTTAATTTCCTTTCATTTATGCAATAAATATATATATATATATAGGATAGATCCCTTGCAAATCATCAGTAAGCTAGTTCTACACAAATAGTGGCTAAAGGTTTAAATAAAAAAGAGCACTGCTCTGAAATGTTGCTTATCATGTTTTTCTTTCACAGTTTTGTGGTACCTTTCAGGTTAGATTATTCACTTGGAATATTTTTTCTGTTTCCCAATCTATGGTATATGTCTGCTTACTTTTAAATAAATGCTAAACCTGTTACCAATCAATCAGACAGCAGTGCAAAAGTTCAAGTCCTGAAATGTTAATTTCATTTTCTCTGTTTATTATCACTTTAAATGGACCAAAGAAGTCAATAGTTTGTTACTGCCGTTTCTCAGTGACACTTCAGAAGCCTAAGTACATTCAGATGTGTTGAGTGAGGCTCAGAAAAAATGTCCTGACAGTATTTTAGATGGAAGCTATTTTATACTTAATTTCCTTGCAAGCTTTTTGGCTTGTTAAGGTTAAATGTGTATACATTGACATATATGAAATGAGATTGCCATATCCATAACTGGAATGATCATATGCTTCAGCTGTACCATTATGCCCAAATATTAGCTAGGAGCTTTGACACAGAGAGGATTACTGGGAAACGATGAACTCATTGAAAAATCTCTGCTATTATAAGGAGTAAAAGAAATTTATAAAAGATTAATGTATTTCCATTCTGATAAATGAAATTTAACTTACATGTTTTAATATCTTGGAGGCAATAATGTTTTTCTTTTGGTGTCATACAAAAAGCCTCCTAGAATGGATTAGTGCAAGTCAAATATATATTCATGAAGCCTGGCTCCCCAAAGTGCTAATAAACCTATTTCTGGGTTACATTCTCTCTGTATGACAGCAACATTTGAACTTCATGGCACAATGTCATCCTTTAACATGTCACCATAATGCTAAAATGATTAATTTTTCCCCCTGCATTTTATATATATATATGAAAAATCAGACAATGAATTCCCTAAAGCTTGGCTGGTGTCCCTGAATTTTGGTACTTCCTTGAGTAGTGACAAGCCTTTGAAAAACCAAGTGAACATAACAAAACAGCTTTCCTAAACCAGGAAATTTTTAAAAAGTCTGATGACTAGAATTTTCTTTAAAACCCCAAAGATCCTTCTGCCTGCCAAAAATCTTCCAACCTCAGATTCCCACAAACTTAAAGTAGGAAAGGATTTTAAATTTGTTTTTCATAAGAAATTTTACTGATTTACTTAAATGTTGCAGAACCAGATACCTCTCCAATATAAGTGAAAGGACATGTGAAAATATTTTCTATTAAGGTCCACACTTAGTGGATTTTTGTGCCTACTTCCCAGTATGATTCCATACTTGCTTTTGTTGTTACTTTTAAACCCTATAAAACATGGAAATTCAAGTACATTTTTATTATATACCTGGGACTGAAAATGCATAGGTATCATTTCACTTTTTCATGCAGCATGGTTTAAAGCAAATATTCTAAGAATAATTTAACTTTGCTCTCTGAAAATCGGTAACGACCTTCCAGATGTGTGATTCATGTAGCGATGTTGGAGACCACAGATGTGAAACCAAAGTGGAGGAGGAATCCAGTGATTCTTTGACACTGCATTATAACTGTGCCTTTCACAAGACTAACATGTTTTTTTCTTCAGTGTTAAAGGAATTTTTCTTCTGATTTTAAACAAAAGTATGATCTCAATTATTTGGCAAGTCCTTAAAGATGTTATTCTGCACTTAAGAAGAAAAAAAAAGTAATAATTCTGGTGGGTTTTTTTCCATAGTTTACCATGACTAATTCATGAGCATAATCCATGCATGAAGTGCTGAAGCTCAATAGAATGCATTATTTAATACTGATGTGCCATGGAAAATGCCGTTGCTGTGCATCGATAGACAGTGCTACCATCTTCTATGCCATCTTATCTGCCTCTCACAGGTCACTGAATTGATTCCTGAATGATTTGAAGATGCCTTATAGAAAAGCCTATGCCATCTTAAAAGAAATGTAAGTTGATAATATCAAGTACATAATTAGCTGATATGTACAAAATTGCTTTTAGAAAGTTGAAACAAACTTCCTAACTAGATTTTCCTCACTATTCAGGTCAGATATCATTTCTAAAATGATCTAGAATAATTTTTAACAAGTGAAGACTCACTGCAATCAGCAGAGCATGGTAATAATCTGATAAGCAGCTGACCTAGTCCCATGAGCTTGGTGGAACTGGAGTTCAAGGCTCTGCTCTTTGCTCCTAGGCTGGCTTTGTGCTCGTTCTCTTGGTAGTCTGCATTGTGTTCTTAGCCAATTCAGCAGTGATATTACACATGCTCATGAGGGATCCTATGTGCAGCCTTTTTTGCTAGGAAGGATAAGCTGCCTCATATGGGACCTTGCATATGGGAGGAGTACACATAAGAGTAGGATGATTCAGGGTCCTTAGAGAAGCAAAATGTTGCATCAGACTAACTATTGGAGCTCTGTCTGGGCAGACTGGGTTTGATACGTGATATGGCAGTGCAAAACCATAGCCAGCTTGCTGCTGATCTTCCCTTCAGACTTGCATATGACTTCCAGCCTTTACAGTGCTAAGAGGCTGTAGAGCCATCTTTGTTGGAGGACAGAAGAGGAGAACAAGCCAAATCCAAATTTTGATGCAGTACAATTATATAGTAGCTGCTTGTTTTTATTTTAAAAGGCTCGAGTTGCTAGTGTCTTTTTTTCTTTCAGAAGAACATTTTATAATATTTTTAAAAATAAAATATACTAATAGGGCATGGAAATATTTGCAGTTAAACCTCAGCCCTTGTGTCAGCTTATACTTCCAAGACATGAGTATCTGTACTATTTTCTCTAAAGAAGTTCTGACTTGCTTTATGGTTTCCCCATATACATCCTATGTCTAAAGCAGGATTACTGGAGGTGTCCCAGTTTATTGTGCCTTTCGCACAAGATATAAACACCAGAAAGCTACATGATTTCAGGAGCAGATATGTAGGACATTTAGATCAACTAACAACTGGAGTAGTCGTTTAAGATGTTATAATTTTTTTTTTCATAGGTGCATAGAAAAATTAAAGACAGATATATTTTTTTCTATTTGTCACCATTTTCTTCATTAAATCTGGCTACAAATCAATTGAGTCAATATTTTCATCAGTAATTTATTTAGGACATGTTCACATAAACCAGTAAGCCACGACACTCTTTTCCTTGTAATGGATCAAAGTTACTGGAATTTTCACTAAGACATCAATAGAGTCAGTTGAGAGTAAAGCATACACCACAAATACTACAGTTTTGTGTATGGGTTTAATTTTTAGGCTTGATATGGAGTGATGTGACTATTTGGTCTTATCTGGGTTGGCAACTCAGACAGGAGTTGCTTTTTGTGTTCTTTGAAATAGTAATTGTAGGATTAACTAGTACATCGTGTTTCTCAAATTTTTAAAACATTAAGGTGGTTTAAAATTTGTTAATATAATTTGATATTATATATTACCATTATATATTGATTATATATATGTGACATATATCCTTTTGAATATTTCCTATATATATATATATATATGTGTATGATTATATCCATTTATTATCTCTACAATATTATTATATGTAATTTTGTATAATAAAGCTGGAGCCTCTTAGTTTTATCTTCATTTTCTATAAACATTCCTCATAGTGATGCTAGGTGTTTTAAGGGGTCCAATGAGATCCAGAGGGCTGGATCTATATTAATGAAATATTTCCACCCGCAAAATAAAAAGTATGAAAAATCTATAGAAATAATTTAGAAAGTAAGAGAATGACAAGCTAAAGAATTGTAGAAACAACACAGGATTTACCATGTGATTAAATATTTGATGAAGGAAAATTCCACTGTATTTGTTCTCATTGGGGTTTTTTTGCATGTTTAGAGATGGAGACTTAGAATCAAGGAGCTTTGATTTTTGCTATAACACAGACCACTGCATTACTAACTCCTTGATGCCATGCAAATGCATGCACCTGTCAGAGGTGAAATTTTACCTGATGGTGTGAGAGTACATTCTGAGCTCCCTCAGGAATCCTGATCCAGCTCTTTTTCTTATTCTAAAGAATAAGAATTCTAAAGAAGTTGATGCCAAGGGAGGAAGTATCAGAAAGAAAACGAAACTTTTAGTTCAGGTGTCTTCTAAACTACTGGCTTTCATCCAAGAAGGAGCCCTTGGAGCCCTCAGCAGCATCAGCACCATCGCACCACCAGCAGCCAGAACTCGAGTTTGTGAACCAGATGTAGCACAAGGTCAAGAAGGAAAACCATACAGCAGAAAGAGTGTGATGAGTTGTGTCAGTGAGTTTATTTGTCAACTCAATGGATAGCCAAGGATTTCCACAGGGAGGTCTGCCTGTTCCTGCCTTCTGCCCCAGAGGTTTACTTGCAAGGAGTATAGCCAGCTTTGCATGTTCTTAAACACATTAGGAACTTGGAGAGACATTAAGATAGTGAATTTGAACTCACTAGCATTGTTGTTTTTCTGGCAAGTCTTTTCTTCATCAGTCTAAACGATTTCCATCTACAGCAGAATTGAATCCAGACCAGAACAGAGGATCTCAGTCTGCTCATTCTGTGGGAGGGCGCAGATTGGGATGTGGCTCCAGTCTTTCTGGCTTGAATCCATTTCTTGTCTCTGTTGTGGTTTTATGAGTTGATATAGCAAATATGTGACATTTGGTCTCCTTTTTTTTCTTCTCTTGGAGTTTTTGGAGACATGAGAGTTCCTGCTGTAGTATAAGGCAGAAAACAACAGAAGAAGGAGTCCGAATAATAACATGTATTCTGCGCAGAAATCTTCATGGCTGGAGAACAGTGGTTATTTGCAGCCTCCTAAAGGTTAAGGATGTTTTGGATATATAGACATTTGTCATTGTTCATGAAAAAGTCCCTTTTGAGGAAGAGCAGAGACACAAACATCATTTTCCCCAGTGGACATTACCAAACTATGAAATCCCTTTCTATATTTCAGGAGCTTTTAAAGGGACGGCATTATTAGGACAAAGATGCAGTCTCAGTAAAGAATCTCAGTACAGTAATATGAAGGATCAGATGTGAGGTCAAGCAAGTTCTTTTTGGTAGTTGTTTGGAAACATGAAAAAGACATCTAAAAAGGAAGTTTATAGATCCTTTATTGGACACATGATCCCAGTGTTTTTAGTCAGATGGAGATCTGACTTTGAGATGAGTTTAGTGCTTAAAGACCACTGATGCCATCTCTCCTTCTGGAACAGCAGAGAGGAAATAGTTTGGATTGTGGAGAAAACCTTCAAACAGAAAAAATAGCAGTCTACTCGTGTGTTAGGAAATTGTCAGCTTTGCATTTTAAGTAGGATCCATTACATCTAGTTTAGGCAACTGAAATTTAGGCAGCTAATCTAATCTAGTTGCCTGGGCATCTCTTCTGTAGAGTAGAGACGCACACTTCCAACAAGTGATTTGTCTGTGAAAGTATAGTGCCTAAAATAGCTGGAAGGATTCACTTTCTGGATGGTCCTGTCACTTTTCATTGGTTGTGGACGTAACATGGAAAACTAATATGGAAACTAATAGATTGTAGATGACCTGAATCCCTTCCTATATTTCTTCCTATTGTAGTGTGGAGGGGCAGTGCCTCACTTAATCAAGATGCTGTCAGCTAGCTAGTCAAGAGTGGTAGAATGTTTATGCAATTAAGTCCGTAACACTATGTTTCACTTAAAAGTTTGACTAAAAATTCCTCAGTGCTGTGCAGCTGTAACAAGTCTAATGATTAAAAGCTGTGTCATTTAAGACTAATGGTTTTAGGTGTCTTGTTTTCTAAACCTACCTACAATAGTTTTGTGTTATGCTTTTGATGGGTTTTTGTTCGTTGAACTTGTAATATTGTCACTCACGTCCCCTGGGTGGACACTGTCATAAATCACAAAGTTTAGGGTCTATCCACGGTGTTGTCTCAATGAATGTTGTCTCATTGATGTAGAGCTCAGGCCTTTGTGCAGCTTTGTAAGAAACAAAAAAAGATGTATACTAAAGAGACTGATTTTCTTGTCTTTTTTTGTGTTTCTTTGTAATAAGTAACAGGTGAGAATTCATCCTTCCCCTTCTCCCTAGAGAATTTGGAATATCAACAGACTCAACTTTTTTCCTTTTTTTTTTCAGAATGCTTTCCTATGTTGTTCTATTTCCTTCATGAACTGTCAGGAGCAATTAAAAAGAAGAGAGGTTGGAACAGTTCCCTTTTGGCCAGAGCCAACTTCACTCATGCTGCAGTGACCTGACTCTAATTGATACTTCCTTTGCTGCCAAATATTCTAGATAGCCATCTAAATTCAGCAAAGAATTGCTACAGTGTGTATAGGTCTCTTATGTGTTCTGCTCTGTTATACCTGCCTAAAAATGACAGCAGCATCAAACTGCTGCATTTGAGAGGCTTGTCAGCACTGTAGCACTCAGAACCTGTCTTACACAGATATGCAAAATGTAAAATAATAGTGCTCAGTTATGTATTTCAATCTTCAAACCTCTACCAGTCTTCATATACCTGCATATATCTCCTTAATCCACCATCATGTTCTGAGAATGGGGTTGAGCTCTGTTGCATATTTTATACTATGTTTAAGCTAAGGAAACCATTTCCTCTCATTTGAATTGCTTGTATTCTTAGAACAGGGCTTGAAGGGCAGTACACACTGAAAAATTTGGACTTAAATTTCTGTATGTACAGAATCCTGGCCACACATCCTTCTGCCATTGGCATATATGAATTAAATACTATCTGCTGTGTTTAGGCAAGTAAAGTTTCTTGCTGGCAAACACAGTAATTTGAGATAGAAAATAAAAATTCTCATGTAAAAGTAAACATAATTTTGGTGAAAGTTCTGAAGTTCCTTTTTGCAAGCACTGCAGGAGTTACCACACATACAGAATTTGTTATATTCAGGTGGCCAGTATTAAAACTGAGGGAAAAATATGTCCTGATTTAAAAGGAATAGATGATTCTATATGCAATTAGGTAATTCACCGATGTCAAGGAAAAGTCTCCAAATACAAAATAACCAGCTGGGAAACAGAAGAAATTGCAGTGATAATTTGTCATATTACCATTTTTTTCCCTCCAGAAGATACTTTGCATTTCCTCCATAATGTTGATTATATAGCTTGGCCTTCACCAAGGAGATTGCTTTTGGACACCGGTTTTGTTTATATGGAGAAAATACTGATGTGAGAGACTCATGAGACTGAATCTGACTAAATTTTCCTCTTAATATCAGGATGCTTTGGCTGGCCTCAGCCAAGGTCATAACAAGAGCAGACAGGGTCGTTTCTTGAGAATATCCTTCAGTTCAACTTGTTTTTATCCAGAAGCCTAAATGCTGCATCAGTTTGTTGGAAGTCATCTAAAGAACTTGTATTTCACATACCATACAGAACTATCTGTTTATTACTCAGCACTTTACTATAGATTCATCAAAAGAAAGACGTGCTTTTACCTTTTTTAGCATTTCCCGTTCAAATAATTTTTAATGTTTTTCCTTCAAAGGGTTTGGTAAATAGTAGCATGTGGCATGTTCTGTAGCTGGATCTAAACTGCCACCTCAGCAGTGATCTCTGTGATACATGTCTCAACTGTTACAACTTAGCTATGTGGTAGTGAGGCAGAATTTGAAGGCAGAAAGAATTACATGTGAATTGTGTCTGAGGAAAGATGGTAATGCTCTGCTTGCTGTCGCTGGAGAGTTCTCAGTCTTACATACCTATTTCAGAAGTAAGTATTTCCCTTTGGAGAATTTCCAGTAGGGAAGTGACAACAAGCCTACAATTTTCTGTTTTGTTTTCTTATTTATACAATTGCTTCTGATGCAGATGTAATTTCTCAGTTTTCAATTTATTGTTTCCCCTATATTTAAATAAAAATGCCAGTGCATTGCCACTGTGAGTAGTGGGTTATTTAATTTCATTTTAATTTGTACGGCATACCAGCCTTGGTAGCCTCCACTGAAAATCTTTTGGTTTTCTGCAGTAATATTTTGCTGTAAATTCTGCACACACCTATGTCTCCTATAGGAACTGAAATTTAGAGAAAGCATTATTTTTCCACTTCTTTGGTGGCACTGATGGTACAGGAAGCTGTTTTTCCCCTACATTGAAGTTTTGCATTTGGTGCTGAAACTAAGTGCTTGTTCATGCCCATTTGCCCCTTAAAATAAATCTTATGATAGAGATTTACATGATAGAAAGTGAGGGCAGTCTGTAAGTGGTTTATTTTCATGTCTGGAAGAACAAGACTCATCTGCAGGTTAGCTGATTGTTTGTTGATTTTTACGTGTAACTCCCTTTTGCCTATATGTTGACAGTGTTAGAGATCTGAAGTTTAATACCTGTTAGGAAACTACAGACCTTAGGTTGGCTCTTTAGTCTTAATTTCTGCTTTAATTTTGCATGTGCATTTCCAAAGCTTTTGATAATTGTGAATTATCCTTTAATTTTACTGCTAACAAAACAATAAATAAAACATACTTGAATAACATGGCAATGCTGTTTCTAAAGTAAATGTGAATAGGCACTATCTTTTTTCAGGGTATACTTTTTCAGTAGCTGATAAAGAAAGGAATTTTGTTCCTTTCTGTAATGGAAAACATTATTGTTAGTTCTGAATTTGGTCAGAGCTAATTTTTATTTTCATGTTAAAAACTCATTAAATACAATTTCACAAAACTATAAATTCTGATTTTGATGATTTTTTTTTCCAATTTAGTTTGTACTTTTTAGCTTTCATAATAGAAAGTATTGCCTTAGTTTCTCACATAATTTGAGGAAAATTATCTTTTCCAGGCAGATGTTTTAAGAGCTCCAAAGAGATCAAAAAATGACCAGAATGTCCTTTTAACTGTTTGAATTCCAGAATGGTGCTACACAATTACTATGCTATTGCCACTTCACAAAAAGATAGTATTTGTTGATAATTGCTACTGTGTACCGTTTTCAAACCACTACATTTGACAATTTATTATAATAAGGGTATATCTACTTATGTGACATATTTTTTGGGAGGGGATTAACACAGTAACATGAGTATATGAAAAAAGTAAGAGTAACCTTTGAAGTAACTTAAAAAAGGGATCAGGATTGTCTTGTCCAGCCTTTCACAGGATAGGGACACAGTAAAATAGTATTTTCATGTCAAAAGTACTCTTGGCATCTGTTCTTTATTGATGAGAATGACATTTATTGCCATCTGGATTTCCTAATTCATTTTTTTCTGATACTGCTTATCTGGGGTTGCCATAGGACACAAACAGCTGGAATAAATTCCATCATGTTGTGTCACTCTGACTCATTTATTTTTTCTTATCTATGAAAATTTCTTGTTGTAAATAATGTCTCACTCTTTCCCTCTCTGAAGTACTTTGCTCTCTTGCAGAAGTCATGTGGTCTCCTTCAGTTTTTCTCTCTCTCCCCCCTCATTTTCTGTTTCTGCTTTTTGTTATTTTTCTTCTCGTCTCCCTCAGATTCTCTCTCCCTTTCCCTCTTTTTCTCTCCTTTCTCTTAGCTCAGCAAATGCTAAGGAGCCTTTTTAGATATGCTTTAGCCTCATCTATGGTATCTGAATATATGTTTAATATTGCCTGAATAACAACAAAAATAACAACAACAGTGCTACCAACAACAACAATATTAAAGACAACAACAACAATAATAATGCTGTATTTTGTAATGTGAGAGGTTAAACAAACTGCATTTAATCTTCCCAACTGAGATTTCAGTCTACTTAATTCAGAAACTTTGACCTGATGTCACTGGGAGAGGGCTTTATGGCTGATTCCCTGGAACTGTATAGCTGCTTGAACATACAAGGATGGAACATTTTATACTTATGAAGTTGCCTTATGTATTATCTGTCTACTTTTATAGGGTGTCTGAAACCCATTAATTCTGTATAACAGTAGTACCTACATGCAAACTAAGTAATTGCAGGAATATGATTTATTAATTTATGCAACACTTCCTTTGAAAGTGTTTTTTGTTTTTGCTTTTTATATTTCCAAAACTGGATAGTTTAAGAGTATCAATTCTGATGTAACTGGAATTCTTTCAAAAACGTAGATTCAAATCTGCCTCAGATTTTGGGTAAGACCACAGTGCCTATTTATTTGAAAATGCTTTTTTTTTCATTGCCAGTAGCAAAGACTAAAAGGAAATTCCTTGTTTGTTGCATGAGAGGGAACTTTTAAGGATGAAAATGGTTATTGTTCCACTTCAGAACTTTAGTGTTGTGCAGATATTTTGCTTTCAAAGTTTTTACTCAAATTTTGAATATTTTTAATCTTTTAAGGCAGCATGCAGTATATTGCTGCAACATAATAGATACTATTCTACCCACTCAGGACTAATTTTTTTAATATAAGATTGAGCAAAGAGACATTCCTTTAAATCAGCTGCTACTAAACAGAGGGGAAGACTGAATTTATGGCAGAAATCACAGTTTGTCTCTCATGCATACCTGAAGAGGTCCAGCTTTTTTGTAGCTCTAAAATACATCTGAAGCTCATATAACCTTACCTGTACAGCTCCCAAAAGTATACATCTGGAAGTGGGCCATATATGCAATAGTACACCTATTGCAAAGGAACAGATCCAGTAGCTCTGCAAAGTGTACCTGTGTGGGCTGTGATGGGATTTGGGTGTTACCACAGCATTGTAAAGGCATTGAGCCAAATATGCAAACATGAAGGAAGAGCAGAATGCGGGACCGTTCATGGTGTTCTGATGCTGTTCATGGAGTTCAAAGATGAGGCACACAGTACACAGACTTATTCTGGTCAGAGACAGACTTACTCTGTCAAAGTTTCTTGGAATGACATGAAGGAACACGAGATGACAAACAGATCTAGGAAGCTACACCTTGTTATTATGCCCACAAGGACAAATTATCACTAGGTATGCTCATTATGAAGGAATTAACAACCTTACATGGGGTGAGAGAACTGCTGCTGCATCCTACATGTGAGCCAGGAAGGATTTCTCCTGCGAACAAGTAAACATAAGCATGCTTGCAGGAGGTGGTATTAGTCCATTACATGTATAGAAAGTATTAAGGGTGCAAACTAAATTTTGTCATCAACTGTGGAATAGGAAAAGCAAACAAGAGGAGTTGTGAAAATGTACGCACATCAGTGTGCTGCTTCTTAAGAGAACACTAGCATTGCAGTGATTTCAGAAGTAGACAATATTTCTGAAAAAAAAATAAAAAATCACTGGCCTGGGAAATATTTTCTGCATGGATTGTGACAACATGCAGTCCAGAGAACTTGCAAAGTCTGTTGAAAATATGGGTCCAGCATCTGGCTACCATGGATGGAAAATGGGAAGGAGTGCTACGAAGACACATCAATGGTGTCTCTATGCATCTTCATCCTAGTTCAGCATCCTGTTTATACTGGACTGAATTTTACTCCTGTTTGGGGTAATGATGCTTGAGAATGTCTCAAAGCAGGAACATGAATCACTCTCTCAAGTTTCTCACCAGTGTAAATTTCCCCTCTGTCATTGTCTCACTGTTTGTTTCCTATCCTGTTCAGTCATGACTTGCAAGATGATACAGTAGCTCCTTGTAGAATGATATTTTCATATTGACCATTTTATTTTGCTTGGCTTGGTGACAGGTGAATGTCACATGAGAAGAATCTGGGACTGGAAAATCTAAATAAAGTTCATAATAGTCTTCATTAGTAAAACATAACTGGATGGAGGTTAGATTGTTAAATGATATAAACTGAGCTACAATCTGCAGTATATAAGACCTTTTTTGTTTTGCTGCTTCCTCAGATATTAATATTACTTATCCCATTGACCACAGATGTGCATGCTTTTGAGAACCTGAGAACCATCCTGATTTGATTTTTTTGAGCTGGATTTTTTGTGTGTGTTGAGGTTTGAGGTTCCTTTAGAGTGCTTTTGTGCTAATTGAAGAAGCAGATATTTCTTCTAACTAGAATCTATTCATTTTTGAGAGTAGAAGAAAACATTGACTTACAGTTTGTCATACATGGATCTTCCCAGGTTCTCTCAAAAAAGAAAGAATAAAGTCTTTCCTCGAAAGATACACACGTATAAACAGTGAAAAGAGCAGTGACTGCCAAATCAGGTGCACTTACAGATTTTATCTTTATGATATATTCCAAGAGGTACTGGAATATGTGTTTATCACTGTGGTTACACAGATGAAGGAAAGGTTGTGTATTCGTTAGGGTTACTTTTGGTTATTTCTGAGAGTAAACAGAAAGGACAATTAATATATGCTCCCTTAGAAAGTTTACCATGTAAGGCCACAGCAAGGACTCAGTCACTTCTTAAGACAGATGTACCTAGTAAGCATTGTAAGCTAAACAATGGCTATTCAATATATTATTCAATGAAAGATGTTCTTTATATTTCTCTGACATCCCTCCCCACCAAAGAGTTTTACTTCTTAACACTGTCAGTGTTTGTTCTTACTTGATTTTTTTAAAAATTTTTATGTGTTTGTACTGATCCTACTGTTTTTGGTTCTTTTTAGTGGACAGCTCTATGACAAATGAAAAATATTAGAAAGGCAGGGAGGGAGGAAAGCAAGGAGGGAGGGAGGATGGCAGGGAGGGAGGAAGGAAGGGAGGGAGGAAGGGAAGAAGGACTTATTTTCCTTGAAGTTCATTACGATAGCAGCTATTGATGGACGCCATTCTGCCTGCATCCTCTTGTGAAGCCTGGGACAAGGCTGCTGTGAGAATCCCACACTGGAGGCAGAGCTGGGATACTGAGGGGAGCACTCTACTGTCATCATGATATGTCGTCCTTGACATGAGAACAGACATACCAAGCTGTAAGAATTTTACTCAGGGGCTTCAGAGATCTGTAATTAATATATGCATTTGTATGTACCAAGGGGTACCTATTTACATAAGGGAAAAAACAGGCACTATCATAGCATTTTTTCAGTTTGGCAGTCTGACTACCCCCCTTAAACTCTGCTTGAAGATGTCCTTCTCTGAGCATCAGCTGCGCTGCTCCTTACCTATGCAATGACTGGAAGAGCTGACAGCAGAAAGAGAGGGAAATGTCACTGCAAACTGGTATATTTCTTTTAACCCTTGCTTAATGAGAAATCTTGTCTCATAAATTAAGCTTGGAGGGGTTTTTTTGGCTTTTATTAAAATTTGAGCAAAATTAATTACAAGGGACTTTCCATAAAACAGGCCAAGGACATGCTCAACTCATTGTATGGGATCTTGACAGAGACTTTCCAGGAGTATTTCTATGATCCAGTTCTGTTCTACAAAAGTATGTCAGACAAGGAAAGGAAATGTACAGCAGACAATTGCAAGCAAAAATAGCAGTGGAGGCTGTGGCAAATAAGACTTCTTCTCTAGTGTTTGTGTATTGTAACTACTTGTGATGTGCCAGGTTTATTGCTGCTGTAACTGGTGTATTCTCTCAGATAATTCTTGTATCAAGTCATATTGGATTTTAACATCAAACTCTAAAGTGCCTGAAGACTCCAGAAAGAAGATTGTTTCTTCTAAATAATTACTAGTTGTACTATTTTAGGTTACACACAGAATTAATAAGGTTGGAAAAGACCATGGAGTTCATCAAGTCCAACCTTTACCTAGGTTAACAACCTACCCAACATCAGTCTAACATCTACACCATCTAAACCATTTAAACCATCTAAACCATACCACTAAGTTCATCATCTAACCTATCCTTAAACACATCCAAGGACAGTGACTCCACCACCTCCATGGGAAGCTCATTCCAGTGGGGGATCACTCTCACTGTGAAAAAGTTCCTCCTGATATCCAACCTAAACCTCCCCTGACACAGCCTAAGACTGTGTCCTCTCGTCCTGTCAATGGGAGCCTGAGAGAAGAGACCGACCCCTGCCTGGCTACAACCTCCTTTCAGGTAGTTATAGACAGCAATAAGGTCACCCCTGAGCCTCCTCTTCTCCAGGATGAACAGCCCCAGCTCCCTCAGTCATTCCTCATAGGGCTTGTGCTCCAGTCCCTTCCCCGTCCTTGTTGCCCTTCTCTGGACACATTCCAGCAACTCAA
>VXBA01002270.1:80928-107900 GCA_013399895.1 Serilophus lunatus
ACAGCAGGTCTCTAACATCTTCCACCTGGACCGTGGGGGGGCTACACTGTTCCCTATCAACTAGTTCCCTATCAACTAGTTTAAGTTCATTTCATAAGTTCTTGTTAGGAACTTAGTGATTAAAAACTCATGTTGATACGATGTTCTACTTCTATGATAACACCAGCAACAGCAGCAGCAGTACTTTCTGATAGATAGGCGGGATCAGTTGAAAAAGAATCTAATAGAAGAACTGACAGCACACTCAGCCCTTTCCCCCCNTTAAAGCAGGAAGGACTCCTTTTTACCATTATTTTTATTTGGATTTATTTATTTATTTATTCAGATGGAGTTATTAGAAGTGCTGAGCTAGCATGTAAACATTGCTTTTTGACTTTGCAGTGTTCCTATTTCAAGAAAGGGTATTATTATCACAATGGATTTTTTAGGCTCTGCTTGGAACTTCCTGCCATGAAACAGATACAAAAATATTATAGCATATTTTAGACTTTAGCAAGTAGAAGAAGACAAAAATGGCCCTAACTTTGAGTAGCAAAAATTACTTTTGGAGTTCAAAGCTCCACTATTATTAATATTCTGTCTGCTTGTTGCAGTTCAGACATTCCTCTTCCACCAGTGTATCTGCAATGTGTGACTGTGATCATAACTGTTGCTCCCACTTGCCCTGTGTCTGCTTGTTTTGGCAGTTTTGATGGCAGAGGACGCCGGGCCTCTTTCATGTGGTTTGTGTCACATGTGCTGCTGTGCGAGACACGCGCAGCTCTTCAGGAGTGTTCACTGCTTGCTGCTTTGCATGCTCTCTTGTACGCTTCCTCTGCAGATGGCTTTCCTGGCTCCCATGGACCTGTTGTTTGTTCAGTTTCTTTTAATGTGTGCAACCCACCCCATGCAGTTCCAATGAAATATGTGTTGTTTACTTCCTCTGCTGCCCAGCTCTGAAGGTTTGAATCCAAGGAAACAATCACTGGCACAAGTCTGTAATGCAACCTGTTCTTTTCCTGGGATGCTTATTCTTCTCCCTCTTGGAAGTGTGGAAGTCACTTGTCCTGTTTTTAACCCTTGGTGACTAATTTTAACTATCCTAGCATTAGGCATCCACTGTGGGTGATACACTCTCCTAAGGCTGCTAAGATAGCTGGACAGATTTGTCTCTCTCCAATGAATTTTGTTTCTCTCCACATTGGTGCGGAGGAAGATTAGATGACAAACCCAGGCTAATTGGCTCACTTTGAGATAGCAATATCTGGGTGAGATATATCCCCCTCCAGGGACCCAGTCTTTGTGGTGGTATGCATGAATGCTGTATGCTTGCAAGCTGTTCCCTGGGATTTTTTTGCCAGCTAATCCTTTTATCAGCACTTACTCATGAGGACAGAGTGAAAAGGGAGTGTCAGCAGAGGGACACGTGAATATAAAAGATAAGGATTAAGAGCTTCCTTACAAGGAAGACTCACATGAGTTATTTATTCACTATATGAAGCAATATAATAGACTAGCTTATGTAAGAACGGCAGGAAGAAAGTAGTTGAGAAAGTACTGGTAATAAATTGATGAGAAAGTTGGGCAAAACCACCAGAACCTGCTAAACAGAAAACTCTGGGAACAGTAGGAGAACAAATGAAAAATGTTGCAAATGCAGGTGGAAGATTTAGCAAATCCCAATCATCAGAACTAGAAGTGCAAGATGAGAAAGGTCAGGCTTTTCATAATGCTAGTGGTACCCTTGACATACTTCTTGAAAAAGCTGAGTGTGTGCCATATGCTTTATTTATATCAAGGGATATTCATTCCACCATCAAAACTGATGTTTTCATTAACAACTCTGCTGTTTTTCTAAAACTGTCAGAACTCATATACCAATGGTAAACTTAAAGTATTTCTGCTAATTCATTAGATTTCTCCACAAATTGTTTCCAGAATTTGTACCACTTCTATATTTAAAGGTGTGTATTGGGTAAAATAACCAGGTACATCTGTGGGAAATAAGGCTTTCTCACACCAGAAGGAAAAACTTGCTTTTTGGTGGAGCTGTTAAAATAATCCAGGTTTTTATATCCTAAAATAGTATGGAATAGATCAAATAAATCAGTAGCAGCAGCAAGATTTTTATTTTGGCTGTTGTCCAGCAGAAAGAAAAATCTTTCAGATATAGACTACTTCTCATTTTCCTTAGGATTAGCAAACTGATCCTGCATATAAACTATGCATGATTGTCCCTGGGATGCCAATGACACCTCTTCTCTTGGACCAACTGCACAATCTGTTCCCACAGGAAGAATGCAAGGGCTGTAGTGAAGGAGATTTTAAACAGCTAGGTTATTACCTGGAGAAAAACTAGCATTGCCCTAACTCTGCAAATCTGTAACTATTGTAACATAGGACAAAGTGCAAAACACAATAAATATGAATCTGTGAGACCTGGGAGAAATGAACAGCCTTGAAAAGGCATTTTCTATTATTGCTCTGGTCAGAGAGCAACTATGGTAAGAGAGGTGTTATATGTAAGGGCAGACTTTTACTGCTTCTACTGCTTGGTCCCTATACAGTTTCCTGTACTAAGTTGTTGAAAAAAAAAATAATCCTCCATAGTGTGAATTGTATCTAAGGATTCAGTCCTATGTTCATGCAGTATCTCGTAGTCACTGGAAGTCAAGCCTGTAAATAAGGCAAGACTGGGCATGTCATCTGCCTTTTAAGAAAATTATTCCTTTCTCTGAAAATTGATTAAAAATAATATGAAAAATAATGTTCTTTGCTACTGGCACCAGCTCTACAAGACATCAAAGCAATAGACTGCTTGTAATCTTTAGACATTTCCTGAATGACTGCAAAGGTCATCTTGGACTGACAGAGGGAAACTGAAAAAGAGTTATCTGAAGTCCAAATAAAGTGAAAGTTGCTGTGGCTAAAGTTCAAGTTTATTTACACAGAATAAAAAAGAGAAGTGAAAAGTTTGCTGACTTATTTACTTTTTTCTAAAGCTTTGGACTGCTTCATGTAAAAGCTAATGAAAACTAAAAATAAAGGGAGTAGAATGCACAGTGACATATTAGAAATAACAGTTAGAAATTGTCCCTGGGAACTTTACTGTTTCATTATTTATCTCGTTCTAACCTAGTCAGTGATATCTGTGATATTGCTGTTATTTTCTAGTTTAGGAAATCTTTGAGATTGGGATCTTCTATTTTTTTTTCAACTCCAAAAAATCACTTAACACAGTCTTGCCACTATGGGATGAGTATAAAATCTATACAAAAATAGGGACATACAATTACATTTAGGTTTATGTTCTCATTTATGTTTATGACATAATTCTCAAGAACAAAATATTGAGATTCTCCTGCATTCCTTACAGATTGCCACAGACTAGCGATAGCAACTTGTGGTAGTTTGACTTTGACTGGATGCCAGGTGCCTGTCAAAGCACTGTATCAGTACCCTCCTAATCTGGATAGGTGAGACAAAAGTCTTATGTGTTGAGATAAGGGCAGAGAGTGATCACTTGCCAATTACCATCACGGGTCAAACAGACATGACTTGGAGAAATTTATTACGAATCAAAATCAGAACAGGATAATGAGAACTCAAACAAATCTTAAAACCACCTTCCCCCCCACCCCTCCCTCCTTCTCAGGATTAACTTCATGGTCTTCATCACAGGCTGCAGGGGAATTTGTGCCCTGGCTCCTAAAGCACTTCTTCCTACTCCTTCTCCACAGACCTTGGTGTCTGCAGAGCTGTTCCTCTCACATGTTCTCACTCTTCTCTGGCTGCAGTTCCTTCTGCGCAATACATTTTCCCCCCTTCTTAACTATGTTATCCCAAGGGTGCTGCCACCATCACTGATGGGCTTGTCCTTGGCCAGCACTGTGTCTGTCCTGGAGCCTCCTGGCATTGGCTCTGTCAGACATGGGGGAAGCTTCAGCAGCTTCTCACAGAAACCACCCCAATAGACTCCTCACTAGCAAAACCTGGCTGTGCCAACGCAATACACCTGTGTGCTGAATATTTTGATCTCAAGTTCTCTGCTAACTGGCTGATTATCTGCTGCCAACCAGAATATAAAATAGATGAATTCTGCTTGCCAGTTTCTTGCAGGGCGCTAATTAGAGTCTCTCTCTTCTCTCCATTTTAATGAATTATGTAAAAATTTGTTTGTTTTTAAAATGTTCACTCCTTGTTCAAACTTGGTTGAAGATGATCAGAAGGATCAAAAGTTCCTGGAGTGAGTGCAGACACACAGTACTGATCACTTAGTTGTCCCTTCTCTAGAGGACCAGATCAAAAATAATTTCAGGTTATTGTTCACTCTGAAAATTATTTGTTAGCTGTGACTATTGATAGAAAAAAAAATCCATGCACATTCATCATCCTGTCATAAACATTAAGCAAGATTGACAGATTTGTTTAAATCTCAAAATTGTAAATTTTATTCTTGATAAATAACATTATGCTTGCTTCCACGGATGCCAAGCAATTCCTTTCCTAGTAGCTTGTTAATCATGTCTTGGTCCATTTTTGTTGGAAGCAATATGCGCTAGTGAACAGAGGGACCTAAAAGCTCTGGATTAGTTTTCCAGCTCTGTTTAAAGTGATCACTTTTGGTGTGTTTTCCTTTTATTGGCTGTTACAATCACTCTGCTTGTGTCATTCATAAGAGCCCCTAGTCTCCTCTTGAACGTACCTGTATCACCCTTACATTGCAAGCGTGCAAGTGACCTTGAACATTTCAGTAGATGCTACTTTCAAGCTTGAGTGTTCTGGCAATCTTTCTTGGGTCACAAATCAGTTCAGTCTTCCTGTGCAGAGACTCCTTTTCTCTGCAGTGAGACAACTTGTTATAAATGACAGAAAACACCTGAACTTCTAACTTTTAAAAGCTGATGTCCCAGGATGACACTAAAATATAGCCAAATATAGCCAAAACATCCCAAAATTTGTATACTTTCACTGGAATATTGTGCTGTTTTTCTGTTATAATAGATGATAAATAGCAAAAGTGTTCTTTCATGGAAACATATTTTATCATGCAAGTGAGAATAATAAAATTTCTGTATTTTATTGAATATTTATTTATTATAACATAGATCAGCTATAAAGGGGAACAGAACTTTAATGTTCCTGTATGCTTTTTTTAAAGTATTGTGACAACTGCAATTTAAATTGTCACCTTATGAGTAAACCTGTTTTGAGTCTTCAGGGAAGCAAAGTTCAGCAGTTTATTTTTACACAGGAAATTACTGTTTTAAGAGATAATACTAGGTAAAAAGAACTCTAATTACTCGCTAATTCCTTTTTCATTATGACTTAGTTTTTAGATTTGGGGATTCTCTCTGTAAATAGTCCTCAAATTTGATGGAGTTTTGGAACCAAAACTGATAAAAAGGGACTCCAAAGATAGTTCAGATAAGGTATGCTGATGAAAACAGTTTCCTCTGTAGTGCAGCAGCACACAGTATTATCAGCAAAGCTTCTGTTGACTTATTCTTGAATATATTTGTATTGCAAGTTGGACACATCATCACAGAATATGCTGAGCTGGAAGGGACCACAAGGATCATTGGATCCAATTCTTAGCCCTGCACAGGACCAACCCCAAGAGTCACACCATGTGCCTGAGAACATCGTCCAAATGCATCTTGAACTCTGTAACGCTTGGATCTTAGAACTCACCGTATAGCACCAGATATTTGCAAATCATGTTCAGCTTTTTTATATTAATTGATTGATGCTGCAGTCTTATAACAGAGTTAGAAAACAAAAAGTCCTAATTGTCTAATCTAAGCAATTATGCCAGTGTGGATGACATTCCTTCTGGAGTATAACACATAGCCCTTTCCTACCTGTATGCTTGTGCTCCACTGAGACACCTGTGTTGGTCAAAAAGAAAGCATCAAGGACACAAGGGACAAATCTTGCCGGACATTCTTAGTTTTTCTCCTATAGCTTTCTACTCCATTTCCATTAATGGAGATGAACCAATGCTAAACTTATTTTTGCACAAATGTAGTAGGTGACTGGATATTGCTAAGAGCTTAAACTCCATTGGTCAAACCCAACCAGGACTACAAGGAGTGTAGAAGGGCTCTTGCTCAGCTGGCTGTGATCTTAACCTGTGCACACCAAGCCTAATATAGGTTGTGCATGTGGCGATTTTAGTCCTGTTTTCTCCTTGCCAGCTTGCTATGAACAGACTGATTTTTCTGAATCTGTGAACTCTTTCAGCTGTTGAACACGGAGTGCATTCAGTATTAAAGTTGGACTTCAGCAGAGTACTCACCTGCTGATGTGGTACCCATAGATGGTGGGTTGTTTAGGAGCTGTTCACAGCTATTAACCATTACTTACAGGTTTGCCTGGCTAAGCTGTAAGGTAATGGTAGTGGATCTTCAGTGGTTAGAGCATATGTCTTGCCCTTGCCCTGTTGACAAAGAAAAGTGAAGATAAATACAAAGGAGTGACAGAGTTTTCATTTAAGTTTATCCATGTCAGATCATGCCAGGCACAGCTCTCAGATTGTCCTGAGAGCTTTGAGAGAGACCAAAATTGAGTTATCTGTTGTATTGCATCATTATATGTCTAGGAATGGCAAGCTTTTGAATTCCAGAAAACCATTGCCTGCCTGCTTTCCTTCCACCCTGCCACCCTGCCTGCTGCCCCACCTTTCTTCCCTTCCTCTTTTAAAAATCTCTGTAGAGAAGAATGCCAAATATCTGGGCTAAAATGAAGGAATATACTTCAGGAGGAAGTACAAATGTTGATTTAAAAGCAGGACCAAACCGTTTATCTGAACTTTATAAATGTGAAGAAAAAAACATGATAGTAGACACAAAGAATGAATGAGCAGGTCTATTGAAATTGTTGAGAACTAGTGTTTCTTCCAAGTTAGAGAAGAACAGCAGTTGGGATTTTTCTTTCTATGTAGTTCAATGAATTAGCAACCGGAGAATCAAAAATGCCTCTGTCATCCAGGATTCCCATCTGGTGTCACTTTTCACTGGTATGCAGCTGTCAGGAAAGAGAATGCTGTGACGAAGCAGGGAAAAGGGAATGGGGAAAGAAATAAATAGACTAAAAAAGGAGGGGAGGGAATTAAAAGGTAGATGAAAAAGGGGGGAAAAATAGTTCAAATGGAAACTCCAGCAACACTGGTCTGCCAAAGCACCCTAAGCATATTTTTGAAACCTATTTTTGTCAGCATGCTGAACTTGCGTCTTGTCTTGGTTGTCCTAACAGCTTTTTGAATTGTTTCTTAGGGACTTGGAGATTTTTGTAAAGCTCAGTGGGCCCATCAGGGGAATGGACACTAACTGACGACTCCTCCCATGTTTTCAAATGTCTGAGCACTAGGATTTAATTCTGAGAAGTAATTACAATATGAAAGTGTGCTTCAGAGGCCCCTGCTCCTTACAGGAAGCTTACTGAAATATTATGTGTATGGGCAGGACTTAAGTGGTGTCAGAAAGAGGTTAGATCTGTAGTAGATACTTATTTCTATATGCCCTTGCTTAAGTCTGTAGTGTGCTGTTGCAAAAACATAGCATAAAATAATAGAATTCCCTGAGTTAGAAGGGGCCCACAAGGATCATCCAGTCCAACTCTTGGCCCTGCACGGGACCATCTCCAAGACTCATACCCTGCTCAAGTGTATCATGCACACGCTTCTTGAACTCTGTCAGGTTTGGTGCTCTGACCACTTCCCTGAGGAGCCTATTCTAGTGCCCAACCACCCTTTGGGTGTAAACTCTATTTCTAATATCCAACCTAACCTTCCCCTGACGCAATTTCAGGCCATTCCCTTGGAATCACATACAACATAGTGAGAAAAGCCCATTTAACTACAGTGCACATAGTAACAGAAGAACAGCAAACAAAATAAACAACTAGGTGGCAAAGCCCTACCTTATGTGTTAAAGATACACAGTGCCCCAGAAGCAGGAGTGCTGTACCGAATGTCAATATCTATGACATATTAAGCCTGTCAAAATGGTTTTCTTTCTTGGTTTAACACAACAAATGCAGATCAGATTGCATCCATGGGCCCAGTCATGGGCCTTGGTTGCTACTGATCTCTACTTTTTGTGCTTTCTATATTCATGAGTAGCTTGCACAAACTTTGCCCAAGTATTCTTTTTCTTATATAAAATTATCTGAAGAAATCGCAGGAGGGAGAAAATTGTGCCTAATTTATGTCTAGTTACCTATACCAAAGGTCTCACTGAATTTCTGACAGTCCTTTCCTCCAGCCTGCTGAGGTCTCTGTAGGTGGCAGCCCTGCCCTGAAGTCTGTTAACTGATTTCCACCAGTTTGGTGGCATCTGCAAACTTGCCTGCCCTTTTGTATTCCATTGTGCCCTCCAGACTGTTGATGAAGATGTTAAACAGCATGATCTCAGGACAGACGTCTGCTGTTCTGCTAAGCCACCCATTTATTCAGACAATCACAAACTTGGGCACAAGAATATTATGAGAGAGAGTGCTTGAAAACCTTGCTAAAGTTGAGGTAACTGATACCCCTGCTTTCCCTCATCCAAAAAATGGAGTCATTTCATCATGGAAAACAAGCAGATGGGTCAGACATTGTTCACCATGCCTTTACCTATTTACAAGTAGAAGTAGTCATTACTTGTATGAAACACCCACTTTAAGTACCTGAAGGGAATTTGTTTCAGTTTGATGAGAGAAAAGCAGGTTTTATATATTTTAAACTGCTCAGTCACTTCAGTGTTAGAATTATCCTGTGATGATTGGTTCGTAAAGGTATAAATGTCCTATAGGGAGTTGTTTCAGGCTTACTGCAGACTCAGGCAGATACTAATGAATTGGTTACCTGCGCTCACAGAAGTATGTTAACAAAACTTTAAAGAAAGTTTGGATTTTTGGGCACAAGTGGAATCAGATGTTAGACAGTACTTTGCCAGAGTGCTTCTGAAAACAATGGTATAACAGCTTTTTATTTTTAAGGAATTGGTATGTAAGTGCATGCAAGAGAAAGAGAGGTTTCTTTATGCTGTTGCACATAGTGAGAAGCTTTGTAGTTAGATTTCCTACTTCTGTTTCTAATGAGACTGGTATGTGATGTTTAACCAGAAAGTAATCATATTCTGCTCAAAGCATTTTCTAGGAGTTTGCACTGTACCAATTTACTTCCTCCAGGGTTCTCAACATTCAGGTACCTAAATGAAGGAAATAGACACTTCAGTTTTTTTGAAGGTCTTCTCATGTCAACCTTTGAAAGTGTGATTCACTAAATAAAAGAGAGAACACAGTGAGAATCACTGAATAGCATCCAGATGAGGTGGCTCCTGCTTCACAGAGAAGTGCATGAACAGAAGTTGATTTTTCAAGCCTCATAAAGCATGCCATAGGAATGATAAACAGGAGAAAGATTTGGGATGTGCATGTTAAGTAACCTGTCACATGCCTAAAGCAGCCCTGCAATGTTTTGGATTTCTAACTACTGCTTTATTGAAATCGTGTCTCTCTTTCAGCTGTGTTACTGGCAGCTTGCTTCTTTCCAAACATCACATTCTGGCTGCATTAGTATATCTGCACAGTGCTCCAGCAACTTTGATTCTATGCTCTCAACCTCAGGCTAATACTCAGGTGGTCCCTGGAGTATTCAACCTGAAGGAACTCATGGCATAATAACTAATGATATTACTTCTAAAAAATCGTTTTTGGTAATGTTCTTTCTCATGATTTCTGGAAGTTGTGCAGCTTCTCTAGATCGTATTGCATGATGTTGTATGATCTTTTTCTCCCCCTCTTAGTTCTTTTTTCCTGCTTAGAAAAGGTACCCTCTCGAGGACTATTAATTAACATTTTTCTCATAACTGGACTTGTGTTATATCTCTTTCTGTAGATACAGAGATAGAAGAAAGGCAAAGCAACAGGGACTTGTAAGGACAAAACTCACATGTTTCTGGAGTTGTAAAAACAAATCTGATGAGACTCTCTAGTGAGCTCCAACTGTGGAGGAGAAATGGCAAAAAATCCAGTAGTTGTAGTGGCATGTAACCTGAAACATCAGGCTGGGATTCTCTCTGTAGTGCAAATTGCCTTAATTTTGTTTGTTAGCAGCTCTTTAAATAAAAATACGGGTTGAGGTAGGACTCCTCAATAGAACCTGCCCAGTTTTCAGTAGCTGAGTGTTATTTACAGATATATGTATAACCTTTCAGAAATAAAATGATTTTAAACCAAAATGAAAGTCCAAGGAGGGAGTTCTTTAAAAAATACACTCTGAAAAATTTTCATAATGAGATTGATATTTTCATTATTTTAAAAGTGGTTTAATTGCAAAAAAAAAAAAAAAAAGAAAAAGGAAAAGATTTGATCTTGGATTACATTATGAAAACAGCGGAAAAATGTTAAAAATGCTATGAATAGTCGACTTTTTATTATTGGTGTTCCTTGTGGCCTGCTTAAAAATTACCAAATCTACCTGTATCAAATAAGATGGAGAGGTAAACCCTAGATTTGAAGACAAAGAAGGTCTTGGCTTCGATTTTCTTCTACTTGAATCAGAAGGTATTAGTGATAGACAAAATAGAGTTTACACATTGCTGTTGGAATACTGCACTCATTAGTACTGAACAAAACTCTAACATTTATCTAGAATATACAGCGTTTGCAAAAGATTATATAATGTTATTCATAATGCTGTTATGAACAAGTCAGTGTTCAGACTGACATAGAGATGAGCAAGAAAACATGCAATCTAGTATTATTTTTAATTGTTTACACTCTTTTGCAACTTGTTACCTTTTGTTTCTGAGTTTATTTGTAGTTGTGATTTTCTCACATTATGACATTCATACCTGTTTAAATTGAGGATTGAAATTTTATGATTTAATTACAGAAGCTTCAGTAAACAAAATTTATACCTTATTATTTGCCTTCTCCTTAATCTCCTATGCTTGTAAGATCTTTTTAAAACAAATAAACTAGTACTATCCTTACAAATAATGAGGCCAGAACTCTGTGAAACGGTGGTGGTGCTGGTATTATTAGTTTAAATCTGCCACAGATGTTTTCTCTCTATGTGGAGTTAAGGGGTAAGATGAACTGGCTTTCATCCTAGGATTCTTTCCTCTGAAATGTGGCCAGGAAGAGAGGTGCTGGGAACAGAAAGAATTGTGACAGTAAATAATAACTATTTATTGTTTCATAATAATTATTATTTAAACAATAATCGTATATACAACAAAACAGTATATATTTTGATACTTTGAGTATCTTTACTTTTCCTTCATTGCATCTGACAAATGACTGAGGATCAGATAGAGAAAGAAATTGGTTTATTGCATCCACTAGTGCTTCCCTCACTATCAGGAGAAAAGCCCACAGTTTTTAATCAGAAGGACTGTGGTAGAAGTAATTATTGGGCATTGTTTTCATAGTTCATTCTCAGCACTTGAGAGGCTGCAATACTTCACCTTTTTTTTTAGAATAACAAAGACATGATGAAATTTTACCTGTTCTTTTATCTTGCTAATGTGAAATAATCAAGAGAAGTCATAGCAATGAATAGAAAATCAGGTTACAGAACAGTGCTTTAACAAAGTACACAAGTCAGAGAGCTGAATCGTGAAAGTTTGTTTGCTTGGCGTATTAGTTAAAGAGTTGCCAGTACCCTCCACTAAATAAATAAAACCTGCAGCCTGGACACGATAGTCTGGGAAGAAAAACAGATAGTTAGGAGACAGGAGAATTGTTAAGAATCCTGTCTGGAGAAGAAACAAATGGGAAGGGGTATAGTTGGGTATTGATTTAAGAAGCTTATGGTGTGAACAACTAGTGGTGAAATTATTTTTGTGTGTGTTCTGTTGAGTAATTCACTAGTGGAATTTGTCATAACTTATTTATCATGTGTCTCTTTCATAGGTTCAGATTTCTGGTATGATTTTAATTAACATAGCAAAATTCCAGTGCAGTTGCACAGTTTTGAAGTCCATAACTTCTCATTGCTGTTGACTCCTGCTGTGTTGAACACCTTAGGTATCGTACTGTATGAAGTTGTATTATATATGTTTATATTATATGCATTACTTATTTAATTTCTTTGTCTTTTGAAGTCGATACCAGTTGCATAGTAGATGAATGTTCATGTATGAGTTGCTTTTTCTGCAAAAAAGAGCAAATCACAGTAACATATTAGTAGAATATACTTCTTCATACCTATCAAAGCAGAATGTAATTAAATACTGCATTTTAAATGATAATCAGCTGAGTGATAATTATATGCTGTATTATTGTCTTTCTTTGCTACAAATTTCAAGCTCTTCATTTTTGAGACTTTTTGTAATTTGCTCCCTTCTGATATCCTGATAGACGTATCCTGAGTTTCCTTGCTTCATAATTTTAAGTGTAGCATAGTCAAGAAGAATCTTTCAGAGATCCTACTCTGGAACAGCTTATTTAAAAATGTAGTTGAAGACATTAAAAAAAGCCCAAACTCTTAAGAAAAGAAAAAAAGAGAAATATTCTTTTTCCTGGCCCAGATCAATGGTAAAATTTGCCCTGCAGTACACAGTGAGTTGTTAGCCTATGTAGGTGTAAAATTTAGTGACGTCCTGAGCACTGGAATTAATTAGTGTAGTATGAATGGTGAAATTCCTTTCATCAGAGAGTGGATAGCAGCCTGGAAAACTTGACGAGTTAAAGAGAAGGCATGTATGGCAATGTGTCGTACGTCACAGGAAGTTACAGCCTGTATTTCTACATATAAGGCCATAGTTCCGGCGGAAGCAGAGTATCTGTAGAAAAGCATCACAAAAAAACCAAACCAACCATCGTTGAATCTTTGAGCATTCCCAGACTACATCTGTACATTTTCCAATGAACACTTGGCCTACATGTTTCCCTGAAATATGGAGATTCTTTGGTTGTGCAGTCATGCGTTGGCTGATAGACGGCTTCCTGTGAAATCTGTAAATCATCAGTAGTGAGATAACAAAAAGAAAGCCTAAAAGGATTATTTAGGTTAGTGTTCTCCCAAACAGGATATCTCCTTAGAGCATTAATGCATTTACATACAGTATTACAGCTGTTGTACTGGATCAGAAATGATTAGTGACTGAGGAACTGGCAAGAATAAAAGGACAACAGTAATGTTTTGATGACTGCTTGTAAGTAGCAGCTGCATTTCCTTCTTCAGTTTTGTGTTGTTTTCCAAATGAACTAGTTAAACCTCATTTTACTGCAGTCTATCTTAAAGGGGTTTTTTCCTAAAGCTGAGCTAACAGACTGAGCAATGCCTAGCGTTCTGTCTATTCTTAGCTCGAATAGACAGTTGCTGTCTTCACATCAGTAAGAACACAGAAGGTACAATCAAAAGAAGGGGATGACCAAACAGTTATTGAACTCTGCTCTTTCTCCAAAGGGAAAAGTTGTCTGCTTAGACATAATAAATGCTAGAAGATGCTTTGGAGAATGTTGAGTTGTGGCTTGCTGTGTTGCCTCTAGAGAGGAATTCAGTTTGCAGGGTTTTTATTCTAGAACCTTTGATTAACAGTAAATTAAGTAAGAGAGTACTCGTTTAAAACACAAGAAAATATTAGTTGTGGAGTCCTTTGGATATAAGTGTTTTAGCTGGAGCCAAATGAATGTACTAGCAGAAGAAATAGACTGGTAAGTTCTCAGCCGTCACATTTGTCACCCTGCATGTCACAGGAATAAGTGTGTTGACAGATGAGCTGCAGAAAATCTTGCTTAATTGATCAAAAAATTAAAGCCCAAATACTCGTATTGCCTGCTGGAAGTTGGTCCTTCCATAATATTTTCTGCAGCTTGGAGGAAATGTCAGGTTTTGTACAGGGAAGACTGAATCGTGTGCTCATGTTCTGACCCACTGGTTGCTGTGGGAAGAGTACTGACATGGGGCAGTTTGATAGCATTCGTGTATTAAGACTAAGAAACCCTTTCTGCTATTGCTTGGATGTTTGTCATTCTGTGTTAAGGTCTGATCCAGAAACACACTCCTGATCACCACGATACTCCAGCCGCATTGTTTAACAGTTTCACTGTTGTTTTACGATGTAACTTTTCTGGGAAATTGCCCTCTTAAAACAGAAATCTTACAAAAAATCCTAAAAATATAATTCGTTTGGTTAATTGAACATGACTTCAAAGATCTCAAGTGTATTAATGTACAGCAGCTCAGGATAGCATGACCTTAAGTAGTAAAACTTTTGACTGACAGTTCTAAGTTTTATGATCTCTCTTTATATCAACCTTGATTTGAGCAAAACATGCTTCTGTCGTATAGTTGTGACATGATGAACTACTTTTCTACTGAAAATTATAATCTTCAGATTGCATTTATCTTTTGTTCTCTAATGCGCTGTTCCTACAATTTCCGTATTTCAGAACATTAGCACGGTGAACAGATTCTACTGATTTGTTCACCAGATATCTGTTGTTTGCCTAATGTTGCTAATGTGGAGCTGCTTGATGAAAAAGTTCAAAGTGGTTTATTATAACATAGCTTAATAGTAGTAAAATGCTGACATAAATCGTGTCTTTTTGCTTTTAGCTTTCTTTAATAGGATATTCTCTTTATTTAATTGATAGATATGGTGACATCACCTAGTGAATTCAACGGTCTAGATTATTACAGCTGTGATTTTTAAGAAACAAAAATCAAAACCTCATGAAATCCTGTACCCAATGCTAAAGAAAGTAATAGGCCGACAACAAGAATTCAAGAAACCCTTGCTTAATAAATAAATAAAATGACAAAGCAGTGAATTGTCGCAAACATCTTTCCCTTGGTTCTGCTTATTAGGACTGACTAATGTTAGTCATTAATGAACAGGAAGAACTTTCGCCATGTGTAGTTTAAACTGTTGAATATGTTGACTCATCTGTTTAGAATGCATCATGCCATGACTTATCCATGTTATATATAGATGTATATTTAGGGTTCCTGATGCATGAATAATCATTGATGAACTCCTTGTAAATGAATGTTGTAGCTGTGAAAGGAAATATGCCAATTATTGTCTTTAGGATCTGGACTTTGTGAATGACCATATAATAAAAATTTGAGTATAAATAACAAAACTATTTTTGGTAACTTTGCTTCTTTTTATACATCTTGAGAGTCCTTTTCACATTATTGTTCTCAAAGCCATTCTTTTCCTTCCACTGCCTCCCTGCTCCAGGATGGTTTATTGCTAAATCACATAGTGACTGCGGTTATGTTTTTTAATCTAGTGAGATTAACTGCTAGCAGTGTACATGAGATTTCAGGATCATAATTTTCCTGCATACAAAAAGCATTTGTGAGACTTTTTGAAATTGCTAGTTTGGTTTTTGCACTTCATAAACTTTGTGCTGTAACAGATGTTGTATTCAGTTCCCTTCTATGAAGTATCTCATGTGCTGTCTTATCAATAGCCAAGCTGTGTGCTGTAAATTCTTCCTCCACTAACTATACCAGTCTTATTTGACTTGACATCATGACAGATGGTTGTAATGAGGATACTCTTGCTTTTGAATGGCTATTCTTGGTTTTGCATGTCTAGTTTCAGTCTGTTAACTGTTTTTCTTTAAGATTTACAGAAAGTACTTCTGAAGGTATAGAAAAATGCCAGAATTCTTACGGAATTCTTACCAAAAAGTCTTTTTTGTCACATAGGAAATTGGCCTTTCTTACCAGGTAGGGGATGGCTAATACCACTTGTTCTTTTGTCTATGACCTGTAGAAACTGAGGACATGATAAATAGGTCAAGCTCTTTTCAGTATCCAACTCCTCATTTTTTCTTGCCCAACAGAAGAGTTAAATAGCTGTTTCCCAGAAAAGAAATGTCCTTTAATCCAGTTATGTGAATGACATTATGATTTCATTGCCTTGTATAAAAAGAATAATTCCGGGAGCAACTCATTAAAGAAGGTCACCAGAATAACAGTGCCCGAGCACGCTCGCTGGAGAACTTGCAGTTCTTTGCTGTTTGTGGCTTGTCGCGGTTGGAGGAGTCTGGCATGCAGATGGTGCGGCGCAGAGCTTTGTCAGACAGATAGCAAGAAGGCCAAGAGAGTCTAGGAAGAATGACAAAGCAGGATGAGTAAATCAAACATCTTAAAGATGTCTCACACATGGTCTCACCACATAAGATTTTGTCAAATGTTCTCTCATGTGCCTGTACAAATAATTTGGTGGAATGAATTATTTGGAGAGGCTTCAGGGGAAAGGTTTTACTCTGTAGAAGGATTCTGGAACTTCAATCTTAATTTTGCTTCACACTTTTCCTCTTCTGTGTCAGTTTAGTACTTCTGCGTCAAGAGCTTTGACTAAAGGTGATGTGAATACTATTCTTGCAAAAGAGTCCAGTCTTTTGAAAAGTAATGAGAGTCATATTTGCTTTGGTGGCAATGGGCCCAGGCTGTGTTTAGTTGAAGTGTTTCTCATTTTGCCAGGATTGTTACTAAAACAACATTGATATTGAGGCTATATGTTGCCTACTATCTAAAGGGGTTGACAAAATTGAACTTTTAGGAAATCACTGTGGTCTTTTTTTGTGTCAGCCCATGAATTTAATGAAACTGATGTCTGAAATGCATAATACTGGAAGAAGGAGGATTTGCGTATCTGAGTAAAGCAGAAAGGCATCTTTTGTGTTGTACTGCATTTTGTATTTAGAAGAAATGACAGTATAACCATTTCCCTTTAGCATTCCATCAGTCTGATGACCTAAATGTAGATTTAGGGGAAGATTTTGACTTCACTAAGAGGGTTTGTCTCTCCACATTCCATGGTAGCAAATGTCTAGTAGTACTCTGGAGAAAATGTCACTATCTTTCTGTTTTGGAAATTGTATCCAACTATCTGGTGTATGCCATATACATTTTTGGGCAATACTGAATGTATTGCTGTGCAGTATGGTAGCAGCTGGAAATGCAGTCTGTTATTTCTTGTATGGTTTAGTTATATCATACTAGAAAATCAGTCAGTTGATGCAATAGACTGCTTTCTAGTATAATGTTCTTCAAACTTTCTGTTGCTTTGCATCCTGTAGCTGGGAGGAGTCCAAGGTCACCTTTAGTTCTGTTCAGAAGACTTTGTTTTGCCATGACAACCTCAACTTCCCTCTCCTTCCCCACCTCATCCTGATAACCTTTCAACTTCTGGTTTGCTAAGATTAATTTTATTCATAGCTACTAGTCTTACGCTTTGTTGTATTCCTAGCATCTCAACTCCTCTTGTGTTGTCTCCATGCTCTATAGCAACTACTAAAAATATGTCGAAGTGTCATCCACAAATGACTTACATATGGGAAGACAAATATTTAATTCTTTTCCTTACTATGTTTTTTGGTTTTCCTGTCACTTTTCGTTTTTCTCCATGAGAGATTAAAACGATACATTAGTAGAAATGTTTCAGAACTGGATTCCTCTGAATGTTGTTGCCTCATACAGGCCATATGAAGAGCAAATACCACTAAATCTGTGGAAGGAGCTCTCCTGTTCTAGATTAGATTTGTGGATTTTTTTCCCATTTATGCTATATTTATTTAATTTTATATACTTAAGAATATTACGAATTTTATATACTATACTCATTATGAAGCATAGCTGAAGGCAGTCATTGTCACAATTGGCATTACCTTTTCTATTGTTTTCTAAACTTTTAGTTATCTCAGGTATTAAAAACCAAGTCTACCACTTCAATTTTAATCTGTTTTTATGTTTTTCTCATCTTTTCCCCTTTTTGTGTAAATATGAGATCTCCCTGATTGCATTGAAGATCTGAATATTTTGCAGAAGTTTGGCAGATTATTTAAAGTGGGTTTCTTCTAGTAATAAAATTTCATTCCTTCCCTGAAAGGAATTAAACACCTTAGAATGGATGTCTTTGAAATTTGGTAATCTTACTATCCCAAAAAAGCAAGCACTCTGTCAAAATTGTTAATATGAATTAATATAAACTTTCATTAGTATTTGTACATGGGGTCTTGTCTTGCAGGTAAACAGGGTACTAGTGCTGTCAAATGAAATTATTTGCAGTCCAAAACCGCAATCTATTTGAAATACCTTAAGAACTGTGCTTGTGACTCAAGATGGGCAGATAGTCAGAGAATATAAACTGTAATTATTTCATTGCCTTTAGTGATTCTATGCCAGCTTACACACAATGGCCTTCAGCTGTATACTGTCACTCACACTAATTTAACAGTAAGGATAGTCCTTATAAATTTTCATACAAATGAAGAAGTGAAAGGAAACAAGTTAGTGTATATGTAATTTATATTACATTTGATCAGATGTCAGAGCACTCATCAAATAAATGATCTGTGGCTTCTGTTTACTCAGTACTTAGTAGTATGCAGTGAGTTTACTCTGTGTCCAGGCTCTACAAAGAATGTTCCTCAAATGATCCATCAAGAGAATTTCAAGAGAAACTCCAGCACTTTTAAGTAACAGCAGCAGCCAGCTTCAATGGATATAAATCCAAGTACTTCAGTAGTTGTTAGACTTTCCTTGGTGTTACAGATCTAAGGTTGCTTTCCAACAATCCATATCAGGTAGATTGCTATTTTTGTTCCTATTCTTCAAATTGTACGTGGCACAGCAGTTGAATGATTCACTCCAGGCCACATTTTAAAAGCCCAACTATGCTCATTTGCAGTCTGAGTGGTCACATTGTGATAGTGTTTGCAGGATCAAATGTTAAAGCCTGTAAGGTGGGTTTGATTTTGGCAAACCCTATGGCAACTTCAGAACTAGGTACTATTCGCCTAATTTTCAAAAAATGTATATCAATACAGTCTGAGGTCTTAGCTGGCATTTCTCCTTCATTTAGGATGATAACTTTGCTTTTATATTCAAGGTCACAGAATCACAGAATATCCTGAGTGAGAAGGGATACACAAGGACCATAGAATTCAACCCTTAGACCTGCACAGGACCATACCCAAGAACCACACCATGTGCTTGAGGGTATTGTCCAGACACTTCTTGAACTCTGTCAGGCTTGGTGCTGTGACCACTTCCCAGAGGTTTTTAGTACTTTATTTCTAGAAGCTGCCCAATTAACCTTCCTATGAAGTTATTATTTTTAAACCTGTGGTTTCTTGTTTGCATCTCACTCTGCAAAAGGAATGTAACTGTTTACATCCTTCTTATTTTTAGTGAAGTGAATCTCAACCAGCAACTACTTTTTTTTTTTCCCCCCTCATTTTATTTTCCTCCTTTTTTGGCAGTGAGATTGGACCTTAATTGCAAGAAAATTATTTTTTCAGGTTGAGCCCTCTACAAAGTGTCAAACCAAAGCTGCTCGGTGTGTAGGTGGATGGGAGGAAATGCACTGAAGGAAGTTATAGTCCAGTGTGGGAGACAGACAACTGGACTAACTGACCATTTAGCCTTTCCCCTATTTTCTTGAGAGAATTCTGAATCCTTCATCTAAAGTTAAAACTTTGGCCATTCTTTGTTTTTGCTACCATTTACTGCTTTTTCATTTCTGAAGGTAAATATCTTGCTTATTAATGTATTTATTCAGTAGAGAACTGGGAAGGGAGGCTCTGATGTGAAGGTAAGCTAGTGGGAGTTAAAAAATCAGTCTCCTGTTCTGCTTCCCTGATTTGTTTCACTTTTCCTATATTAGTGACCAGCTACTGTCATAGGTCAAAGGGGAAATTTGACTAAGTTTCACATTTTTGCAGCCAGAGTTCCATGCACGTGCTCAACAGCGTTTTGATAGGCAAAGCCCCCAAAATGGAATGGAGGTTATTTTGTGTTTTTTTCAGGGAAAAAAAATTTAGTTTGATGGAAGACTAGTACTTAAAGTTGCTGTTTGAATCTAGATTGAGTAGCAGTATAAGAGATGGGTACTATGCAGATTTAGAAAGATAGCCCTTAAAAAATAGCTATTGGTGAGAGCATTAGATATTATAGAAATGCAACAGTAAATATCAAATATTTGTAAGAATAGTTATTTTATCTGTATATTTAAACGTAATCACTTTAGAATTTTCTTCTACAGTATCTATTTTGTATATAGATGTTCAGTGTTTAATCATATACCGTAAATTGAAAATATTTAATAATGCAGCTTGGTGTTGTAAGAATGTATAGGAAAATTCAGGTTGGAAAGAGTCGCGGGTTGTCTCTAGTCAAACCTTGCTCAAAGCAGGATCAATGACAAAGTGGCTCAGAGCGTTATCCAAGCTTTCATCTTGAAAACATCTGGGTCTAAAGAGGACACACACTATCTGGGCAACCTGCTCCACTACCTGATTGTCCTCATAGTATTCTTCCTTATGTCCAGTCACGACTTCTTTTTCTTTAAATGATGCTTTTTGTCTCTTGTCCTTCTGCCATGTGGTACTATGAAGAGGCAGACTGTCTTCTTGATACCTAGCTCCCTGCTCCAACTCCTGAAAGGCTGCTGTAAAGTCTCTTGTGCAGGCTGAACAAGACCGATTCCCTCGGCCTTTTCTTTTGGCACAAATGCTCCAGTTCCCAGCCATCTTGGTGTCTCTCTCCTGAACTCTCTGCCATTTATTGGTTTTTCCTGTATTGAGAAGCCCAAAAGGTATTGCCATAAGAACAGACAGAACATTACACTATGCTTTATTAGTCTGTTGCTTATATTTGAATTATGTTTCTTCCTTCTTCTCTACTGATGCAGGATATAGTTTTGTCCTTTTGTTTTCTTAAGCTTTCTTTGGTTTAATAGGTGTTAAGGTTCTTTCTTCTTCGTTCCTTGGTTTTGACCAATAAATTGGTTAATGGCAAAGCTTTTAAAATTTGAGATGCTGTGCTCTCTTTTCCCCTCAACAGTGGATATACTAAGAGGAGGGCTGGTCATGAGATCTGTTACTACACGATACTTGGTTTACAGATGCCAATGTTCTGTAAGAACGTACGTGACAATAAATAGAAAGCAATACTCATGTCAGTGTTCTGTTATTGCCAGGAACAGTTTTAGGGCACTCCATAAAGACTGCACTTGTCCTTTCTCTCAATCTGCAGGATCCACACAACTGATCTCTCCTTTTCTTGTACAGCCTTTTAACAATAAGAGCATCTTACTGATGTTGTGCATGGATTCTTAACTAACCATCACTAATGGTCATTAGTCATTAAACCTTCAGGGGAATTGGGTAATGTCTTGTGAGGGACTGGAAAAATGTTACTACTGGTGTGAAATACCTCTGTGTGCGACATGAAGCAGACTGGGTTTCACCAAGGGTAGTGGTGCTCTCCCCCTGTAACCCTGCCTCCTTGGGAGCCTGTAGTGCAGCTGTCAGTCACTGGCACACCTGACACCCCCCCACCCACTCCCCCTGGAACCCATAACCCAGATCCTGAATGTCTGGCAGACTGGAAGTCCTTCCTGGGAGGGCTGGCCGCAGAAGTCCAGAGCAAATATAACCAGCACCACTAGGCCTCCAAAGCCACTTTGTCCTTGGATTTGTAGTAGCTGGTTCTATGCTGGATCTAAGGCAGTAGGTATAATTCTCCCTCTCTCTTCCTATCTCTCCCTCTCTGTTTGCTTCTTCTTCTAATTTTCTTGATATTCAGGTAATTTAAACCTGGATACATTACAATTTGCTAAGTCAATGCTTTGTGAAATACTTCATATTGAATGCATATTTGCTTTAAACTTTTGCCAGGTTCTATCTTACTGTCTCTGTGAATATCTCATTCTCAGAATGACTGTGTTCACAAGTTAGCAGTGCCACTTCCCTCTACTTAGAATTTTCATGATCTTGGCAGTGATACATGATGTCACATGGAGCTTACTAGAACTCTGGAGAACACGGAGCATAAACTCTAGTCTTGTAAAGTGAGGAGATTCATTCATACTCCTTTGGCTGACCTGCCTAACACTACACACACTCTGAATTACACACAGAATTAACAAGGTTGGAGAAGACCATAGAGATCATCAAGTCCAAACTTTTACCTAACTTAACAACCTAACCAACACCAACCTATCATCTATGTATCCAGCCTAAATCTCCTCTGATGCAGCCTAAGACTGTGTCCTCTCGTCCTGTCAATGGGAGCCTGAGAGAAGAGACTGACCCCTGCCTGACTACAACCTCCTTTCAGGTAGTTATAGGCAGCAATAAGGTCACCTCTGAGCCTCCTCTTCTCCAGGCTGAACAATCCCAGCTCCCTCAGACGCTTCTCACAGGGCTTGTGCTCCAGCCCCTTCACCATCCTTGTTGCCCTTCTCTGGACACATTCCAGCAACTCAACATCTTTCTTAAACTGAGGGGCCCAGAACTGGACACAGTACTCAAGGTGCAGCCTAACCAGTGCCAAGCACAAAGGAAGAATAACTTCCCTAGTCCTACTGGCAACACTATTCTTGATGCAGGCCAGGATGCCATTGGCCTTCTTGGCTGCCTGGGCACACTGCTGACTTATATCCAACTTCCTATCAACCAGCACCCCCAAGTCCCTCTCTGCCTGGGCATCCTCCAGCTACACCATCCCCAGCCTATAACTCTGCATGGGGTTATTGCAGCCAAAGTGCAAAACCCGGCACTCGGATTTATTAAACCTCATGCTATTGGACTGAGCCCATCTGTCCAGCCTGTCAAGGTCTCTCTGCAGAGCCCTCCTACCCTCTGACAGATCGACACTCATTCCAAGCTTGGTGTCATCCGCAAACTTANAAAATCAAGGTGCATACTGCATCCACTGGTTTCCCTGGATCAATCAAATGAGTTACCTGATCATAAAAGGAGACTAGGTTAGTTAAACAGGATCTTCCCCTCCTGAATCCATGCTGACTAGATCTTATCCCCCTATTATCCTGTAGATGCAGCATAATTTCCCTTAAGATGATTTGCTCCATAATTTTCCCTGGTAACGAGGTCAGACTGAAAGGTCTATAATTTCACTGGATCCTCCTTCTGACCCTTCTTATAGATAGGTGCCACATTAGCCATCTGGAACCTCTCCAGTAAGCCAAGACTGTTGAAAGATGATCGAAAGAGGATTGATCGACTGGCCTCCAACTGGACATGACACCACTCACCACCACCACTCTCATCACCACCACTCTGAGCTTGGCCATCCAACCAATTCTTAACCCAGGTCAGAATCTAGGCGAATCCTTGTCACTATGAATTATCCTTCATGCTTCAAGAGCTTTGTTTAATAAATAAGCTTGCTTAACTGTTGTTAGGCTTCAATTTACTGTAACAGTAAATTTTTTAAATGTCTAAAACTTAAAAGATTCAAGAACACAAGAGGTATAGTAATATTCATGTAAAAGTATACATACAAAATCTTGTAGTCTCAGGTTTTATAAGAGACTTGGTCTGGAATAAATAATTCCTGTATACTAAATGTAAGTTAATAATTGTTTCGATGCTGCTGTGACCTTGCTTGACTAATATGCTATATTTTAGCTGGTTTTGTTGTGATATAAAAAAAGAGTATGCATATTTCAGTAATGTTATTTAGAAACCTCATGCCTTTAAAAGCTGCTGCCTATTATTAGCTAAGGGTTTTGTGGAGGGTGGGTGACACACTAGAACTTGATTATCTACCCAGTACATTCTGTTTGAAAAAAACCTGCAAAAATCCTTTCTTTGAGATCAGTTTGAACCATTTCAAGAAGCTGTCAACACAGATTAAATAATAGTATAGATATTCCTTTCTGAACCACCTATGTGTTTAACTTTGAATGAATGGATTTTAAACAAACATTGTGCAGTGCAGAAGATACAGAAAGGCTTTTGACTTGAAGTCCCCAGATGTTCAACATACCTTTGAATGTGAATGCAACCTTTAAGAGTCGGGAAGTGTTCCTTATTCTGTGCTCCATTTGGTTTTTTTTTTTGGTGGTAGGGAGATATTGATTGATGTTGGTATTGACTTCAAACTGAGTGGCTGAAATTACATAAGATCTGCCTGAAATGATTAAGCTAATATTCTCTATCCACTCTTCAAGCACCACAGCCTACAGTACTAAGTATCTACATTTCGTCTGGCATTCTTGACAAATTCTCTGGGCAACAACGTAGACTGTAGACTGTTTTCCCTTAGAGAAGGTAGTTTTAGGATTGCTCTGCCACTGGGAAGGCCCTAATCCTGAAGGCGGTTAGTAATAGCTTGTCATACTAATAGCTTAAGTGATACATTGAGAAGGCCTGCTTCTCTACTGCCTGCAAAATATGTTTTTCTGGAAAGAAATGGGTTTTCTATATCCCTTTCTTTTTTTATTAACCGTGTTAACATGCTTCTTTAGGAGGTTTAATAGTGTTTGTGATCTAATTGTGCTTCAACATTACAGCATGCATGTTGCCCTTTAGAGACAAATTTGAGAGAAGCAGTTACTGGCTGCTCTCCAGCACAAAACCAAAACCATTTCTGAGAAACGCTTGTTACTATCAGCTAGACTGTCTGGAGTGCTTTCACCCTTAGCTACTGAGGGTAAAACACAGGAAATTTGGTCCAGATATTGCAGAGGGAAAAAGGAGTTCATGCCCAAGAAGTGAAGCAAAGTGAAGTTTTTCGGTGGTTCTTATCCCTGTGTGCTGAAAAAATAAGAATCATGATTTTCTTGTTGAACTAGTAAACTAATAGCAGCAGTAGCTTCCCATGACATGTGTAAAGCTCTCTGAGTATTTAGTTCTCCTTTCTAACTACCTATTGTTGATCATCTCAGTAAAAAGATGAAAACAACACTAACAAAGAACTGAAAAAGGAAGATACTGATAGTAAAAAGGAGACAAAGTACTAATTAACACAGAGGTCTTGTGATTCCTTGAGAAATATGTACATGACATGCATTTCTGTTGTCAGCAATAGTACAGACGACTTTTTATGTGGATTTGATAGAATATCTGAATCAAGGCTTCAGAATACATGGTATCACACTGTAAAAAAGGAAAAAGAAAGACATTTCTAGAGCTGTAAACAGAAGGCTTGAAAGAGCTGCTTATAGACATCTGGCACTTCCTTGAGGTACAGCGAGCTAATCATAAGCACGCAATAGTCAAAGTAAGAAAATAATTTACGATCACCTACCTGTGCCAATCGTGGAACGGGGTAAGGAATAAGACATTTCACAAAGATACTGAGATATAAGAAAATGCTTTCCTTACATATTTAGTTTTTTTAGGCCATATTCTTGCAAGCTTGATTCCACAGGCTACTCTGTATGGTAGAACTCAGGCTTTGTTTTGCTTTATACGTATAGATAGGCAAAAGTAGCTCAATAGGAATTTCAGTTGTTTATAAGTCTTGGGAATAATTTGAGACTAAATCTGGATGTAGGTCCTATGAGATCTAAAGACTGACTGAAAATATAAATTAAAATTATTCAGCAAATATTGCACAATCTTGCACTCAGATGCTTTTGAATAGGAAATTTTCAACAGAAATAATTTAAATTGATTCTGTTTTTTTCCCACAAAAATCAAATTTATCTTTGATCCAATCAGACATATTCAAAGCAGGATTAAATGCCTTCTGATGTTGTAGGAGAATTTTTCAGGAATTACTTTTCTAAAGGATAAATTGTGCTTCCTTTTTTTTGTCCCACAGATGGAAAGCATGGTTTTCTTCTTAAGAAAACAAACTTTTTATTTCTTTTGTGAATTATGTTTTGGAATTATCCATATCACCTTGATATTTGACATTTTCTTTATAAAAGACTCCACTCTGCTCTTGAGGAAAAGAAGAGCAACTATCTTCCTAGGCTATTTGGATGAAGGACTGGCCTGATGAACAGGACACTAGTTAAGTGGTCTTGTTGGTTTATTATTACTATTTATTAAGAATGCTTCATTGAGACATGGTTTCTATTGATGAAAGAAAGTCTTAATTCTGGCATGCTTTGTGTTGCCTATGTCATAAACTTTCCTCTACAGATCCCAAATCTATGTGTAAATCATGGTTCAAGAACGATAAATTGTTTTTGAGGAACATGAATGTAGGTATTTGCCCATTTGTTCATTTTTGGCTGAAATTTTTAGATTTTTTTTTAATCCCCTGTGAATCCTTATAGTGATGAAAATTATTTTTTGTGGAATATATGTCTAATGGAATTCCCCAAACTCTCTGACACCAGTTGTGGCTATTCAGCTGTGAGGCTTAAGCTAAGGTGACCCCAGCCTGTGTTATCTTTCCTTATGTTTACTAAGCGCTGATGATCTGGCTCTCCACACATTCAGATTGATGTAGGTATAAAAATAGCCTTGGGAAATAGGGGAAGATACTGATTTTCACCTGGAAAATCGATAAGTGCAGTAATGTAAATGTCCATACTCATGCCAACGATGTGATTCCCATTTGGAGCAGAGTTTAGCAGGACTGCTAAAACCAGCTGCAGCTAGCTGTAGAAGGATGGTCCTCCAGCTTGTGAAAACCTGCTGCCCAATGTTTCTATGCCTTCTCTCATATTGGTGGTGGTTACGGCACTATTTTCCTCTTTCTTAACACAATTTTATTTCTACCGGAATTCTTCTTCAACAAACTTTTTAGCTTTGGGAACTCATGGGGCCCCTAGAATAACTCTCAGATTAGAAGAGATAGTGTTTTGAGAAAGCCAAAGACTTCAGTAAAAGAAGGTCTACCCCATACATTGAAACACAGGCAGTAGGCACTCTGAACCACCATGACATCTGGCAGAGAACTTATTCAAACTCTAAAATGATGAAATAGAGGAATATGTCAATAAGGTTGATCACTGACAGCTGTGGAAAAAACCCCTGCATAACAAAAGAATGTGTGCAAAGCTGGGTGTACATTAAGAAATTATGATGTTTAATTATGTCTGACAGCAGGGAACAAATGAAAAAATTCTTCACAGATGATGAAATTTAGAGTTAGTGGTATAAAAACCTTATGGCTTTACTGACTTCACATTGTACTAGCCAGCTTTCCAAACAATTGTGTTAAAAATGTTAATAGCATAATTAAAACTGAAGCACATTGCCCAGGCAAAGTCTTAACGTCTTTTTTGTTGTCTTCTCTCTTTCTCTTTCTCTTT
>VXBA01002271.1:0-49607 GCA_013399895.1 Serilophus lunatus
CTGAAAGGTGATTTTTGGTTTTGCCCGACCAATAGGGCGTGTATCTGGCACCATGTTCTTGGAGGCTGCCTTCCTCATGGAGACAAACTTCACTGAGAGCAGCAATGTTGATGTTAAGTCATGATAGTTCATGGGCAATTAGAGCAGAACGACACTCAGGACGTCCACTATCTAAAGTATCACGCATGGTTCTGATGTTCCAACATGCGAATGTCAATCTGGACATACCTCTGGAGGGAGGTGTATGTGTTTTTATCTTTTCGTTTGTTCAACCACATCAGAAGATGCCCATTGGCCGCGGTTAGCCAACCGGGTGGGGGGTGGAGATGAGCTTTGGTTAGGTCACCTTTTCTAGGCCCCTCTCCATGTGGAGCAAGCAGTGCTCTCCTTGAAAAAGGCTGCTTGGTCATTCAGGATGTTGCCAAACAAGACTATCATCTCCAGGGTCAGTCTTGAGCGACCAACGTCCTGAACCGCCTGCATGCAGAGTTGGGACTGCGGCTTCCAGTGCACCTTATCACCTGCTGTTTTGACCCTTGTCTGTCGTTACAGGACTTTACAAATGTGGGTGTACCCTTCTAGCCTGCACAATGGACTTTTTAGGTGAGGCTCAGCATGTGTGGAACTGGCCCCACTCTTTATTCCTAAGATTCATCTGCCGGGGCCTAGCAAGCTTGGACGGTGACAGCAAAGGCCTCAGGATGTAGGTTTAGTTAGAGTATCCTTCTCTGAGATGGATGGCCTTACAGGGCTAAACGAGCTCCATCTGCCTGGGTTTGGGGTTAGAGTTGTCCTTCTCCTAGGATGGTTGCCAGGAGGCAAGCGAGCCCATCCTACCCGTGAACACACTTAGTCCAACTCTTCCGCTGATACCTGTCAGGCATGGGAGATCCTACTGGAGGCATATGCCAACGCCAGCATAGCTTGCAAACCCATGAGGGCACGCAAGCTTCTCCCCCGCGACAACGGGGTGTCCGTGGAGAAGTGCACTATATATAGGAATGTATATAAAGTAAGCAGTATGTAACTATTTATATGCAGTCATATATATATAATTTTTTAGATCATATGTAGTGTTTAGATTCTGTGGAAACCCACAATAATGCATCCTGGGTAGAAATTCACAAGATATCTGTGCTTAACTTCAATTTGAAGGCTTAAATTTTTTTAGGAGATTTGATTTTAATTAATCATTTTAAAAAAGCATACTAGCCATGTGTAAAACAGTCACATTTAGTCAAGTAATTCTGAAAACCAATCCAGTGCTATAGGCTATTGCTTGAAGACCACTTTAACTCTTTATTATAGGCAGATGCTCTCAGTTCTCTTGCGCACCAACCTAAAAACAAGAAAAAACCCAAGATTGGTGTTTAAATATCTATAATAACTGTTTCTCTAGTGGATAAGAATCCAGAAAGCAGAGGTTAATTTACCATTCAATTTCTCCTGTGAATAGAGCTGGTCATTAATTTTTCGATTTCTTTAAAATACAGAAATTACATTTTTTTATCTAAATCAAAATTAAAAATATTTCAACTTGTGAGAAAAGTTACTGACTTGATCTCAGTGCTGAGTTAGTGATTCATATAAGATAAAACAAGAGCCCTAATCACGTACTTGCTCCTATTGCAGACTATGCTTCCTTCACTATCTTCTATCAAAGCTGTTCTCTGTAAATCTGTAAATAAATGTATATTAGGCTTCAGAGAGAGAGACTGGATCAGACAAAGAAAGGCTGTAATTTGTAGACATATTGCATACTACATGAATGCCTTAACCTTGGGCTGAATACTCAAAACCTGAAGCGCCAAACTCAAATCTCTTTTTCGAACATGCAAACACAATGGAAGAAAAATATGTGTTCCTAACTCCATATCAAGTGTGGAATCAGTTAGGCTGTGCACTTTGGCCATGACAAAAAACAAGAGCAAGAGAGAAGAAATTAAGAATGGCACCAGGAAAAGGAAAACAACTGCTAACGAAGACAAAAAAAACCAGCATGAAGAACAAGGCAAAGAGAGTGGATGAATTTTGTAGAGCTTTATTGAAACATGGGTTTGTTTCTTGTTCCCTTGTGGTCCTCTATATCTCCATACTTCCTTTCTTGTAATATGTTTATTTCCACTTGTGTTTTCAACATGATGTGGCAATTAGAGAGGGATCTTTCTATGGTAATTTTCTTGTTTAGCCTAAGAAGTACTTATATATCTTCTCCTGATTCATTGATAGACCAGTTATTGGTTGTTAGTTGTACTGAACTCCATTGGTTGTTTGTGGTTACATACTATCAGACCCTAATGTCTGACAGAAAACAAAGACACAAACTTTATTTCTGATCTACCTGTATTTGGTGGGTTCAGCTCTTAAAGTTTATATTTCATTAATATTGTCATTTCTGGCCTGAATGAATATAAAATCTAATCTGTTCTCTCCAGAGGAAATCACTATAACACTTGAACATGTTACTGTTGAAGGTATGTGGGTCAAAATACTGATTTTTTCCAGTATGCCAGTATCAATCAGTATATTTTAATTGAATTCAACACACAAGGAGACAAGAGTTCATGGAAACAAGTTGTACCAAGAGGGACTCATTTTCTTGGGGCTGCTATCTCTCTGTCTGCTGACACAGTGGACAAAAGAGATAATTCAGTACTTTAAGGAAGAGCTAGGCTGCTCGTTTGAGATACCCTGTGTTTATACTCATTCTGATAAAACTGAGAAGCAATCTGTTAAGTGAAGTCTTTCCAGAGGAGCGTGAACAAGGTGGCCTTCAATGAGTACTAAAGCATAAGGGACTGAGTTGGGGTGGGAGGGACATGATATAGAAGCATATTTTTACGGCGCACGGTAAAACAAGGGTATGTGTCAGAGATTAATAATCTAGAGTATCTCTAGCAGCAAACCTCAGAAAATAGACTGGTCATGGCAAGCTGCAGTTGTAAGTAGAGAATGTAAGCAATCATGTTGCTGAATGTGTGTTCCTACCCAGACATTTAACACTTCAGTAGAAGTATATGGGATTCACAGACATGATGCACTCCTTTGTACATGAAGCAGAATTCCAGATTTGGGATTTCTGGCTAGTACAGGCAGAAGGTTAGAGACATGAGAATAGATTTCTTTGGTTAGCTTACAGGGGATAAATTAGGAAATATGCCTCCAAACTGTAGATACACAAGTTTGAAAGTTTTGAACTACTATCTAGGATACAATGGTTGGGTCTGAAAGCGGCCAAAGGAACCTCTGTGCTGATTCACATATCTCCTGTGAACCTGTATATTTGTTGTTTCTGTAACTGAAATGGATGTTCTAGGGGCCAGTATTGTGCTGTATCCTCAGTGCAGGGATTCTAATAATCCTGGCAGCAGATTGATTTTCAATAAGTAGAGTTCACATTATGAAATCCCTTCTCTTCCTAACAAACACTGGCTCCTGCAGACAGATTCACTAAGACTCGTGGAATTACTTGAGAGAGTCTTAACTAATTTCAGTGAGACTTCCACATCTTGGTCCATTTTGGGTAGTTAGATTTAATTGTGTTTGAAAAGGAATGGAACCATAACAAAGTACAGGAGGGCAGAAATCTCAGTGGTTCCTATGAATATGCCTTCACAGTAGGTGAAATCCACATTCTTATCTGAGATTTACCCCAAATCCCACCCTGCTATTCACATCCCCTTAAATCCTTGCCTGTTTGTCTGCTGAAAATTGGCACATTTGCTCAGATGCAGCTATAGGATAAAGTCTGTGCTGTGCTTTAAGAACAGTTCTAGCCTATCTACTTTGCAGTGATCATGTGAGTGAAACTCATTTTGTTTCCCCAATTCTATTTTATAGCTGAGAATTTCTCACCTTTTTCCTTCCTTCTGCACTAGATACTACATGCATATGTGTTTATGTATGGTTACCATTTAAGTCCTCATTTCAGATGCTCTACTTCATATCTGACCAGCAGAATCCATCTCAGCCTAGAAATTTGAAAAGAAAAAGATCTGTTTGAGATTGGTAATGGCTGACCAGAACACTGTTAAGTCTGTCATGATGATATTCATAGGTAGAAGATGTAAATGAATTTTTCCACCTCTGAAGGAAAGATAAAATTGGTCTGAGCACTAGGCACACATAAGCACATCCTGAAGTATCTTATCTATGCCATCTAATTTAGAAAGCTGAGTTGGAAGCCTGAGTTCTCAAGTAGAAAATCCAGAAGGAGATAAGCAGCAAATGAAGCAGAAGAGGGAAGAAAAAAAAAAGAATGAAAAGGAGGACAGGAGAAAGGAAAGACTTTTTGTGTGAAGTAATTGATGCAATTTACTCCCACAGAGTATTTCACAGCAAAATGTTTTTAGTTGTCCTCTGGACCTTGTACAGGAGGCCATGATTCCTAATTCAGGAAGTAAGGACTTGGTCAAAATTTGTCACTATGCATTCTGCCAAGGTCTTCGAGACACCTCTGGAAAGGCCAACATGCGTTTTATTCGCAACTCCTTATCTATTGAATCATAACCCTGACACGGTTCTTGCAGTACAAATTAATCTGCCACTCCAAGGAATAGTCTTTCCTCCCCACTGACTTGCTACTGGTCACTGGTCTCGTGGTCTTGCTGTCCTGTAATAATGAAAACTAGAGCAAAGTGTCCTTTCAGTGAATGCACTGGAGTTATTGCTTTATTCACTGCCCCTTCAAGTTCACCAGACCTGTCCTGCTCTCTAATCTCTGTGTACTTTCAAAGCAAAGCCTTGTATCATTGTAATGCATATATTCAATGAGAGCACACAAATTTATGTAGATGGTAAAAGGACTTCAACTTAGTTCAGGACAAAAGAAATGGGAGTTGGTGTAAATTCTGAAAACCATAGCAAACAGGAAGTCTGGCAACTGACCATCCACCATGAGTTTGCAGTCTTTCCTTAGTGAGGCTCAGTCAGCCTCATTACAAACTTTGAAGCCTCATCCACAAACTTTGCGGCTGCACTGTCTTTAAGATAAGGGTCTGGGTTTAGAATTGGTGAATCCTGTAACAGAAGGAGGAAGGAAAAAGAAACAGACCCAACACAACCTGATGACCTGAAAGTTATGCTGGGCAAGATACTGAGCACCTACTGGAGATGAATCTATGGCAGAAAGCAGCAGCAAAGTCACAGACCAGTAAATGACTATCAAAATCATTATGACTTACTGAAACAACAGCACCAAGAGTGGGAACATTTCCTAGATAGTAATCAGTATAATAAATGCCAGAAAAACTATTATACTGTTAAATTCTGGATCACCTCAGATGGAATTGCAGGGATATGCTAGGGTCTTTTCCTTTGACTCCCGTCTGACGTCTGCCATGTACAACTCAAGACAGATTTACACATGTGAAAAATATAGAAGTGGAAGTACAAATTTACTCTAGCTACATCTGAACAGGTTGTGAAGCTTGTGATCCATTTCCTTTGCATGTTTCCGCTCATAAATCTATTATTCGAGTAGACTTTTATGCTGTTATGTTTACAACACTGCCCCAGACAAAAAAATCACGGAAACTATGCTAAATGAAAATGTCTCTTGATGTTTTTCGTACTTTAGATCCTTGTATTTTCTGGCTATATGGCAGAGAGGAGATTTGTTCTGTTGCTTGTATTTTCTTTAGTTCAGCATCTTATTGATCTGCACATAAATTTTCTTATTTATTTATTTATTTATTTGGTTATCTGTGCTTGATAATATTTTGTATTCTTTTATTTAGAAGGAACTGGGAACTGAAAACAAACAATAAGCTTCTTGGTTGAAAGAAGGTTTCAACAACTCCAGTAGCTACTAGTCTTAGTCATTTTGTGGCAAGCTGCCAAGTGCACAAGTCATGAGATGTTTCTCTTCCACATAGATAACCAATTTCTTAATGGGAGTTTGTAAAAATCACCTTTACTCCAGACCTGATCTGATTCCCTGCTGCATCAGCCTTTTCTCCTTCTTCTTCAACTCACTCCCAGTCTTTCTTCTTTGGAGTATTATTCCATTGTCTTTTTGAGGTGTGGACAAGTGACAGTTTTTTCAGTTTACCTTTCCCACTTAGCAAATGATCTTACACATTTTAACAAGTTGCTCCTTATTTGCAGAGTACATAAGACAATTCCTAAGCAAGGTCTGATAAGTTTGCAGCATTATTTCTGCATGGCTTCACCTTCAGTGGTTAGTCAAATCACATCCCAACAATTCAAGGAGAGGTAAGTCAAAAGACACAAGAAGTCTCTTTACTTTTCATTTCTACTAGGAGCATATCTTTTGACATAGGCATCATGTAATTTAATCTGTAAAGAATCTAAGATCCAGAATGGTCACTGGAGCCTCCAGAACAAACAAGGATCTGGAGAAGAGAGTTGGAAAAACAGTAGGCAGGGAAGGAGATTGGTTGCCACATACTCCTAAACAGTGCTCTCCACCAAAAAGTCTGAATGGTCCTCTAAAGGCTTGACTATTTAGTGAGAGCAAGCTTAGGAGGCATAAGATTGATGTGAATACCTGCTCACTTTCTCTCTGCTTCTTGTGCCCCTTTAATAAGCAGGAAATAGATTCCCTGTTTCTGAACAAAGGTCTGTAGCTGGGAGAGAGCACAGTCTCCCTGGCTGAGTAACAGCTGGGGAAAAACCGAGTAGACCATATGCTGGAGAGCAGCCAGCAAAACTTTGGGGCAAAGCTGTGGACCACTGCCAAGCCTCACAGCTAAAGCCATGGCAGCCAAGATGAGGGGTGGAGGGAGCCTGTTCAGAAACACACTGTCAGGGACCCTGCACTGGGTTACATTTAGGGACTGCAATGTGTAAATCCTGAATGGAAGAAGGAAAAATTACTTGGAAATTCCTTGGAAAGGAAAATCGTTTACTCAAGTGGCCCTGAACATCCTTATTAAAACTTGCCTAATTCCCCTATGCTTTTCCTCCCTCCTCCTCCCTCCCCTGCTCCCACTTGCCTGACGATTCTCAACAAAGCCTACACCATTGCAGAATTTTATCTGAGGGAATGGTTCCTGACTTCTTTGTTTCACCTTTTCCACCTTTGCTCCCCTTTCTCCAGAAGCCAGTTCTTTACTCTTTCTCCTGCTATCTGGGCTTATTGACATGATGGGATTTACTCAGGGGTGCACCATGAACAGCTGTAACACTCTGCAGTCTCTGGAAGAGAATCTTAGTTTGTGAAGATTTCTGTGCAACTCAATCTGCAATATTTTCTCTCTGGAACTTTTTCCCCTCCTTCCTATAGACTGATTCCATATGCCAGTCTCTCCCAGGTCCACAGAGAATGCCCTTGGTGATGATGGATAATTTTATAAGTGGACTGGATAGCTGTAGCTGATGAACTCACTGAGCTCTGTGAGAGAAATAAGGTAGGAGGAGCAGCAGCAGCCCTAGGGCAAAAAAAGACTCAGATCTGGATCTGAACTGTAAGACCACAAGCTGTATACAGCCAATATACAGCCAGTTTTGCTTATATGACATATTAATGATAGTTGGGAGCTGCTGGCCCATTCTATACTTTGTGTTAAATCTATATTGGGTGCTACACACCTGATTGGTCTTATACTGAGCAGGAGTAAATCAATGACCAAATTGATAAATGGGCAAACAAAATAGAATGTTGGCCAAGTTTTGGCTTTAAAAAACAATGAATGTTTTAAGGTAGGGCAATTCTTTACAGAAAGAATATATGGATGTTATTAAATAACACATTTCAACTTTTTAGTAAGAATCACACCCATTATAGCTCTAATTAAATTTGTTCAATCAAACACATCTCTTCTGAAATTTTTTACTTTAAAACAGAGTACCTGCTTAGAGATACTTAAGCAAAAATAGTGAAACAGTTACATTAATCGATTGTGACTGATTTAAGTGAAATCTAATTGCCCACAATGCTGATATTTATTTGTCTAACCAAACCTAAATGAAAGCAATTGGAAAAAATCCTTGTGCAGTGTTTTACACCTTGTTGGCTATTCCCCTGTAATTAGTCAGTTTAGATTCTAGATATCCAGTCCAGTGTAACTTGTCATATACTGGTTTATAATGTTTAAAGGGAAAAATAAATGAGAATATGCTTCTGGAATGGCAGTGATATCTACCAAATTTCCTTTTAAATATGCGCAACAAAATGGGTTGTTAAATATAATCCCCTGAGGATGATGCCTCTTTTGTCAGTTTTCTACCAGAGTGCATCCTGCACTCTGACAGAAAATTGCTCATTAATCTCCAAGGAATGACCAGTTTTTCAAAATAGTCACTCAGCTATGCTGCCACTGTTAATTTTTTAATCATTATGGATGCCATTAATTGCTTGATGTGGGTGATAAAAACTGTAATCCTTTTCGAATGAGACATTAACTTCAAAACCAGTCATTAGTTTTTGTCCACGTACTGTAATTAACACTTACCTTCCAGGAGGTAAACATCATGACTTCACAGTAGATTTGGAAACTCCGTCTAATATTTATATTTACTCTTAAGATGTTATAGTGGGGTGGTTTTTCTTGGTGGTCACTCTTTTACTAGCAACAATTTGCATTCAGAGTACTATACATAGTCAAGGTAAGGGACCCGGTCTGCAATTTCAGCCTAGGGAGATTTTTCCCTTCTTTTTTTCCTCCAGCTTTTTTTTGCTTTCCAAAATAGGAGAAAAGTATATATGCCTCAAGTTGCTTCTTCTCGGAAGTGTGAGATAGCACCACATTTGGTTACTCAGCAGGGATGCATTAAACCATCTTTTTGAGTAGAGCAGAGGTAGTTACTGTCTCTAAAAGGGAGGTTAAGGATTGTTTGGGGTGGAAAAGAGAGAATATATTTTCTCACACATAGCATACTTTGTCCTTGCAACTTATGCTCACGTCCACTACATCTCATCCCAGTGAATGCTGAAACCAGAGATGAAGTAAGGGGGTAGCTAAGTCATCATGGAATGGAAGAACCTACCAGAACTGGAGCTGCTTACATGTGAATTTTGTCAAGCAAATTCATGTAAGCTTTAAGGGAGACATGGAACATTTGGTTTTCAGTGGGTGTTCCCCTCTGTTATACTTTTCTTTGTAAAAGGTGCAGAATTAAGAATCGCAGGATCACAGAATATGCCTGATTGGAAGGGACCTCGAAGGATCATGAAGCCCAACCTTTAGCCCTGCACAGGACCACCCCCAAGAGTCACACCATGTGCCTGAGTGTATCATCCAAATGTGTCTTGAACTCTGTCAGTCTTGGTGCTGTGACCACTTCCCTTGGGAGCCTGGTCATGCAATATGGAGCCCTAATTCTCTGCAGTGGTGTCAGTTTTTCCCCCATAGGTACTTTTATATAGTCAGTAACCTAATTCATTATGGTATGACTTTAGACTCAGTTCATTCTATTTGATTATAGGACCACACTGTACTTCAGTGTGCTGAAGTACACATACATGGCAGAAGGGTGGAAAAGCATAAAATACATTTGGTTTTATACTTAAGGAAACAGTTCTTTCTTTGGTCTACGCTTAAAAAAATCCCAAAATGCAAGCAAAAAACCCCAAACAAACCCAACAAATCTAACCTGCAATATAAACTTCTAGCAAGTCTATTTAGTTCAGATTTTTAAAAGCACTACATGATATGAGATATATGCTGTCCCTGAAAACCTGAGAAGCTGTGCTTCTAGACTGCTAGAGCATATTTGATATGCCTATTTATATTGGATTCTTTATATTGGATTCACTGGTAGCTTAGCTCAAATTGAAGCACAACTTTGGTATATCATTCCTCCAGGACTCTAATGTCAGCTACTAACAGCATCTCCAATATTTTCTGTTTCTGCAATGTGCTTTTTTAGAGTAGTGCTTGCTAGTATCAAAGGGCACTTCCCAGTGGCAGTTTCCACTGGTTGAGAAATTAGTAACCTGGAGATGCTCATAAGTCTTGACTGCTTTGCTCAGAGATAGTAAACACTCAAGCAAAATTACACACAAGTAATACTCCCTACAGACATTCCAAGGAAGGCACAGCAATTTCCTAAACCCACAGCAAAAATGCAGCTTACTTAGAAATGTCTTGCTTATCTAACTATTCTTTATCTGGTCATTCCCATACTCTGCCCCCCTGTAATTTGCTAATACCATGGAACGTGTGGAAAAGGCATGCAGGAAGTCTCACTACAGGTGCTTTATCCATAAGGTCATTTGTGTAATATTTTCTGGGTGATGCTCTTGTCTAGTGGTGCTTTATTTTCTGTCTAGATGTGAAAGTATTACAGAATTTGTAGTCCCTTTTTTTTAATACATTTTACCTCTTCCAGATTTTGGGCATCTTGCATTATTTTGACCTTAGCTTTCCAAGATTTTTTTTTCAGCTGGAGCTATATTTTTTTGTTGTTGTTACTTAAAAATATATTAAACCATAAAAATGGCAGAATGGAAGAATGCTAACACCTGAGTCAATACAACTGCATACAATTAAAAAGAGAAAGTGCTTTTAACCTAGATCAGAAGAATTTTGGGCTTCAGGCTTTATTTATCCAATGTTTTAGGGATTGCTGATAGCATTTTTTGTAATAGCTGTTTTAACTCATGTATATATGCCATGCACTATAAATTATTGTGGAAAAGATTTAAACCATATATACTTAAAGCTAAGCAGCCAAATGTCACAGGGGTGGATAAGAGCTTATATTAAGAAGATGGCTTGCCCAGGAAGACCATTTTCGTTTGGTGATGGTAAGAATTGTTATTGAACATTAGGATAGAGTTAAGTTTGTTGTCTATAGAGTCATTATAAGTATTACAGCTGTGTAGATAGACCTTTGTAACTACAAGTCATTTGTCTGCATCAGCATGTCTATTTTTTTCCAATGATGTGCTCAGCTTTTTACATAGAATCTTCACATGATAATTTTCAGATTATTTGACTGGAGCTCATTAAAAAAAGGCTTTGTTTATTTTATGGATTAACATAAAATTTATTTAAAATAATATTTTCATAAGTGGGCCAGAGGATCATATTACACTACAAGAGAAATATTAGTTTTCTTGCTTCTTTTATTCTGGAAGAGATGTAAATGTGACTCATCTTTGGCAAATTAATTTATCTTTTTTTTTCAGGAAGTTTACAGCTTGCAAAATGGACAATAAAGGTGTTTGGTAAGATATACAATTTATCTTTTTCTAGAAATATGTTGAAATAGTGTTTGAAGTAAAAAAAAAAAAAAGGGAAAAAAATTTGGCAGTGAAGTGGGTAAAACCTGAGTGGACTTAGTGAAACTAGGTAGAAATTTTCTTTGGAGGTGATAGAAGATACCAAACCAAACCTTTCTCATCCACTGGCTGCTGAGTCATTGGGCAAATAAATGGAAGATGTGAACAGTGGGTTTTTTAAAGCTGTGCCTCAATAAATTTTGTAATTCTTTAGCAGGTGTCTGAGAAGAAAGTATTTTATTTTGATTCCCAAAGGACATTTTTGGTTGGATGAAAAAACATTTTCTTCCCACTCCCTATTAAATAATTCAAAAAATACCTTGATGTGAGTCTATATTATTTTTCAGTTTGCAATTAACTAAGAAGTTCCCTATTTACCTGTTTTCTGCAGACTATCACTTTCTTGGTTGATGCCACTTGTAAAGGTATTCACATGTTTACAGAATTATTCTGGACATATTTGCACAGTCATGTATACACCTAGAAAAATAATATATCAGATGGCTGCCACAATAAGAGAAAAAACATTTAGCCTCTATTTACCATTCTAGGTTCCATTAATAATGCCATCTGTGTCAAACTGAAAGAGCTAGTGTCAAGAATGGCTGAGCCTCTGCTTGCCCTCATTGCCCAGCTTCCCTGTCATCAGTTTTAGAGAAGCAGAGATGTTAAGACAATGACATTGCTCCAACTTCCCTTCTTAACTCTAAAAAGATTTCACATCCAGCAGCACCCCTAAGTTACTTTCTTATTCTTTGAAAGAGAGATAACAAGGATAACTTTTGACTTGAAAGTTAGTTTTCCTTGTCTTTTAAGGGCAGTTAGCATTATCAAGTAATGTAAAGGTTGGAGGATTTAAAAGCAACAGCAGTGGCACACAAGGAATATCAGTCAATCTAGAACTTGTGGTGCAGAACCTTTATAATTCAAGGTTTCAGTAGCCTAAAGTGCAAGTCTGTCAAGAACATACTATTCCAAGTCCACAAGGAAGGGGAAATGACATCAAGGATTTTGAGTCTGGCAGAACATAGCCTGTGGTGAGAGGCTAGAGAGAATAGTCTGCTTTATTAGGTCAGCTTTGTTAAAGAAGTTGTATCAGGAGTATTCATTCTGCCATAGAAAAGCTAAATAAACTGAAGAGGTACAAATTTCTGTAGAAGTGGAGAGCTGTGGGGTTAGAGGGCTGTGGATTTGGTGGGAAAGCTGAGGGTACTGCAGGGCACTCCCTGTAAATTCACATCTGTAGGGTTTGATAATTCCAATGAATCTGGTAGCAGTTCAGAACCTGCATCACTTTTCAGGATTTCTTTTGCACCACCTAGATCGAGAAGTCTGTCATGTGAGAACTTGAGCTCAGTGCTGCAGACAATGTTCACAAGTCTGTCTTGATACAAGAAAGCACTTCCCCATGTATTTATATCTTACTGGAGTTAAGGAGATTTGAAATCAGGTTTAAAATTAATCTCAGACTCATTGCTAAAGAGGAATGAACTTAGGTGTTTGCTGAATTGGAGCCCAGAAGAAGTAAAGAAGCTCTTTTTCTTTTTTTGTTCTTTTAAAATTGGCTAGTCCTGCAGGATGAGTAGCCACCATTCACATTAATTACAGAGAAGGGTGGCAGTTCAGTAGCCAGACTGCACACCTTCAGCCCCCAGAATCAAACGCTGAACTGAAAGGCTGAAATAAGCAAGGGAATAGCTCACTCTCTCCTAACCCCTGACTATATCATTAGGGTGGTAATATTATTTAATATTACAAGGAAATGGTATTACAAGGAAATGGTTTCATTGTTATCCAGTGGAGCCCCATCACAATGCTATGGTGCTGAGGCTATAATGAGAAAGTGTAGGATTTCAATGGCAAAAGGGATTCATTGCTAGTCCATGACCTCATGATGAAATCATTACAATGAAGTCAGAGATACGAAGTTATTATGGGAAAACTATTTCACTGCAAGTCTGTAAGGGCCTTTTCGATGGTGCCATTATGAAGCCATTACAATGTAAGGTTATGATGGCAAAATGGTTTCAATGAAACTCTATTATGATTTAAAAACTGAATAAGTGGTGACAGTGGAAGCTATTTTGCCTTCTAAAACCTAAAGGAGTTAAGCAGTCCTTTGTTTCTAAACAAAAACAAGCAATTCTGACTAATATTCTCTGATGAAGGTAGCTGTAGCATACCTCAAAAATAAATTAAAATTCTATAACCACTCGCAGTCTAGAATTTTGAATGGCATCTAAAACTGACTGTCAAAATAAATAGTATATTTCAAAACTGAGTAAAAATCCCCTTACCTAAGACTGACACCTCATCAGTAAGATGGCTACTATTTATGTAGTTAAAAATCTAGCCTAATCTAATCACCTGCTCTATCACTGGTGCTGAAGTGAAATAAAATACACATTTAAAAACTGATCTGTGTTTGCCACCTCACACAATGGAACATGTCTCTGAAGTATCTCTGTTTTTTCCAACTTTCTCGTCAGTCCTATTTAGCTTTCAATTAATAACTACATATTTGATGTTCAAAAAGTTCAGTTAGGGATCGTCTGATAGAACAGGGACTTGGATGTGGGACTCCCTGGAGCTTGTGGTGTTTGAATTGCCCACTGGCTACTCAGAAGGGAATGTTCCGGGCCACAAGAACACAAAATCTATCCTAGGACCAAGAACTCATTTATTTGGAATGAAAGATTTCTACAAAATATTCCAAGTTTGACAAATCTGCTTTTTTCCCCCCTGCCTCTACATTGAGATAAAAGTTCCTATAAGCTTTAGTTCATGTAAATGTTACATATGCAGGACTATTGTTGTGGGTTGTGAAACCTACAGGCTTAAAGGGGAGTTTCAAAACCAGCTACTTAAGTGGGAGCTTTCTTTATGCTCCTCATTCAATATGCATGTAAAATGGTCTGGCGGATTGTCATAGATGCACATCATTTTTATTACCAAACCACATTATCAGGTATGAATCCCTGGGAATAGTAATTGGTGGTCTTTGTTAATCTGGCATCCATGTGTCCTAAACCAGTTTGAAGTATAATCATTGGGGTTTTATGCATCTTTTTCTCTTGAGACTGTGACCCTGAGGAGACATTTTTGGGTAGAAGGGCTAGGACTCTTTAGCTACTGAGGAAACCCATCCCTCTATAAAAAACAAAGATTGAAAGCAAAGCCTTGAACAACAAAAAGTTTCCTCTTGAAAAACAATCTTGATGGTTTATAGCAGTTTGAATTACACCTTTTGCATCTCCTTTGCAGAGACCTTAAATGGATGTTTGCTATTCTTTTTTGGAACATATGCAGTTTCTGTACAGTGACTGCAATAGAGAGTTAGATTAGCAAATGAAAAATGAGCTCTATATTTCCCATTTCAGATAAACTAGAAATTATAGATTTTTTAAATTATTTTTATATTAAAAACTATAACCCAGCTATCAGTTCATCAGTCAAATAAATATCATCAAATACAGTAAAGGATTTTTTTTCCTGATATGTTGCAAACCAGGAATGAATAAGCTTTCCTATATGTGGTAAGGAAAGCTGTGCAATTCTGTAAAAACATGTAATATCCCAGGACCAGGTGCCTCAAGTTCTACTATGCTCATTCTTTTCAACATAATAAGCTCTAAACCTGTTGGTGTCCTTTGAACAATAGCATCAATCTCTGGTAATGAGGAGGTGATTCTGTAAAATGGTATAAATTGGACATTACAGGTACTGTGGAATATACAGCAGAGTCCTCTGAATACATTTATATACTACCAGCTTGGGTCTGCCATTGATAGAATTGGACTTGAAGTGACAGTTCTTCCTAGACTCAATGATTCCTGTTGATTAATTGGATGCCTGTATCACAGTCCCAGTGAGGTAGATGCTCAGGCACTGTTTGGCACAGAGACTGCTTCTGTACATTCATGTCATGCAGCATCCAAGATGATGTGAAAGGCCAAATGCAGCAAAACATAGGATGGATTGGCCTGGTCACATCTTCAATTATTCTCCTATCAACAGGTCATAGTCCTTGCCTGAGAGCAAATATCTACAAGGATGCTTTTCAGATACTTTGCCCTCCTCACTCGCTATGAGCAGTAGCCTTACAGATATGGGACTTGCCAAGGGAGTGAAGTTTTAATTTCAGTTTTATCTTGAGAGAATTCATATCCCATGTCTCTTTTTACCTCTGAAGAGTTCCAAGTAGCATGGTGCAGGACTTGTGTGGTCTCTCTGTGCTCTTCCACTGCTGCAGTGGTTTGCAGGCAGGGCTTATGGGGGATGAGAGGGAAGGTGGACATCAGGCCTAGACATGATCTGCATCTAGATTGCAGATGATGGAGATACATCATCTGATGATTCGTACTGCTATGATCAATCAATATGTCACTACCCTGCCCTTTCTTTGCTGCATCCAGCTGATGGGCTAATGGCAAAAATTGTTGTTAGTCTTTTACATTTTGTCATGTTTTTTTGCTATTACAGGGTCATCCATCATTCCATGTGTTCTTCTGCTTCCATGGTGTCTGCTACCTTTGTTGAATCAGCAAATTTGATGATCATTATCCTCCCTTTTTTTTTTTTTTTTGGTCTCCTTTAAAAGCCATTAATGAAGATAATAAATAGTATCTGTCTTACTAAAATACATTTACTCTTAACGAATTCTGTTATCTCTCTTTTTGGCTTGGTAGCATCCCTTTCAAATGAACCTAAAAGAAAATGCAGATGAAGTAAAATCATTGTGTTGACCAACTTTATAGCCTTCACAGCAACCCACACATACAGATTTCAATTTGGAGAACAATTTCCCACATGATACTGAAATCCTTACATGTTAGATGGCTGTCTCTGCTTTAATTGAAAACAAGAACATTGTAATTACTTTGAAAAATAATAGGCTTCAGTCCGATCATCATTATCTTTCTATCTATTTAGTTGTTGTTGACTTAACAGAATATTTTCTTGATACCCTCTTTGACCATTATAATTTGACTAGTGTTTTTATATAAGTAGGACAAATATAACTAGTGATTTCTATATAAAGGTTGGCTGGGGGTGAGAGAGACAGAGATTACTACATGATGTGAGAAATCACTAACAAAACATTCAGAAGGAAATGCTAATGTGTCTATAGTATGAGTCAGTTCTCAAAACATTGGATATAATCTAGTACAATGCACAACAGTATGTGTTCTGGTACTAAGTACCATAAACATTACTATCATGGAAGAGAATCATAGAATGACCTGTGTTGGAAGGGACCTTAAAGGTCACCAAGTTTCAATGCTCTCCCATGGGCAGGGACACCTTTTACTAGACCAGTTTGCTTAGAGCTCCATTCAACCTGGGCTCGAGAACTTCCAGGGATGAGACATCCACAACTTCTCTGGGCAAACTGTTCTGGCGCCTCAACACCCTCACAGTAAAGAATTTTGTTCTAATATCTAACTTAAACCCACTCTATTTCAATTTGAAACCATCCGTCTTGTTCTGTCACTACGTGTTCTTGTAAATAGTCTCCGTCCATCTTTCTTGTAGGCTCCCTGTCTGATGGAACTTGGTTAAAAGAGCATCAAATTCTTCGTTGGACGCAAATCTTTATCATTTTGAAAAGCATCGTGAGACTGGAGTAAGGAGCACCATTGTGTTAATGCTATCAATAGCTTTTGGGGAAGAGAAAGTGCATACACAGGATTCTTGGAGACACAATCCTACATCCTATACATGATACAGATCAAAAGATGTACACAACATTCACTTCATACACATCATCTTTAAGTCACATCCTGCTCTAACATGTATCAAACATTTCCTCCTATATTTTACTGACCATATTGCACTCCTGTAGAGAGTTTCTAAATGCATTTACAATTTAAATTAGCAAGGGGAGAAAAGACCCTTTTGTTTATACACAAGGGCTTTACGCTTTTGGTATGGCAGTGATTCAGAAACACACCTCTTTTATACTTAATTTACACTGAAAAACTTCTTTAGATATATAAACATTTCTCTTGCTACATCACACTAATGTTACAGTATTCTATAGCTAATTCTTCTCTGAATATTTATTTTTGTGTAGAGGACAGATGGATTATAGAGATGTTTCAGAAAATCCTTATTTCATAGCACAGTTCTATAAGGGTATTTCCTTTTTCAATTTCCCAGCCTCTTTTCTCTTCCCAAAGGAACAAGAGAGTGTAATCAGCAAAACAAGGGCAGCAAATACCCTCACGCAGAACTGAGCTCTGTACAAATTATTTGAAAGAAACTGTCACATAAAAAATGTAGATAGCATTAGTTTAACAACATCACAGAATCACAGAACGAGTCAGGTTGGAAGGGACCACAGTGGGTCATCTGGTCCAACCTCCCTGCTCAAGCAGGAGGTAATGACTTTAAGAGCACAATCGCCTGTCTCACTGTTAAAGCCACAGAAGGTGTCTCACTGTGAGCTTCCTAGAATAGCAGAAACTACAGCTAGGATTTCTTTCCACTTTTCCCAATTCCTGCTGTCATGAAATAAGCGTTTTAAGAACACTCAAAAAATCATCAGCAACGTTATCAGCAAAAGCAGGTTTAATATGAAAGCAATGGCACGATAAAGTTCTTGGCAAGGTTCACTCTACTACTTACTAGATAGTTAAAATATACCAAGAAAAAGCACACAGAAATCTAAAATCAATATCAATCCGAAACAAAATAAATGCAAGACCATCTGTGTGGAGGCTGGAGATCAAGAGATCAGGAGGAGGAAGGAAAGACAAAAGAACAGAAAGGGTAAGGACAAAAAGGGGTACGACCTACAAGCCTGGCAACATTTAACCAATGACTTAACTTTAAGAAAGGATCCACATATGATTTACTACATTTTAAAGTAACTTATAAACCTAAAGTACTTAAGAATTTAGGGAAACAATATCCCTAGCACATTTGATATAGCATATGCACACGTGAAAAATTTCTCTCGAGTTCTGTGATACAATCGTTTTGAATGTTTTTGCATTCTTCTTGACAGGTGAAGGACTGAGTCCCGAGGAGTGAGATGCCAGCCCAGGATCCACTGGTTGGCAAACCTCCAACAAATAGCAAACATGAGAGTTGTTAACCCTGAGGGCCCTTCCACTCCAAGGGGGAGATTGTTGGTCAAGATTGCTGGTCTCGATTGCTGGTCACAGCCTGCTGCACCCCAAGGAGAGTTCAATGGGTTTCCCTCGGACCTCTGTTCATAGAGTCGGAAAAGAGTGTGTTTGGGTGCACATTTTTTTATCAACACTGAAAGCATGAGAACGAAAAATAGTATTCTACTTGGATTGTTATTCAGGAAAAAAAAAAAAAAAAAAAAGAAAGAAGTTTCCAAGGCTGTTTGTTAAAAATGCAAGGAACTCCACTAGACAACACTTAACTTCTGGGAACAGACAGGATTTTTCATAAGCTCAGAGGAGCTCAGACCTGATGCTATCAAGGCCTAAAGAGCATTTCTCAGATCAAAGTGCAGCCTGGGGGTGAGAGGCATGCGAAGCATTTCCACACTTGTAATAAAACCTGAAGTGTCAGGGGCAACTACTTGAAGCTTTGTCCTCCTCTTATTCTAGGTCTTCTTGAAAAATCTAAAAAAAAATCTAATCTCTATGGATCTTATCTAGGAGAAGTGAATTCTCAAGACTTATGGACATTTCTCCATTCCTACATCTGAATTCTTCCTTTTCAAACTGCTCTATTACATTTTTTCCTCATTACTTTACAAGCTGAAATATATTTTATTTAAAATAGCCTTCTAGACAAGACTTCCCATACAGTAAACTTTCTGTTGCCTTACACTCTTCTTTTAGAGGCTCCAACTCGTCTTTCTTAGGATGACCAGTAGGGGTCCAGTGATCAAAATACAGGTATGCCATGTATCAGCACAGTGGCTTTATGATGTTTCCAATTTTACTTGCTATACCTTTCCAATTAATTAACTTTTTAACAGCAGTTTCTTCATTTGATGACCGCAGGCACTGAGATGTAGCTTTCAGAGAACTGTCCTAATTTCTTTTCATAAAATGGAGTATTTCACTGAGGAACCTGTTGTTACAGCATATTGTAGATACCATAAATTTACATTAATAAAAAAATAATTAAAGAAATACACGAAAGAAAAAGTAATCAATGGCTATTAAATAACTGAAATAGTGTTGCTTGTTCAGGATGTTCAGGCATCATAGATTGTCTGAAGATAGGAGAGTATGCTGGGAAAGGATGGTTAACCACCTTTTCTTGCTTGTTTCTAAGGGTTTGCTATTGGCCTCGGTCAGGCAGAACTTTTTGCTAGGTGGACCTGGCTCAGAAAGGCCACTGTTACACCATGTTCCTGAATAGCAGTAATTAATATATAGCCATTTAATATACTAGTGCTGGTTTTCCCATGCTGACGATTTTGCATTTGTTAGTGTTGAGTTTAGCTGACAACCCATCTGTTGAACACCGGAGACCTTTTAAAAACCTCTGCTGTACAGTTAGTGAACCTAGCTCATCCTGAAGCTTTGCCACAATCAGTGATCTTATACAGGCTGTTTACATGTGTATTGAGCACTGCAGCCTCTATTGTATCTCCCAGGGAGACTGACTTACTGAAATTTGTTCAGTGTGTAACTGGCCTTTTATTTCTGATCATTTTCCCCATCATTTAAAAATAATTTATGTGTGCAAGGACATTCCCTTGTAATGTGTGGCAGTTTAGTTTCTCTAAGAGTCTCTGCAAATGGATATCCTCAGGTCTTTTTGTATCATCTTGCTCCACCTGCTCATTGCTCCTTCAAACAACTTGTACTGGTTTGTGAAACATGACTTTTAGTACAAAAGTCAAATAGACACTTATCCGTTGTATTGTATTTGAATACGTGTTCTAATTCTATGCTTTCTTCTGGGTGTAACCACTTTAGCTAGCAAAAAAATTTCTGTGTGCAGTTTCCAGTTCCTCTGAGATCTCTAAAATATTAGCATCATGTTTCGGTGCCAACATTAAAGTAGATATTAAGTTACAACTCAGTACCCAGATTTTAAAGAAGATGTGAGAGTATCATCTGAGCTGGTCTCTGTGACTTCCTCTGCTAACCTTCAGCCTTGAAGTGATTCTTTAGCATATTCCTCCTGCAGAGAAGGGCTGAAAGATGGAAACATTTTGTATAATGAGCAGTAATATGAACCATTCGTGTATCTAGTCTGTTATAGTCTGGTCTTCTTTTACCTGGCACTGACACTTTGGTGATCACTGTGTGATCACTGGCAAGGATTCTATTTCTGTGTTGGCAAAGAGATATTTCTTTGTGCTCTTTATGCCTTTAACAGGTTTCAGACTTAACCAAGTTGGCTTTTTTTATGGCTGTTCTACATGTACATTTCTAGTTTATTCTATTTCCCATTTTCTTTATTTCCTTATTTAGACAAAACTTCCATTTTCAATCAGCTGCTTTCTCACTGACTTTTTTAATTGTACATGTTGGGGATGAGGGAAAAGGTCTTAAAAAATCTTTTTGGTTTCCAGTGTTTTCACTGTGATGTCTTAAAACAATCCCCTTTGCCATTTACGAGCCTTTTATCCTTTAGCTCCTTTATTTTTTGCCTTCAGTGGACTTCTCTGTTTCTATGCAATTTCCTTTTTCTAATCTTTATGCTGTTAGACTAAAGGTAGTTATTTTGTCTTTTTCACTCTTATAAGGATGCTGAAGTTTATCCTGGTATTATAGAATAAATCTTTGGAAGTGACTTTCTAAGCCGAGATGTATGCCCTGTCCAGGACCATAATAAGGTTTGTGTCTTTGAAGCAAGTGTCGGCCAGAATTTCAGCTGATAACAGTGTTTGGTCAGGTAACTGCTACAAAGTCTGCTTCAGAGAATGAGGACAGCAAATGACCTCTGAGCTGGTTCATTGCCCAAACAGTGCTTACACAAGGAATGATTCTGTTGCTATAGGCAGTTTTCCCAGTCATCCTTGGAAGATGATCCAATGACAGTTTTCTTAACAGTTGCAGCTGATTTATTTCCTCCCATTGCTGTGTGTTGATATTCTTCAACAGTCCCCACACCAGCCCTGCAGGCGATACAACACATGAACGTGGTGCATATGATGAATACTGAACTCACATTCACAAGCTGCATGAAGTTCAAGAGCTATAAGCTATTTATTCTTGCTGAAGAGGTAGGCCTTTTTGCCCTTAGGGTCTACAAATTTGGTGCTTCTGTTTGTGGCCATTGACGAAATACAGTTCCTTATTACTACAGAACAGTAGTGGGTTTAATCCCTTTGAAATGCAGAGGATATTGTGACTCTTCTACTCAGAAATCTGTTCTTGGATTGTCTCCTGGCTTGGATTATTCCCTGGCACACAGAAGGTAAAACTTTCTATGAGGCTGTGTTTTGTGGATCAGGGAACATCTTTTATGGGTAATTTGACATCATTTAATAAGAATCATTGCAAATGTATTAATATCATAACACCCTCTACTCCATCTTTTTGACCTTACTTATATTATACATATTTATTCTTTCTTCCGATACAAATATTAAACTCCTATCTTGCATTAGATTCACATATTCATCCATTACCTGAGAAAACAGAGAGAGAGAGGAAGGGAGTGATGCAGGAGAGAGGAGCTTTTAGTATTCTGTAGCTGAGCTGTCTGATGTAATATATTAGAGGATATAGGTGCTAGTAATGTGCAAAGAGCTTGAAAAATGACCAGACAGTGCCAAGTCCACAGTGCCTGTTGTCAGGAGGGATAACAGTGTAATAAATCAGCCTGTCTTGTGTCAAGGGTCATGTAGTCCAATGTTCAAAGCTGTTTGGCCAGCCTGATCCAGACAGGCATATGCTATTCATTTTCAAGCTATTAGTGCTATAACAATACTAGAATAACCCTAAAGCAGCATTTGTCTTGTGCAGCTTTGGGCTTTAAGTCAAAATCCCAAAGGGTAAAGTATCTGGAAGCAGTGAGTGAAGTGCTGCTTAGTTGCAGGTATGCTTCTCCTGTAATTATTTTTACTAAGCAATACTGGGAAGAATATGGAAAACGGCTTGTCTTACGGGTTTTTCCCATGCCTTTTGTGTAGGACAGTGATACTTAACTTGTCCCAGCTGGATGAGCCATAGAGTCTCATAATGGCAGATGGGGACTACAGTCACTGCCTTCCTCTGTTCATTTGATCACATATAGAAAATGGCAGGACATGTCCCATTTTTAGCAAGTGGATTTCAAACAAAATACAATCAAATAATCCACTCCAATCCCAGTTACTGCATATTTTGGCAGTCGTGTTGCTTCCTTATAGGTCTCATTCCTGCTATGCTTTTCACCTCCATTCTACCATGTTTAGATGGACTGGAGGGAGGACTGTCTGCTGCCGTCTCTGCTGAGATAGGAGGACACTTGGACGACCCCATACATGTCTTCTCTTACCCCACTGTTTGTAGGGCTGGATAGGCACAGGGAAACTGCAGTAGGCATTGTGGGCCCATCTGCAACATCCTATGTCAAGGAGCTTTAATTAGGCTCCTTAGCTGGGAATATTCAGGGAGAAAGGTTAAGGCAGCAAATCAGGCTAATTACAGCATGGAAGTCCCAGGAGTTCAGATGAAGCGATCTTCTGTGGCCCTAATCTCTGAGAGAAAAGCTGTTAATGCTTTGCTGTCTCTGCCAGTGCTGCAGGGCTGCTGGTTTTCAAGCCAGGCATGTGGTGACTTCCCAAAGGGCAATTCTGCACTGGGTACCCTTGAGGCAGGCCAAGTCACTAACCCAGGTGAGCTGGGTGACAAATTAGTATTTCACCTCAGTGATTTTGTGTGGTGATAGCAGTTGGTCCTCTGTCAGAGCAGTCACAGATCCACAATCTAGAAATCCATATAGGTACATCAGGGGTTTGTTGGGGTTCTACACTATACCCCAACTGATGCCTAAAACCAAAGGAAGGAAAAGCTTCTAAACAAAATTAATAGAGGTAAAAGAAAAGCAGAGGTTCTTTAATGGAAATTTCCAGATCCAAAGATGCACACCAACAGCCTTTATCATCCCACATTTATAACATTCATCAATCCTTCCACCCTCTGTCTCGTTCAACCAGTATTCTGTCTCACCTCTGCCAGCCCCTGGGAGCCTTCTACAGGCTCTCTGGTCCCTCCATTTTGCATTGCTGCCCTGTTTATTTCAGAAGGAATGTTAAGCACAGCTTCACAAATCATGTGAAAGGGCTAACAAGAAAGCTTATGAGGGAAACCATACAGCAAAACCAAAATCCAATAAATACGTGAAAAAACCCCAAGGCATCACAACCTTCCTTTGAGCAATTCCATATGCAATTGAAGCAGCTGGGGTGCTGAAACGTGCAACTGTCAGAAGCAAATTGATGTGTGTGCAAATGACGTGGAGCAAAAAAAGGCTGGCACATGTTACATAGTGTCGCAGGTGAGAGCGGGGCTTTAGACAAAGTTTATTAGAGAAGCACTTCCATTGAGTTACAAGGTCCAGAAAGGACCTTGCTTTCTAAACTCTGAGAGAGGAGCCTAGGTGCTGCTGGATCCAATCTTACCCTCCAACTTAATCAACAGTTTTAAGTACAACTTTGTCCTACAGAGTTAAAGGTGGCAAACTGGGAATATTTATATAAAATGAGTTATGTATCATTACAAACGATCAGCCAAAAGATCTCAATCACAACTATCTACTATGTGGTATAAAAGCTAAAAACTACTAGTAGTGTATAGTATAGTACAGTACAGTATAGTATAGTACAATGTAATATATTAGAGCAATTGTATCAAAGCAATTACATTAAAGTTAGCAAAAGAGACAATTTTTAAGTAGAAATTTGATGTAACTCATGATACCAGCACTTGTAGGCATATCTCCTTCTTTTAACTTTGAAGAATATCCTTGGAGAGGCATCTCCCCTGCAAGGGAAAATCTCCACACACTTCAAGAAGAGGTTTAAGAATCTGATCGTAGGAAAGTTGGACTGGCCTTTTATTGTAAAAAGACATTGACTGACAGTCATATGTCTCCAGGCCAGTTTAGCAGCTTATCTGCTATCACCTATTGCTTATTGATTTGGGGCTGATGATCCAGACTGCTTTTAGCATTATCTAGGCTCCTCTCAACTCCCCACTGATAGATTTGCAAACAGGGCATTGTCCTATTGCATTGCTTGACCACATTACAGAATGAAGAATCCTGCTACACATAGCAAGTCATTTTGCAGCCTGAAACAAATTTGAGAAGATGAATTGGGCGAGTGGCTTAAGGAACTTCATCAGATATAGCATGGAGGAAGTCTCAATGGGAATATAGTTTGGTCTAAATAGACAAAAAAACCTGCACAAAATGAAGAAAGCAAAACAAAACTCCAGCTCCAAATCCAGAGACCGTTCCCCCAGACCTAGAAAACAGTTAGGTTTAAACAGGGTCTAGAGGGAAGATGAAGCAGGATAAATTTTATTAGTAGTAGACTAGGAATTTGATGAGTTTGCTTCTAGAGTTTTTTTCAAAGAATTGTAAATTATGATGTTTGAGAGTTATTTTTTTTCTGAGGAACAGCTATGGTTATAGTGTAAGTCTTAACTGTATGGATTTTTAAAAATCATTTCACACATCCTATGTGGACTTTATTTCCACTGGACATTTCAATGATTAGTTTTTTTTCTAGAAAATTACTCTGCTGACCTAGCCCCCCAGAAACATACTGGATATGTTTTTCTCAAACTGGAGAAAGTCTCATTGGTTTCTGTTTTTCTTGACATGCCTAGATCCTCTAAAGGTCTTTTAAAAGTTCAGATTGAAAGTTGTTAAAATACGGGACTGGCAATAACAATGGAGTCACCCAGCCACTGTGTGACAAAGTCTGCTCTTACCAGCTCCGTTCCACATCTGCAGAGACCATGATAATGCCTGATGCCTTTGTAAATGGCTTTGAGAAATTTATAAGAAGTCATTTGTATAAATAAGCAAGGCAGGTCATTATTAGCAGGGAGCCTAACTGGAGTATCAAAATGCAAAACAAAAGACAAAAGACAGATTTTATCAATTCATGCCCATAAGTACATAGCTAAGATTATTAATTTTTCAAATTATGTTGTCAAAGATACTGTAACGTTAAATGCTTCTGAAAAATCCTGTCTCTATATATCAATAGGAAACTTTGTAATGATGAAGCATTAGAACTGGGAATATTGCCCTCTCTGAAGTAGTTTTAGGCAAATGCAATAATAAAAGCAGAACAATAGAGTGTAAAACCAGAGCAAGGAAACAAACATTGAAGACAGAGGGAAGAAAGGACCACTTGATATAAAAGTGAAATATATTCTTTGACTCTTGCACTTAAATCAGTAATCTTGGTAGCAGTGTTGGACTATGTGTTATCACGCTAGACTTAGTTTGTGAGCAAGAGTGCCATGTTGAAGACTAAAACAGAAAAGTATGCATTAGAATGGGTTGACAAAATATGAGGAAAGAAAATATCTAAAGAGTAACATCGAGACTTATTGTAGAAGGGACCTTAAAAATCATCTAGTTCCAACCCCCCTGGCATGGGCACTGAACCTTTCACTAGATCAGGTTGCTCAAAGCCTCATCCAACATGGCCTTGAAGACTTCTGGGGATGAGGAATCCACAGCTTTTCTGGGCAACCTGTCCCAGTGCCTCACCACCCTTGGTTTGAAAAGTAAGGGTGTCAATATTTGATACGTGTTAATTTGGCAGCAAAGGCGGCTTGAAAGTTCCCAAGATCCATGACCAATTTATTGCCCTCTCTGAAATGTTACAAAATGCTTATGGTTCTGTGCACTGAACTGAGTAATTCAGACAGTCTGCAGTCAAAATAATCATTCAAGTCCACTCAGTAGTAAAAATCAAACTATTTCAGAAGATGGTATAATGTAAGGTACCAGATATGAGTTTTGCTGCTGGAACATGATGTAGGATCTAGCAATGAGAGAGGTGTGCAAGCTTCCATTTGAATAATTCCACTTATGCAGCTGTTTTCTCAGTCTTTGGCAGGACTAACCCCATACATCCTAACATTAGTGGACCGATTCCCATCATGTGTTAAGAGTAAGATTTGTATGTAGGGAAAATATACCTACTATAATAAATTTGTACTTGATGGGTAAGGAATTATCTCCAGTGAAAGGGTTTCTTCCTCTTGATTCATCTCATGTTGGGATGCTCAAAATTATTTGCTATTTATTTCTACATAGATGTTGCTACAAAAAAAAATTTAAAAAAAATTAAAAAATCTGTTTCACCAATTGTTGCAGTTAGAAGAACGCGCTCGGAAGATATCGGGATGTACGAGGAGATAGGGGCTCTCTCACCTTATGATTGGCTAAGTAATTTCGCGCTCTTTCTCTCCTTATACCCGGCAAACGATCCTTACCCTACCCGGCAACACCAGGAGCCAACCAGCGAGAGCACCTTTTCCTGCCCAACAACGCCGGAGCCACTAACACGAGCGGGGAGGCTATGACACAATCACAGCAAAGCTATATAAACCCTTGTAACCCTATAATAAACGCTCTTCACCATCCATCAAATTGATGTCATGAGTGATTGGCCCATGAAGCTTGTGGGATAGCTCATGTGTCGTTCTCGAACCAGGTCCCATTAATGCCGTGATTGTAAGCCGGCAACCAATTTAGATTTGAAGTCCTTTGGTTTTCTACAAAAGAAAATGAATGTTCAACCTGGTACAAAATGATATTTAAATATTGTAGGAGAAGAAAGTTTTTAATTTCCGAAATATTCTGGACTATTTTTAAGGTTACTATAATAATCCAGTATTTAAGATAAACCTAACATGGCTATACAGTTTGTGTTCTTTTTAATCTATGAATACTTTTTTTGTGTGTAGGATATGTTGCTCCAGCAAATCTATGAGGTCTAATGGGATACATCCCATAATCCTCAAAGAGTGAGCTGACAACATCACAAAAGCTCTCTCAAGGATTTTTGACTGGCCTTGTGAATCCTGAGAGATTCCAGCTGACTGGAAACTGGTGAATGTGTCCCGATTCTCAAGAAGGGCAAGAAGGAGGACTCTGGAAACTACAGGACTCTCAGTCTTACTTCAGTGCCTGGTAAAGTTTTGGAGAAGATTATTCTGGGAGATACTGAAAAACACTTGAAAGACAACGCAGTCATTGGTCATAGCCAACATGGTTTCGTGAGAGGACAGTCCTGCATGTCAAACCCAATTTCCTTCTATGACAAGGCATCCCACCTACTTGATCAAGGGAAGCCAGTTGATGTAAACTTTACAAATTTCAGTAAAGCTTTCGATGCTTTCACAGGATCCTTCAGGACAAAATGTCCAGCACGCAGCAAGATAAAAACATCATGTGGTGGGTGAGCAATTGTCTCATGCATTAAGCACAGCAGGTAATAGTGAATGGGGTAACATCAAACTGGGGACGTGTCACTGGGAAGGCTCCTCAGGGCTCAATCTTGGGCCCTGTGCTTTTCAGCACCTTCATAAATGACTTGGACGCAGGACTGGAAGGGATACTCAGAAAGTTTGCAGACGACTCAAAACTGGGAGGAGCTGTTGACTCCCTCAAAGGCAGAGAGGCCCTGCAGAGAGACCTTGACAAATCACAGGACTGGGCAATCACCAACCATATGATGTTCAACAAGGCAAAGTGGCAGATTCTGCACCTGGAGTGGGACAATCCAGGCATTTGTACAGACTGGGGAGTGAGATGCTGGAAAGCAGTGCCATGGAAGAAGGGGTGGGGGTCCTGGTGGATGGCAAGTTGAATATGAGTCAGCAGTGCCCTGGCAGCCAGGAGGGCCAACGTGTCCTGGGGAGCATCAGGCAAAGCATGACTAGCCAGTTGAGGGAGGTGACTGTCCTGCTCTGCTCTGCACTGACACGGCCTTGCCTTGAATATTGTGGCAGTTTTGGGCACTGCAATATAAGAAACATATTAAGCCATTAGAGGGCTTCCAAAGGAAGGCAACAAAGCTGGTAAAGGACCTTGAATGAAAGTATGAGAAGCAGCTCCATATGAGGAGCAGCTGAGGTCACCTTGTTCAGCCTGGAAAAAAGGGGACTGATGAGAGACCACACCACAGTCTAAAACCCTCTCATGAGGTGAACAGGAGTGTTAGACACTGATCTGTTCTCTGTGGGGACCAGTGTCAGAACCTGAAGTTGTGTCAGGGGAGGTTTAGGTTGGATATCAGAAAAAGGTTCTTTACCCAGAGGATGACTGAACACTGGAACAGGCTTCCCAGGGCAATGGTCACAGCACCAAGCCTAACATAGTTCAAGAAGTGTTGGGACAATGTTCTTAGGTACATAGTGTGACTCTTGGGAATGGTCCTGTGCAGGGCCAGGAGTTGAACTCAATGATCCTTGTGGGTCCTTTCCAACTCGACATATTCTGTGATTCTATTGTAAAGTAGAATCTAAATGCTTCTTCATTAGGTATAGTATGTTACTACTGGCGCTTGTTGGTGTAATAGATGTGGGTAGTGATTTCTGGATACACAAGAGGAAATGATTGGCATCAAGTGATCTAAAACCAAATGTGGACTCTACAGCACTTTGTATACAACTAAGAAAGAAAACATGGGGTTTTTTTGGACTCTACAACAGCAGAGATAAAGTAATGAATAAAGAATAAAGCCACTGCAAGAATTTTTAAAGAAGCATAAAAGATACTTCTCCTACAATATTCAATGCAGGGAAAATATGCAGGTCTTATGAATTTTGTGACCATTTTATTTAAATACTTACTGTAATTTTTTTAGTTTGTTTTTCATGTTCCTAATCCTTTAAAGATTATGTGCTGAGCAATTGGTATAACTGGATATCAGCGGCAGACTGCTGGTGTTAATGCATCTGGTTATAACATCAGCAATGTTTTTCCAGTGTGTTGCAACCAATTGACCCTGTCAACTATGGCTAATGAAAAATAATTATGTATTTGGTGGCCATCAGCAGCTGTGTGTGGGTGGCATGTATGTAAAGATACACACTTCCTACTCAAACCAAGGAAGGAGCAAGACGGGGATTAATGGCTTTTCTGTTCTTCTCTCAATATTCCCTTCTATCCCACAAGGAAAAGGCCTCAGGGAACTGACCCACCTTTGGGGTAAAAGAGGCATCATTATGTTCCTGTCTGAAGACCATGCACTGGCCTGGGGAAGCAATCAGCTCTGCCATTCAATCTATGAGCGCACCAACCTCACCAACTGCACCAATCACATCAACCTCACCTGCTGCACAGGTGTCTTGTTCACTGGCTGATCTTCAAGTGTCCTTGCTACAAACACTCCCTGCCATTTCTAAAGGAGATAAATTTATTTAAAACACTTGGAAACAGCTATCTTCCTCTGGCTTGAAAATGACCACTTGACCTGAAGATCTCAGAGCTCTGTTGAAACAGATGGTGCTGGGTTTCCAGACGTGGAACTGCAGCTCCCGAAGCACTGCAGAGCTGCACAGCCCCAGCATCCCATGTTATCTGGTCCCTCACATATTGATTTATGAGGTCTGTGTTTGGGATTGCAAGACCTGGGGAGGGTGAAGTGCTCTGGGATCACCAAGTTGGACTCTATGAAGAACAGCAGAAACAGAAATGTCTCTGAAGAGTCTGATTTGTCCACAAATTGGGTAAATGAGCCATGGATAGACTCCTCTCCTGGAAACAAGTGCCTGTTACTTCTGTTTGACAGAATTCAGCTGGGCTTGCTCTTAGGATTACGGAACAGAAAAGTCTATAAGAGTAAATGCTAAAGAATTGCAAATTGTAAAGTTTAGTAGAGATTTTGAGAGATAAATCATTTTTATATGTATGTTTCCCTCAGTTAAAAGTTTATATCAAGAAGTTTTAAAACTTTAAATGAGCAATTAAAAACCTCTGGAATATAGAAAACATATTGAAAATACTTGAATACTATTGCATGTTGACTGACCACATAATTATACTCCATATCTTAGTTTCTGAAAAATATTAGATTTTGAATTTTTATCTTTTCTCTGATTAGGAATTACTTTTTTAGGGATGGAAGGTCTTTTTTTTTTTCCTGGAATCTCTCATTGCAAAGCAGATGTTTTTGTTGGTTACAATTTCCACAGCAATGAAAGACCAATAGTGAACTGCCAATTACCATGACAGAGCCCTACACTGTTCCAGTCCTCCAGCTTCTGAACTCACCATGGCCTGCACATGGTGCTCTGTGCAGTTGGACGATGCAGCTAAAGGAACGGCGCAGGTACATCTTTTGTAAGCATCCATTTCAGAGGCTGGTAGTTGTTTCATGGCAGCTTTCATGATATCAACATTTTTTCAGTTGGCATGGGAACAAAACCAAAACCTCTTGGATGTTTTTCAGAAATAATCAGTTTGAGATGAAAAATCTCGGGTTTTCAAGCTGAACTGCATGATTTCTCGGTTTCTGCCTTCAGAAGTGACCAGTAGCTTTGAATCTTGAATACCTCCCTGATTAAAGCTTCATCAAAACAGACATGTTTTCTGCAAAATGCTTTGGCTCTCACAAAGCAGCATATTTAGATGAGATTTCATTTAATGAAAATGTTCTGACTGGCTCCAGATGCATACTTGAGATATGTATAGATAGTTTCCATTGCCTAGAGAGAACCACCTAGCAGACAGAGAGGGTTTGCCAAAAGCAATTATATTTTATCTCAGTTTGGTTTCAAGCCACTTGTGACTATCCAAGATCACGCTTTGGTAAAACAAACACATGTAGCCCAAACTCCAGCAAGAAGCTAAACTGCAAAAGACAAATACATCTATAAGTTAAATTACAGTAAAAATTAATATTGTGCTGCTATTCTGTCCACATCTGTAGCAAAGAAAAAGAGAGAGGACTATAGGATATTATATTCTGAGGAGCAATGTGACCAGTGAGGCAGAACTTGATCCACAATTGCAAGTTACAACCTGATAATGCACCATCAATTCTGAACGATACCAATCGGGGATGGTGCTTCATAATCTAAGCAATTGCTTCAAACTGTTCCACGAAGTTCCAAGATCTACTGTATGGAAGGCAGCAGAAAGATCCATCAGCAGGAGTACTGTAATTTAACTTGAACAAGTAGCTGGTGATAAATCATTTGTGACCTTAAGTAAAGCAATCCCAGGATTGTGGTACTCCCAGAAGCCAGACTGAAACCTCTCATATAATCCATTCCCAGATAAAATTGCTGGTAGTAAAAGGGCAACCACTTGCTTCATCTTTCCTTCCCTCACATCTCAAAAAGAGTTGTCATTAGGTAGAACAGAAATCTGAAATGTAAGAGAGGGAAAGCTTTCCCCACTAACAAAGAGCAGCTGAAAATTTCAGCAGATCAGGACTTGCAGAAAGCAAAGAGTTATTAACCATGTTAGCTATAAATGAAGCAAAGCACTGAAAGACTGTCCGAGAGCAGCCATATGGGCCAAGAGTCAAAACCAGAAGTAATGGAGCATGATTGCTTTCCCAACTGTGTGATCTCAGCAAGAAGCAAATAGAAATGTATAATACTTGCAGATACAGGCACTGGGAGCATAATTGTCAGCCTTAGTGCTGAACAGTCACAGCTGATTAGAAATTCACTCTATACTCTCTGAATTTGTCACAGGAGGCAGCTGAAGGATTGTGCATGAGGAGTGATTTGTGGGGCAAAATCTGATCAATAGCACAAAATAAGGCTTCAGGTCTGGTTTTCCTCATTAATAGTAGGAAAAGAAAAAGTATATCTGGCTGGATCAAATGCAATGTGCTAAGAATGCAACAGCTTGGTGCTTCAGGGGAGTAATTTCTGGACTAAACAGTCACTGAAATAGTTCCATGAGCTGCTGTCTTCACCTTAGTCAAGTCCTGTGGTCATCAAGGTAGCTAAAGTAAAGCACAGAAAACTGAGAACAAATCAGGAGCTTCACAGACAGATTTGGGTTTTTTTAAATTTTTTTAAATTGAAGGAAATAAAAAGTGGGTTCTTTACCCATGATTTTTGCAAGATTGTGGGGCAAATAAATAAATTTTATAAGATTAATAAAATAAATGTTGGATCTCTCATTTAGCCTGATTGTCTTGGAAAACTTTTGTGGATTGTTCAGAACATGACATAATCATAGGAGAGATAAAGATGAGATATACATGACAAATTATACATTTTGATCATTATCAAACATACAGATATCAACACAGGACTAACTCAACTCCATCTTTAATGCAAAACATTTTCTAAAAGACTCATAATATTACACCTTTTATAGTTGATTGCCCAAATACTTTCAGTAGTTCACTGTCAGACTAGCATTGAAGCAAAAAACCACTCATTTCTCATGTTAAGTATAGTGGAAACACAGCAAAGAAACAAAGAAAATACCACCACTCCTAAAGAATCACCAGTCTTATACTGATTCTATTTCAACTGTAACTTTTAGTGATCTGGGTCTGGGACTTCATTAGAGTTCAATAAATAAAGATGATGATACCTTACCTGCACCATGGATGCGAAGTTCCCATTGGTTTCTATGTGAGTTCTCAGCACAGACTGATGACAGGATACTCCTGCGACAGAGATGAATTCTCCATTAGAACAAAATGAGTACGACCTGTCTCAGTCAGCAGAATTCACAGCAACAACAAACATTCCTTGGGGGTTCAGTGAAAGATGCTCATCCTGGGTGGAAAGCAGACAGACAGGCTTGGACCGCCACAAACCAGTTAGAGCTGAGGTAAAATTGCCCTGACAAAAAAAACCCCATGCAATTATATTCATATTTAATTTGTATCATAGGGAAATCATTGCTTTCTTTCTCATCACACCGCAGGGGAAATTGCTATTTTCTTTTCTATGAAGGCAAATGATGAAATTTATATTGGGGAGGGAGAGAGAGGATGAGGATGCACTGAATGTTATTTTGAAAACCACCTTTTATCTACAGTAGATAAAGGAAAAATGAAATGCTGTTCTGGAGAACAACAGAAAACTATTACCCACAGAAATCTGAACCATTCAGTTGCATGTTTTTCTTTGAGGATTTTATAAAATAATGCAGAGACAAGGAAGTGATGTGAAACCAGATTTGTGTGAGATGGAGACAGTTGAGCACAACAGGGGCACAGAGGAAACTCTTACAGTGTGGTCTTGAGGAGAAAGAAAAAAAAAAAGAGAGAAAGGAAAGCTTTTAGGAAGGAGGTGGCTCAAAAGACCTGAGTCTGAAAGTCAAGAAAAGTCTCTGCTATTTTGGCAATAACTTTGTTATTTTTCTATAACTAAAAAATAGTGCCTGATTTCTTCTTGTCAGCTGCTTCTCTTGGAAGTCTGCATATTTTGCTTGACCATTTGTGTAAAAAGAAGTAACACTTTCTATCAGTTTCTAAGGTGATCAGTGAAGAAAAAAAAAAGGAAAAAGTGAAAAGATAAAATCCCCCAAGTTACCCAATTGTCTTTTCGAAAGATGTTTAATAATAATAGATTGTTGTTAAGTAAGCAAATATATTTTCAGGAGGAAAACCATAATTATCCCTCAGAATATCAGGTGGAAAGCATTAATTTGGTAAGGGGTATGCCTTTGCTACAGTCTTTGCTTTATGCTAATAATCCCAACAAAAAAAATGGCATCTTAGAACAGGTGACTAGAAGAGCAGAGGAAACCATCATCTCCTTAAGTGAAATATAAAACTGAAAAATACTTTCAAGCAAGAGGGATGAAAAATTTTGTTTACCAGCGAAATAAACAAAACACAACAGAAAGATTTGTTTTTTTCTACAATAGAGTCTTATATATAGGTAATGCACGGTATAGAGTCAGGGTGATTGGCAATTCCCATTGTTTTATAATAACCATTTTTGGATGTGTAGAGCTATCTGTCTAATAAGTGTGCATCTGTAAAATGCGAAACCAACAATTAATGTCTCTTTACAATTATGCAAATTAGACACCCAAAACCTAGAGTAGCATTTCAAAATTCTAGTCCAGGTTTCTGTGAGTGCTACTAGAAAACTGCACTTTAGGTTTAATAATATTGTCAGCTTTTATTGCTCTAAAAAGTGATCCCAACCATTTGTTTTACTCTCATTACAGCTTTTACATGGCATAGTGCAAAGAATGTAAATATTTCTTGAGCTACTTATTGTGCTAACGGAAATGGGAAAATATTTATTGCTGAAACAAAAGTATGATCTCTACTGCTTAATTATGATAATCTAGGGAAATTGTTCTTGCACAATGACATATAAAGCAAAAAAAAAAAAAAAAAAAAAAGAAAGAAAAAATAGTTAGCCCTTATTTTCTATTGCATGCCCTAAATATGTCCAGGTAAGGTGTCTTGCAATAAATTTGTAATTTCATGTTGAATTTCTAATTTAAGCTATATTTTGGAAAAAGTATAGTATTTTAAAATACAATCACTATTGCTTGTGCTGGGAGAAGTACTGATAAAGTTCTGGGAGAAGTTACAGATTTCGATGTAATGTCATTTTAACTAATCTCTGAAACAGTAAGGATTTTTATTTATGCATTTGTACTTGTTTTATTATTTTAGGGTCACAAATCTCTTTTCTGGAATTTAGAAAGTTTTGGACAGAACTTAAGTTATTTCTAGTCCTTCTGTATGCGAAGATACCTTTTTAATATAAATAATTACTGCAATTAAGTTTATAGAGCATGTAACCCTTGAGGCTGTGGAACTCATTACATTTCGTGTAAATACATATAGATTAGGCTTGCCTAATGTGAAGTTTTGAAATGTGTGCATTTAATTTCAATTCCTTCTCTAGAACAACCAACTGGAGAAAATAGATTATATATAGCCTATAGAAATTGCAAGGTGTTTCATTAGGTTAACATGGCAGGAAAGACTGCTAGTTCTAAGGCTTCAAAGAGATTTTTGGGGAAAACACTTTAGCAATACCAAAAAATATGTAATGTGGTGCTCTGTTTGGTTTTGCCTTGTTGGATAGCTAAAAGGAGAGTCAAGCACTGAGCTTCCCTTTGGCTGGAGCACTCCTAAGAACTTTGTCTCTGACTGCTTTTGTGTCTAAACAACGCCTGAGTTCCTGCCAGTCTCTGTTGTGGGGGTACAGACTTGTGTCTCTCTCCTCCAGCTGGCTGTGTACCTCTGTAATGCTTGAAGGAATTTACATCCTTCCAACCTCCTACACTGGGTTACAGGTAGCTTAAGCAAGCAAAATGATTCACAAGTTACTGCAGGAAGGTGGAAAGACACAAACCAGATAAACTTTGTTTTCTTAGAAGGGTCTGGAACACAAGTCTTATGAGGAGCAGCTGAGGCAGCTGGGGCTCTTTAGCCTGGGGAAAAGGAGGCTTGGGGTGACCCTTTTGCTCTCCAACTAACTGAAACAAGGTTGTAGCAAGGTGAGGGCTGGTCTCGTCTCTGAGGTAACAAGGGATAGGACAAAGAGAAATGGCCTCAGGTTGCACCAGGGGATGTTTAGGCTGGATATTAGGAAAATTTTTTCCACCGAAAAGGTTGTCAAGCATTGGAACAGGCTGCCCAAGGAAGTGGAGGAGTTACTGTCCCTGGAGGTATTTAAAAGATGTGTAGATGTGGCATTCAAGGACATGGTTTAAAGTTGGGTTAGTGGTTGGACATAAGGACCTTAGACTTTTCCAACCTAAATGATTCTATGATACTAAGACCCGTTGAAATCAAGTACTTTTGCAGTCCCAAACAGAAAGTCTGAGTATGAGCTCCCTAAGGAAAATTAACACTTGTCCTTCCTCTCTTATTCTCTATCCTGGTGCTGTCTCAGAGTCGTTTCAAGCTGAGTTGAACCCAGGATGCTTCAGAAAGCCCTTTCTTCCCCCTGCTGCTTTCTTTGTCTTGGGCCTACAGACCTTTCTTTTGGGGTGTGTTTGCAGCACTGCCCATCACCCCACTGCAGAGTATGAATCACTGGATGATGAATTCCTGGTCTGTAAGCTATTTTTCTCTGTTTTAAAAATGTTTGGCTGTTGCGATTACTTTGAAGGCAGCTATTTCACAAGATATTTTCGATTTTCAGATCTTCAGTTTGTCACTAGGAAGAAGTCAGCTGAGTCAGTGACCTTCTCTGTGGTTTCAGAAAGGACTACAGACCTTATATATCCTTTTCTAAACAGTGTAGAAGTGTTTGTGAGACTGTATTGGAAGACCAGTTTCTTCAGAGGAAGCTGGATTGTGCTCTAAATTATCATAGACACTGGGCAAAATTCTGATCTCTGATACATAGCTATAAATTTGAGAAGCTCTCCTTTTATTTCAGTAATTATTCTGGTGATGGAAGTGAGAGGCTGGATAAAGATGAGCCAGTCTGAAGTGCTGAGTGTCTCACTGAGTGCTGAAATCACTGGCTGCTGACTTCTCAAGTATTCCTTCTCCCTCCTCCAGAGAGAGTAAGTGGCCTCAGTGTGAATTTTGGTGGATTTAACACAGAAATCAGCCCAAATACAGCCTTATTCCAGTTCCTTGTGTAATGTATTTTATCCCTGTGATAAGTATGCAGCTTCAAAGTGGTGCTGTCTGAGGAAGATCTCAGGATCCATTTAGTTATGCCACAGCTGTATGTGTTTGTGTTTAAAGCTACAATACTGTACTATTGTTATGTTTTTACCTCAATACAACTAGTGTGGATTGGTTACATGAGATAAAAATCAATGATTTTTCAGTGAAGACACATCCAGACTTATATGATCTTTCACGTTTTGTTTGGCCAGAAAGTAATTTACCTTTGCTCTTTTTTTTTTTTTTTTTTTTAATGCTAAATAAAAGAGCTAAGCTCTTCTTTTCTTGCTTTTGCTTTACTGATTGTCCTTTCATGCTTGTTCTGTTGTGCCATCTTTCCTTTCCTTCTGATTTCCTTCTTTCTGGATAACCTGTGTTTCTCTAGTGGCAGTTCCCTACAGTGGGAGGCAGGCAGCCACAGCTCTATCCCATAGCTCTGCCTGCAGCTCCAGGTGCTCATATGTGTTTGCTGTGATGCAGAGACAGTGGGAATATTTTGGGCGGTGTCACAGAGCTGCAGGTGGGTTTCCTCCCAGCTGCAGCTTGCAGCTACTTCATCCTGCCTTTCTCTGGGCTTTGACCAGCTCCCAAGGGATCTGCAAGATGAGGCCTGACCCAAAATCACAAGATAAATGACATTTCTCTGAAAGGAGAAGAGTCTCCATCTTTCATTTGCACCATCTGATTACAGTTGGATGGCTTGCAATGAAACTATAATTAATATGTACTATTTTTTTTTGCTTCATTTGTATTTAAGAAATGTATTTATTACATAAACTCTTGCTACTTCCTAGTAGTACTTCTACAGTTATGTTTGCCATAGCAGTTCCCCTATTACATTAGTGCAATTATAATAAATTACTGAAGCAGAAATATATATCTAGTCTACTCCTACAATTTTAATTCTAATTTAAATATTTTATATAATTTTCCTATAGATTCTTCATTGATGGCTAGTAATTGCACCATCACAGAAAATACAGTTTTGTTTTGAAAGATGCTTTTGGAAATTGTACCAACATTGAGTTAAGGCCGTCTGTTCCCAACATGTCAACAGGATAAAAGAGAAACAGTGTTTGTATCTAGAAGGGTATACTAAGCCCAGACATAAATTTGGTATTGCAAAGAGGGAAAAGCTAGAGGCATGCCCAAGACATGCTATGATCATCTGGTCTTCAATGTAGAGGTGAGCTTCTGCAGTTAAAGCTATTTTATTGACTGGCTGAATTTGAAGTTGGAATAGAAATAGAAAAATAATTGGTGTCACCCAGGCTCCCAGTCCTACCTTTTACCTCTCCCAATTTTCTGGTTGAGCCATATTTCTGCTTTCCTTTGATATGCCTTGTCCTTTGCTGTAAGGAGTTGGACTTGATACTTAGGAATGCCGTCCAACTCAGTAATTTTTAATGACAACATCAATCATAATTTACTAAATATATGGTGAAGGGGAGTGATACTGATGTACCAGCAGATTATGTAAATCTAAGAGAAGTTATTCTTGTGGTAATGTTTTCCTTTTTTGTTCACTTTGATTTTTTTATTATTTTGTTTTAAGATGCTGAATAATACATTTTCTTCAGCAGTTATCCAGCATGGAGGGTCACTTCGCATTGTAGACTTCAGATGGGAAATGGCAAGTCTCTACTTGCCTCTTCTCTCCAAGCTTCTGGTGTTCTACTAGCAGCAAGCTACCAGTAAGATTGAAAAAAAGGAAAAGAATTTTTTTCTTTAATTGCCTTGTATTAAACTATAGAATTAAGCTTTATATTAAGATAATAATTAAAACATATAATGGGAAACAGCATTTTTATGAAGATGTGAAATCAGAAAGTTGTCACAAATTTTCTAAATGTAGTCTAATGGAGAAAAAGAATAATTTTGTTTTAATTCCGTTATCTGTCACAGAAATAATATATCTTAATAATATGAGTTTTATTTGGCTCATATTTTATGTATAAATTAATGCTGGACAAGTAAGAAACTTAAGAATTATAGTACTTCTCTTCATAGAAAACTGGGTACAACAGTTAGGCATGTATTTAATAAATAGTTACTTAATTTCATACATGAAACCATTTTTAATTGAACTCCTTGCTGATCTCAGGACTTTCATTTTACAAATCTTTTTTTTACAAGATGTTACAGAAATGAGAGGAGAGTGTGCGAAACAGCTTTGCAGTTTGGTGAAATTTCAAAACTTTTCTTATTTCACAAAATAAAGCCACAACTTTCTGAAGATGATTCGAAAGGTCATGTGGGGAACGTGGACTGCAAGTGAGCTGGTCTTTTTAAGGGGTCTTTCTCAATGAAAGTTTCACCTGAACTAATACATTTCTATGGAAAGTTGTAATTTCAATACATTGGCATTTTTGGCAGAGTTGACTAGCTCTGCCTATACGTATAATATCAAGTATACCCTGCAGTAAGTAACTGAGTAATCACACAGTTGTTATCTAAGACTATTATATTTTGATGTATTACTTCTTAATAAATTGGAACTTTTAAGTGATGTATTACTTAATAAAACTCAAACCTGAAATTCAACACATTTGTGAGAAACAGGCTATGGGTAATCCTCAAGCTAAAGCTACTTAAATTTGTACTCTACTGGATCTACTTTATTTTTACACAGAAAGTTATTCCCTCTGACTGAGTTAGCAACTTAAAGAAGAAAAAAATTGGGGGCAAAGGCAGCTATCAGCATTGTGATGGCAGCGTTAAGTTTTTCCATTTTTTTTCCATTAACACTGTATACAATGGTCCTCTAATGTTCTGTTCCAAAATTGGATAGTACATTTCATGGGAGGATTTTTATGCTCATCAATCATAAAGTTGACTTTAACATCTGAGGGTGTCCAGTTCTTTGTTTATAGACAAGCTCACAAAGGTATTAAAATTCTTAGCTGTGAAAGCTAAATCTTAGCTAGTGTGGTATGTAAAATCCTAGATAAAGTGGTTAATATGACACCAAGAAAAATCTTTGATAGGATCAAAGGGAAGTGGTTCACCTCATTTGGGCACATACTTTCGTAGAAATGATGATCTCAGGATCAGTCTGTATCTTGTTCATTAATACTGTTATTTATAATAAACTCTTTAACCCTGTAAAACAGCTTTTTTAATTACTTTGATGAGAGATGATAGGAAAACTAAGCAGATTCTACTCTTTTTCTACACGTTGTATGTACCCTAATTTAGAGGACAGTTAGGCAAATACTACAGGAAGCTTTCTGAAAAAATAGTTGTTCAATCTGGTTCCAGTCTTTTGTAAAAAAAAAAAATCTTAAAAAATTCATTTTTTTTTTAACTCATCTCTTTGTCTTTTATTTTCCCTATAACATATCAGTCTTACACAAGCAAATGGCATAGGAAAATCCCACACCAACACTATCTTCTTAAAGATATACTGTATTTTACTTTAAGAGTACATGTAAATGGATGCAACTTTTTGAAGGAGTTTTCCCTCTTACCACACATTTCTTTCAACATTACTGTCATTTCAATGCAAGACTGGACTTGCAAGACAGCTCCACCTTTACATAAGTGAAATTTTTTAGTTCATCATCAAGGAGAACAGAGATCACTGTGAAAACAAGTGAACACTTAAGTGGGCTTACACTTCGCTGTTCACAGATCCCCAAAGTCATTCCCAGTGCAATGATTTGGCTAATAATTGTATAGCTATGCACTTTTCTTAATCTTAAATGCATCATAATAAATAGGAGCATATACTACAACCACAAGCATAGTAAGCATTACCAGTGAAATGTATTTCTCATAGTTTTCCATAAAGCACAATTCACCTTTGTCCCTCAGACCCAAAACACACACTTGCCCATCTCCATTAATCTTCCCAAACACAGAAGCTGTTAACTGAGAGCTCTGGCTGCAAACTCTGCTGAAAGTTTCCTGGTGCCCCAGTTGCAATTGGTGATAGCCCTCCACAGGCTTCCAAGGAAAATGTGATCATTTCTTGCCCATCCTTGTGTTCTCAGCACCATCCAATTAACAGTGGACCCCGACCAGCAAGGGTATCCAGCAGTGAATATTATTGCAAACCCAAGTGAGCACCTGCTGGTAAGGTTTCCCTGTTTCCCTCTGCACTCTAAATACTCTCATTGTTTATTCATAGAGTCAAAGATTAAAGCCAGAGAGGACTACTGTGATCATCTAACCTCTAATCAGAAACTTTTCCAATTTTTCAGCCTTCTCTCTCACTTGTCAACATTAGATGCAGATGCAGAATACTATTCAGAGTGACCCATTTAGATTTCCACCTTACTTCAGTCCTTCTGGGGTTGCTCAGGTAACACGTTTTCTTGTTCAGTAGTACCTGCAACAAATTTTGCAGGAAAAGGGTCTTCTGTCCAATCTAGTTTTGGGCTCTGTCTCCTGGCACTTCCTCAGGTCTATCTCAGAGGTCCCAATGTGACAACTTGGAATCACACAATCACAAAATATGCTGAGTTGGAAGGGATCCAAAAGGATCTTGAACTCGAAGTCCAACCCTTCGCCCTGCACAGGAACATCAAGAGTCGCACCACGTGCCTGAGGGTATCATCCAATTGCTTCTTGAACTCTGGCAGGCTTGGGGCTGTGACCACTGCTCTGGGGAGCCTGCTCCAGTTCCCAACCACGTTCAGGTGAAAAACTTTTTTCCAATATCCAACCTAAACCTCCCCAACACAACTTCAGACCATTTCCTTGGATTCTGTAGCTGGTCCTCACAGAGAACAGGTCAGTGTCTGCCCCTCCTCTTCCCCTTATGAGGAAATTGTAGATTGCAATGAGGTCTCCCCTCAGTTTCCTCTCCTCCAGGCTGAACAGACCAAGTGATCTCTGCTGCTCCTTATACAGTTTCTTGTCAAGGCCCTTCACAATCTTTGTCGCTCTCCTTTGGAAACTCTCTAATAGCTTCATATCTTTCTTATATTGCAGTGCCCCAGATTGCCACAATATTCAAGGTGTGTCTGCACCAGTGCCAAGTAGAGTAGGACAATCACCTTCCTCAGCTGTTTAAGAGATCTAAGATCCTGGTACCAGAACTCAGAATCAACCAACTACACTAATACTTGTGTAAATTGAAAAGCTTACCAAAAAAACCCCTGAAAACTTACAAAAACTGGCATCTTCACTTTTTTCAGACATCTTTCATATTCACTCTCCTCCTTTCCTTTCTGGCCATATTTTGTTTGGTTGGTTTTGTTGGTTTGCTGATGATTTTTTTTTTCAATAGAACAGTGTCATTGTCAGCGTCAAAGGTTGAAATGTATTTCAGAGGGGCCTAGGTTTTCATAGTAGTAAGTATCCAGAGTAGTTCAAGAGACAAAGCTTAAGGAGGAAAGCAGTGAAAAATAACTAAATGGGTTCAAAACAAGCACTCTGCAGACCTGCAGCTGGCAAATAATTGTCTTAACTTGGCTAATTAGTGCTGGAACAGTACCCTTCCGACAACGTATCTAGTACTTTGTTAAGAACTGCTTTATATCTGGAAGATTCTGAAATGGAACAGAGTGCAGATGTGACTCTTCATAACCCTTTGTGTAGACATATCTTGAACTCCTATATTGCATGCTTAATTCTGGCAGGTCAAAGCCTGTCTATATATCTATATAGATAGACAGGTGTTACTGATACGAGTATCGCATCTTAAATAAAAGATACAGAATCTCCTTCATACCTGACTTCTAGGTGTCGGTCAAGATAGTTGAAGGATAAAAAAATGTCAACAGTTGATAGTGTACTATCCATCAAACAATTTCAGGATTCTTTCGCAAAAGTGGGTCTTTACAGACACAGCCTCGTGGGAAGACCATGGTGGAACTGATATCCACCCTACAGCCCTTGGAATACTCCATGACCCAGCAGATGAATGTGACCTGAAAAATCCACAGTCCATGGAGACCCTGCACTGAAGAAGGCTGTTTTCAGGAACTACAGCCCATGGAGAGGATCCCACATAGCAGCAGGTTTTCTGGCAGGATTTGTGGCTTTCGGGGGATCTCTACTGATGTAGTCCATTCCTGAACGGTTATACCCAATGGAAAAAACCACACTGGAGCAGTTCTTGAAGAACTACAGCCTGTGGAAAGGACCCATGGTGGACATGTTCATGAAGGACTGCTTCTATGGGAAGAACTCCATATTGGAGCAGGGGAAGAATGCAAGGAGGAAGGACCCTCAGTGACAAGGGCTATGAACTGACCACAATGCTCTTTCCCCATCCCTTTTTGGTGAAGGAGGTAGAAGAGTTATGAGTGAAGTTGAGCAGGCTGAGGGAAGTGGTAGAGTGGCTTGATGGACCTGGAGACCAGCCAAGGTCAATCCAAAAAGATGTTTTGAATGTAAAGACAGCAAAGTCATGTTTGGTACCAAAGTGGTAAAACTATCTTCCTTTACCAAAGCATACCAAATGACTAGCTGCGCTGCTCTCTTCAAGGTTACAGGTCCAGATGATAGAGCTTCAGGGATGCAGTTCTGACTGACACTGCAATGTCACAGGCCTTAGCAGATGTCAGGAATTAAAGAATGCATTTAATTTTCTCAAAATACTTCTTCTATCAAAGAAGGAAATTCCCATAAGTTAAGCCACCACAACAGGAACTTGTGACAAGAACAGATGGCAACAACAGGAACTAGGCCTATAAGGCAAATTTGGACAACCTTCTCGAGCAAAGATTCCCACCATGGAAAAGTGTGAGAAAGGAAGACGTTAATTCCAGACCTAAGTGAAGGTAAAGGTTTGAAATTAACACACTGGACAAAATTCCACCATGGCAAGCTGTGGGAAAGGAGGCAGGTCCTTGTACATGTGCCAGCCCAAGTTGTGGGAACAGCATCTACTCCCACGAAAACCTGGACTTGTGCTATGTAAAAGTGGTACCTCAGAAGCACAACTTTGAGACCCTCATCACTAAGTAGACCAGAAATGGAACCGGTGTGACACTGTCAGAATCCATGTGATGGTGATCTTTTTACTCTCTACCTCATATTTACTGTTAAATAAAATCTGTATTATTGACTATGGCATATGGTCTCGTTTGCACCTTAATTCAGGCAGAGACATCTTTTAATGATTGAATCCTAACAGCAGGTGATACATCTGCTAAACTCATGGCTCTCACTAGCTCTCTGAATCTCTTGGCAGAATTTTGCCTAGTGACTTGCATATATCACTGGGAGTCAGGTTACCTAGGGCCTTTAATTCTAGCTAGGGCATTGGCTTAGTGGGTGAGGTGACCTTTAGTGAGATGTCTCAGGTTGTTCTGCCTCTTTTTTCTTGTGTAAAATAGGAAAAAAATATCAGTAGGGATTTGAAACTTAATTCATTAATATTTGTCAAGAATTTCCTGGTCAGTAGATATAGAACTTCTACCTTTGAATTATTCTTATCCTTACCTTACTTTAAAAGTGCCTTATTCTTGCCTTTATAATAAAAATGGTGATAAAACCAAATACTACAGCAAGTGATAGTGTAAAATAACTTGGGTTTTGCCCAATGCTGTATTGCCATTTCTATGTATGTACTAAAACAATGTCAAACCTTAAGTGGAAGATGCCAACTTTCTCCCTCTTGATTTGCAAAATATTTTTAAAGCTGTAATATAAAGGGATGCTATTTAATATCTTACAAAATCTTATCACAGAATTAAACGCACTAATTGAAACATATTAGCAATCTGTGAAGCTTCAAATATGAGGCTTCCCCATATCAACTGCTCTGTCAGAATATTGAAGCAAAATTTTCATTTTTGGAATTATTTAATAAGACTTTTTCTTATAAGATAAGATTCTTTTCTTTCCCACTGTATCCCAGTGCATGAATATTTTATTTGGTGCCTCCTTAGTTTCACCATGCCTGTGTTTTCAAATACTGTTAAAAATGAGGTCTGACCAGGAAGAAGGTAAACATTCTAATAACATTCTATTTTTGAGGCCATGATGTCTTTAAATCTTTACTCACACAAAAATGCTTTTTCTGAGCATATATTTCAGGTGTAATACAAAGTTGTTACCCTTCTGCCCCCTGAGAGTCAGGGGCTGAATCCATCTGAGTCTTGGGTTGTTTCTTTCTTTCTGTAAGTCCTGAAGAATGACTTGTCAGCAAAAACATTTTCTCCTGCCATCATTTATTCTAGTTACAGTGTTATTTCTTTTCTCTCTACAGATTTCACCTTGCTTGGTGTGTAGTGGATCTTTTTGTCATCTGCAGATGGATGGCAAATGAACGAAGAAAGATAGCTGCCATGGATAGTGTTTGCAGAAATAGGCAGATGAGTATGAAATGCCTTTGATTAATCACAAAGAGAACTTAAAAGTAGTAAGGAGTAAATCAAGATATTTATTTCCTACCTCTTCTTCCTTTTCCTGGAACAATAAATAGAAAGATTAGTGTATTAGCCCTGGAACTATTATGTAAGTCAGATACAGAAAAAGATACTCTTACATACTTGTGGACAACCTGTGTGCAGTGTACTGTGGCATTACTGCAGAGAAACCAAGAGGAAGAATGTAGGACCTTGGACAAATGCTAGGAGCTTCTTTTGTATAAGATAGAAATTCATATGCTTTGTTTATAATACTTGTAATAAAATATGAAGGTATGTGTTCATCCGTTAGGCAAAACTCTCTGGGTGCCGAGCAGCATCTGTCTTTAATTTTAATGGTTATTATAATGGCAGTAAAATAAGTTTGTAAAAGCCAGTTTAAATAGAAGACTTCAGTAAATATACTGCCTTTTCTGCGCTTTTCTCAACTGAGTTTCTTGTGGTGCATTTATATTCCTATGTCTATCACTTTGTTAATGAGTTTTCTTCTATAACTTGACCCTGACTGTGACTTTAAAATATAGCTTAAATGAAATGTAGCTTTGAGAGCAGGGAGATTATTAAAATATTAAAGTATATACATTGAATCATATGAATATCTTTCTTGCTAATATTTCAAGACTAAATATTTTTTGTCTGAAAGATGACTTCGAATGGGCAAACTTATGGTCCAAGATGTACAAAGCTCCCTCTGGAGCTTTTCTTCTATCTTTTTTTCTCTTGCACCTTTTAGTCATTTACACATCTGCAAAATGGATTTAAAATGACATCACTTAACCTAGTAGCCTTTGACACTCATTTCACTTAAATACAGATGACTGTTTATGGCACAAAACACAGGAAAACTGCATCCCTTGTCTTCTCTGTGAATTATAAACATGAGATGGTGGCAGAAATCACTATATTCTGGATGTAACCAGCAAGCTCAATTCTTGGTGAGAAAGCTCCTTCTATAATTGTAAAAAAAAAATGGATCTGACTAAGTGTTTATGTACTCAAAAGAAACACACACATGTAATGCTAGAGATTCTTGTAAAAATATTCATATGCCTGACTAGGGCATCACAATGCCTTTATTAAGATTTTATTCTAGGTCCTTATGTTTTTCTTCCTGTTCATCACTCCAATACAAAAACTGTAAATTAATCCCTTTAATGTACAGTAGTGAACAGAAAAAGTGTTTGTTATTAGCATTCGTACTGATGAGAGAAAATTTTTAATTATATTTAAGTGCATACATGTACACACAGAGCCAAGTTCTGGTTTTTATTGTACAAGTCTCAGCTACTAAGTACCGTATAAGTTGCTTGAGATATCGTGACCAGATGGTTCACGGGGCTAGTAATGGATTATGGTGCTTTCTAGCTCCAGATTGCCAGTTCAAATCTGGGTCAGGTTGACACCATCTGAAAATTATTACTGTTTGGTGGCTTATGTGAAATAAGTTGGAGACCTCAATATAGCTCCTAAAGGCTGGGTTAATATAACACAAATGTCACTGGATGATTGTTGGTTTCAGGGCTCAGGCTGAAGCACACTGAAGTCAGTGGAAAAACTTCCATTGATTTCAACGAGTATTGAATTAGGTCTTAATTATGGAGAATGACTCCTTTGTGCTCCCAGAAGTGGTTATTTACAAGGAGGTGAAGGACGTCCACAAACTGCTCCTGGGAGACATGTAGTACTGCCAGCTAGGATAAAGCAGAAGGAGATTCTTATCTGTCCTTGTACCTCATGGAGTATGAGGATATCAAGATGAGCCAATTCCTGACTGAAACACACTAATCTTCCTGAATTTAGGTAAGAGTGGGCATATTCTGGCAGAGAGTGGTAGAATCAAGACCTCTCTGAAAGTTCACAATATCATTCTCTTGTTAGGCTCAGTGCTGGTGAACAGCTCACATAAATGGCTCCTAGATTTTTTGCAGACCACCTGCTCTCACCTAACAATATTTTTGGTTTTGTTTGAACAGCAGAACTCTTTCAAACTCCACTCCTTAGAACTCCTTTGAAGCCAGGATGACCTGGCTTCAGTCAAAGGCACATTTTGTCACCATTCAGGCTCCATTAGTGCAGCAATGAATGAGAAGTGACTTGATCCTTGGGGATAAGTGCCACCATTGGGAAGAAATATTAGATATTAAAGGCTCTTTAGTTTAACTGACTGGAAATTTAAACCAGACAGGTTAAAGTGGGAAATGAGGCACAGTATTATCACAGTAGTTGATTACCAAGGGGATTAAGTCAGTAGGGAAAATGAAGGAATTGCCTTTTCTATCACATCAAGTTCAGATACATGTCCAGAAGATATGCATTAATCAGACACGCCTCTGGACTATGTCTCATAACACTGTGCTTTGTGATAGTTATATAGCATTATTGCCAGGAGAACCAAAAAAGGAGCTAAAACGGATCCACTAGTCTACTGAACTACATGAATTTACCCCTGCCTTCTTCTCTTCTTAGTTTGGTTTCTAGTCCTACTCTAGAGGCACTTAAGTGCAACTGTGATTGCATACTTTCTGTACACCTTAAATTAAAAGAATTCAAATCCAAAATCAGCTTTTGGCTGTACACCTGAGAACAAAATGTCTAAGTCATTTGGCATCCTTGTATGATAAGGTCACCTGTCTAATGAATGGAGGAATTGTTTGATACAGCAGTTCTGGGCCCCACCATTTAAGCAGGATGTGAAGGAACTTGAATGTAGGGCAACAAAGCTGGTTAAAGGACTGGCAGACATGTCCTGTAGGGAGTGGCTGAGGACCTTGTGTTTGTCTACTTATGAGAGAAGGTGGCTGAGGAATTATCTCATTGCCCTGTAAAGATTCCTGAGGAGGGGAAATGGAGAGGGAGATGCTAATCTCTTCTTAGTATCCAGTGACAGGACAAGTGGGAATAGTTCAAAGCTGCATCAGAAGAAGTTCAGGTTTGACATGAGGAAGAGTGGTCAAACACTGAAACAGGCTTCCTAGCTGGTCAGTGTTTAAAAGGCATTTAGACCATGCCTTTCTACTATTAGCCTTGATCAGCCCTGAAGTGGCATCACAATTGATCTAGAGGATTTCTGTGGGTCCCCTCCAACTGGTCCCATCCTATCCTAAGTTATCCTGTCCTGTCCTACCCTATCTACTGTACTCAATAAAACTAAATTTCTTGCTAAAAGAAATTTCTTGATTTTTTTTTAACTTGTGGAAGGACAAATAGAAGGTCGGTACTTCCTGGATCTCTCCATGAAAACAGTGCAACTTCTGTAAAGACTATTTTGCCATTCATTATTCCCTATCTGGGCTTCTGCTCCAGTTTTAGACACTAGCCTATGTTAGAAGTGAATTATGTTTTAGGTGTTTCATTAAGGCTCTGTTTCACAATTTTGTGTGAAGAATTACCTATACCGGATGTCTGAATTCCCTAACAATTCAGATGTGTTCAAAATTTCATGTACTCTAAATTCAGATAAAGAAAAATTGCTGCCAGAAAGTCTTATTCAGTAGAATAGTCCCTCATGTAAAATAGCCTTACCCTGTAAATGTTGATCCCCAGAAAAACAAGACCCATCAGTGAGTGAAAAAAGATCCTTCTGGTTTTCATTCCTTTTTAAGGAAGATAAGAACTAGAAGAGAAATAGTCACCTGGAGAGTGAAAACAAAAATCTGTAAACAGACATGTCAGCTTAGCATTGCTGTTACCTAAATGGAAAAAGTACATGATATACCTACACAAAAATTCACAGGTAAACATTGGCTTTTTCTGCCAGTTCTAGAAGATGATTGAAGCCATTTACTAGCAGATAGCATGATGCTGAGTCAAAGTTAATCTGCCCTGACATTGACCATATTCATGCTATTTCTGGTTCTTTGAATATGGACAATGCCACATTGTGCATTACATAGCAAAATGCTCTCAAGTTCTAAGTCAAGAAGACGGATTTTGTCCATAGTCTCAGATTTATGTTCTTAATTGCTCTCTGAAATTGCCTAACTTTGTTTTGGAGATCCAGGTTCTAGTTTTGATGATGGAGGAGTCTTGGGGAAACTTACAGTGTCTAAGACCTTGAACTGAATAAACCAGAATTTATTATGAGTAGTGATCAGAAATTTGCTAATTCTTTCTGAAAGTACATTTTCTGCCATGCACTTTGAGAAATTCCATGGACAACCAGTAATTAACAGAAATCAGGACTGGTATGTGGGTTTAAGATAGGGCTACTTCCAGATATATACTCACACATCTTTTTTTATTGGCATGTAAGTGGAAAAAGCATAAACAGGAAGCAGCCTGGTGATGACTATGAGAAAGGCTAATAGAAATTATCATGAACCTTCCTCTTTGAACGTTCCTGCTTTTCAGAAGTCTACCATCATGCTGGAAGGATCAGAGATTGTGCTCAAAGTGTAGTTATGTCATGACATTTTATTAAAATGCAATTATTTTAATTCGTATTTACTTTTGCACTCCTTCCTCCTGGTACCACATCAAACACATTATGGGGGTTTGAGAGGGGAGGGGAGGGCGTTGCGGGGTTCTTAGAGGGAGCGGGGGGAGGAAAGGAGATGTTTCCTTTTAAACCCTGCTCTTTTTTTTTTTTTTT
>VXBA01002271.1:50385-70416 GCA_013399895.1 Serilophus lunatus
CTCCCGGCATGGAGCGGTCCCGGTGCCAGCTGGCTGCTGCCCATGGGTGATTCTTGGCGGTGCCTCAGTGCCCGTGGGGCAGTAACATCAGAAGTGCCCCGCCACCATGGCCAGACCCTGGCAGTCAGCAGTAGCTCTGCTGCTCCGCACTGCTACGGAAGTGCCCCGGTGGCCGCGCCGACCCCCGCGCTGCCACGAAGAAGCCCGGCAGGGGGCCCTGCCATGTCAACGGCTCCGGGAACGGCCCCTGCACAGTGGGATGGGAGTGGTGGCTGCCCGGGTGGCTCCTGCAGCCCTCGGGGACCCCTTTTGAGGGTCCCCACGGTCGGCAGGTGCCTTGGAGGGGCAGCAGCCATCTCACGGCTTATAAAAACATGGCAATGGGGAGTCGTCGGCTCGCAAATTTTGGCGGGAACCGCCATTTTGTTTGAGCCGGGAATCTCGAAGGGGGAGGTGAAGTCCGGACCGCTGGCCAATCCGAAGCGACGAAGCCAGGAAGAGGACAGCGAGATTCGCGCGGGATTTGGAGAGCTTAAAAGCCCGAAGCAACAGAAGTTCACTCTCTTTGGCTTCCAGTAAGCTGGAGGGCAGCAGTACGGCCCCTCTGCTCTGACTCTCAGGCCTCGGGGCTTGAGCTCCGCCCACCCCCATCGGCACTGGAGCCACACCAGCACAACTACAGGTGGAAAAGCTTCCCCAAATAACATCCCGGGTTGGGGGGAGGACTTTTTCACTGTGTTGCATTTTTCAGAAACTCCAAGGGCTGGGAGTTAGCTACCACCAGAGAGAGAAGAAGGAAGCAACTTTTCCTTCCCACTGCTTTTCCTGGGCCAGCCTGCCTGGCCTTTGAAAGCAGTTCCCTAATTTTTTTTTTTCTTTTTTCCCTTTCACGTGGTTTTGTTGGGTTTAATTCTGTGTTAAGTCTGGAGTTCCCTTAAACTGTTAACTTTCTTTGGTTGAGCTCCAGACGAATAAACGTTTCCCTGTTGGTCAAAATTCTGTTCAGTCTTCTCGTCACTGTCGAGCTAGCCCTTAATTAAAACAGTGGTGCCAAGCCACCACACACATTCACTGAATAATTGCTTATCTTCTAACAAGGAGACTTTGAATTGAGCGTATATGAAAGTAATTAGGATGAGACATCTGAAATGTTCATCTGTACAAATCTCTTATGAACACACACACAGGACAAACCAGCTTGGACAGCTCAACTAATAACCATTTGGGCCTAAATATTTGCTTGTATTATTGGGGTACGGCATGAAAGACAGTAGTAGGATCATAGAATCACAGAATGGGTCAGGTTAGAAGAGGCCACAGTGGGTCATCTGTTCCAGCCTCCCTGCTCAAGCAGGGTCATTGAAGAGCGCATTGCAGAGAATTGCATCCAGAAAATTCTTAAGTATCTACAGTGAAGGAGACTCCACAACCACTCTGGCCATTCTCTTTCCATGTGGGGGTCACCCACACAATAAAGAAGTTCTTCCTCATATTCAGGTGGAACTTCCTGTGCTTCAGTTTATGCCCATTGCCTCTTGTCTCATTGCTTGGCACCACTGAGAAGAAGCTGGCTCTGTTGTTTTTATACCCTCCATTCAGATTTTTGTATACAGTGATTTTATCCCCTCTGTTTCCTTTTCTTGAAGCGGAACAAGCCCACTCTCTCAGCCTTACCTCATAAGAGAGATATTCCAGTCTCCTAATCACCTTTGTAGCCCTCCATTGGAGCTCCATGTCTTTTATAGTGAGATGCCCACAACTGACCACTTCAGATGCAGCCTCACTAGCGCTGAGTAGAGAGGCAGGATCACCTCACTTGACCTGATGACAATGCTACTGGGTTATTTCAGGCAAATATTTGCTTCTCAGTAACTCAGTTCCACCCCTGTAAAAGAAGGATGGAAATATCAATCTGAACCATATAGGGCTGCAGAAAGTCTCAGAGATGCTGCAGTCTTAGGGTAACAATAGAGAAATCACAAACCTTCTTGGAAATACCCATAAAAGACAGGGTAGTTATATTTTCTATATGACTGCTCCACGATCCCTGCCTTCAACAACCTCATTTAGGTACCCAGGTTAAATGCTGGAATCCCTAGATTCCCTAGCTAGCTAATGGAGAAGAAAGCTGCCTCCAAAAAGCAGTTCAGAACAAAACGAGTTAAGTTCACATCCTCAATTGTCATCAGGAGAAGTTGTTAATTATACAGAAAACCTATTAAAGCTATTAAAATAACTTCCTAAATTGTGTGCACTTTGCGTTACTGACATCCATCTGCTACAAGTTAGCATCCACCTCAGGGTTTTCCTACAGTGTGGCTACTACACTAGTCTTCTCTCTTCCCCAAAGATTGCCTCAGATTTGACACTAGTAAGAGATTTGTAAGGCTGTGCAAAAAAACAGGAACATGTTTAACTAAAGAGTTTTCCCCAGTCATTTAAACTGGTCACAAAATTTTACATTGCTTCAGTTGATAACATGAAAAATATTTAAACTAAACTAAAGAAGATAAATATCAGGAAAACACAAGGAACTGGATAAAATGTTTTTAGCACAGCAGCATTTTGGGGGTCCCTGAGTTCTATTATGTATTTTCTGAAGTATGGTGTCTAAATTTCTTCCATTTGTTTGGGGCTTTCAGAAGGCCCTCGGTGATACATGAGGGATTTCTGTGCATAGTTAACACGAGCACTGAAGGAAGAATAGAGCCTTTTAGTTCCCTCCAGTGTGTGTAAATCTTCAGATGTTCTGAGCTGCCTTTTGATATTCCTCAGAAACATAGCTGGAATCTGGTTGAGAATTTCAGTGTGATAATTCCGTGTTGATGGTGATACTATAAGTTATATTAATGTCAAAAATTAAAAAAAAAGACTGTCTTTTTTATTATTCCAGTTAAAGAAATAGAGAATTTAAGTTATTCAAAGCAGTAGCATATTTCACAGGTTGTGGTAGAAGTCTAACATAATTTCCTTTTTTTAAATTTTTGCATACAGTCAGACTTAGCTGATTTTTTATTTTATACATCTGTCAGGGCCACCAAAAGAGGTAAGTGCTAACTGATCTTATAACATGTGCCTTGACAGAAAATATTATAGGTCACAGAATCCAGAGCTACTAGTCACCCACTGTGTTGCATTTATCATTAGGAAACCTCATAAGAAAGCTGCCACTCTCACCAAATGTGTACACAGAGATCCAGTAGTAGCTGTCACATTTGACGAAGTCAATTTTATTGAAATTACAGAAAATACAAATAACAAATATGTTTCTGGACTGCCAAATAATGGCATGTTTAGGGCACTTGAAAGTCTATTCTTATCCAAACTGGGTTGGAATGAAATTTTGTGATATGACAAAGTGTTTATGAAACATGTGGGGCTTTTATCTTCGAGGAGATTCCTGTTTTGTTTTTATTGTTTGGGGTTTTTTTAATGCATTTAGCCTTATTTGCATTGGTAGTGGGTAAGAAGGTGAGAACAAGAGTTAATGCTAGCCAGAAAGGTATCCGCAAGGCAGCTGAGCCCTGGTGGTAGAGTAATGGCTGTTTTGAGCCTTGCACTTTAAGAAGGCTTTCAACCATCTTCTGAATTAAAAATCGAACAAAAAGTAGGCAGAGAATAGACAAGGAGCTGGGTAAAAGGGGAAGTTGATAAAATAAAGATCAGACCTTATCTGTGTTGTGTCTAGAACTGAGTTTTTAGTTCAGTGTTTTCTTATTTCCTGATCTACTTCGATGTATAATAAAACTCACATCTTTCCGGAATGTTACCAAAACCATCCTGGCATGTCTTCCTGGTAGATGTTTTTTTAGCGCTCTGCAAACCCTCGGTTTGGATACAAAAGTAGAAGGCCTGTCAAGTGCTAAGGTCTAAAGTAGAACCAAATATCCTTCTTCCCTCCAAAGTATTATTGACCAGAAAATGACTTAAAACAAAAACTTTTATAAATTCTGTTGGATTTGACAAACCATTATGAATGAACAAAATAACAAAAAATGAAAAATATCTCTTCAGAAAAATCAACATCATTTCAGTATCTTCAAAAGAAAACATCTTAGTTTTGCCAAATGAGAGATTTGAAAATTGTCCTTAGAAAACAGATTTTTAGAAAGACTTTTGTAAAATCTCATACAAAACAGAATGTTTTGGCTGATCCATTTTCTCTTCTGGTCTATTCAGCAAATAAACAATGTTTATTTCAAGCAGACTTGAGGTGGTTTCTCTTTTTTCTTTACTTTCTTTTTCTTCTTCCTCTTCTTTCTTTTCTTCTTCTTTCTCTTTTCCTTTTTTTCAACTTTCAGTTCTAAGCAGTGTTAAGTCAACTTAGACATGTGTAACTCTGCACGAAGATGTCTCAGAAACACTTCCTGATCTCAGTGTTTTATAATGGCTTTCCTGTTTCAGAGCTGGCACTTTGATCTCTTGCAGCTTGCAGTAACAGGGTTAATTTTTTAGTTCAGGACAATAGGGAATTGTGTGACATGGCTCAAGCAGTCATCCCACCCACCAACGAGGCTCCAGGTCTGCAGTATCACATTTGTCTAGGACTGACTGAATGTAAGCTGGAAACATCTAAAGAACAAATATACTGTTACTATTAAAACCCTAACCCAAATCCCTCAGCAGCACACATTTCTACATCTACACACCACTCTTTGCTATTTAACAGCAAGATTTTCTAGATTCCTATCTGCTGGTTTCCGTTACTGTATCTAGTCACCTCAAGTGGCTGCAGAGGTTATTTTTTCCATTTCAGATAAAGGTCTGGTCTTGTCAACAATTTTCTATATGCTTTTTGAGTTAATGAACTGCAGCAAGCTCTGTTTGCTTTGCTTGCTGTGCCTGTGGGTGTCAGGACTGTGGAAACAGGCTGGCTAGCAGGTGCTTTGAGACTGGGGGTGACAGGGATGCTGGTGAACTATTCATGCTTGCGGCTGTTGTCAAGAAATGCTCTGAGCTGCACAGGGACTGGAAGGGCATACAGCAGCAACATGAACCACTCCAGAATCTGAAAGCCTAGCCCACCTGACCCAGAGGAACTCTCACCTTGAGTTTGACTCCTTAGGGCTCCTTAGAGCTTTGGCCTTCTTGGTGGTCTTACATGAGGTCTTCCTTATAAATGATTAGACTGGCAGGCAAGTCCTTCTAGGGAAACTGAGGCACAATAGCTGTATCATTGTGTCCTGCTAGTAGAGGTTACCCTGCAGGTAGCAAAATGTTGTACTTTTAAATGGATAAGCTGTTTTATGTCATGGGTTGTTTTTTGATAGAGGCGTCCAACAAATCTGTTAATCCAATATAGCCGCTATATATTCACCTGGTAGGGACAAAACTGCCTGTCCATCTCTCTCTCAAACAATGGTGATCTAAATGTAATTGATACTAAAAACCTATCTTCCCTATGTAAGAAGTGTGTTTCAAAACACCACTATGTGTAGTGGTAGGACAGGACATACAGGTGTTTGCTGCTATATAAGGCTGGGTTTCTGAAATGCTTTGATGGTGTCTTTGTACTGATATCACTAGGAATTTGGCTATTCCCTGGCATCATGAATATGCATAGAAACAGACTTGAAGCCCAAAGGTGTAATGGTTTGTGTTAAATTTTTATGTGTGATTAACATGCCAACCAGTATGAATGCTATTGACTTTATTTGAGTGCACATAAGAAAGGATAGGGATGCTAAAATCAGTGGTTGTACTCCAGATGACACTTGATCCATCCAGCTCACTTTCTTCTCTGTAAGAGTCCTCTTTGCATTCGTGAGATTCAGACTTTCCTGACTTCTTCCTCTGCTCATCCTGCATCTCAGGGAAGTCATGGTGAGAGCAAACTCTGCTGCAGTGTGGAGATGCTGAGAGAGCTTCCTGGCCTGGCAGTATTGCTGAGAGGAAGCTCTGTGCTGCCATCAACAGATTTCTGTGGGGGGGAAGTCTCCTAATTTGGAGCCAGCTTAGGTGTCCTTGCACTATGTTGGCCGTTGCTTAGGCACAGGTATGAACTGTGCATCAAGGTTTAGCATTCCCATCACATTGCTTTGTCAAGACTGAATCAGTGCCTGAAGATACTCACTTCTTCGGGTATAGTCACAAATGCAACCAGGATGTCCACTAAGAACACAAAATACATAGTGATAGTAACCCAAAAGGGATGGCTTATGCAACAACTGTCCTCCCAATTAACGTTGCTCGTTTTGTATAATGAATTTCCTCTTCTGCTTTTCTCTCCAACTAAGCTATGAATATCTTGAATTTCTAGAAAAAAGGAAAAAACCCTACAGTGTCCTTTGTTTACTAAGAAAATATTTCTTTATCCTTTAAATTATCAAGTTCCAGCTGTTCCCAGAGTTCATTGATATGTCAGGAAGGAATTACTTTTAACACTTTCATAAAGAAATATTTGCTTATACAGACTATTTAGCGTTAACTGTTTTTCAGGGGACACTGTCTCTTTACCACCACTGGCTGTTTCTGTAGCTCTTAAGCAGTTTCCTTTGGTCCTTAAAAACCACTATGAGCCATCCTTTCCCAGCAAATGTGGCCATGCATGTTTTTCACCCTCAGTACACTGACTGCCAGAGTCAGATCATACCCTCATGACCCATATAAAATCTGTTATTCATTTCTTTCACTATGAAATCAAAAGTATTAACAGACCTTAAGCCAAATATTTAAAATATTTAAAGTAACGATTTTTTTTCTTTAAACAGTAGAAGCAAAGACATCACAGAAATTATTTTTATTCTGCAATGTAATTGGATTAATCACTGTTGGTTCAGGTTCCACAGTAAAGTAGGTTTATTTATTGTTAGCTTGGGTTTAAAAAAGGAAAGAGGTGTCCAAAATCCTTCCACACACATCTGTTAGATTAGAACATGGGAGCTCTGGTGCTTGTTTTTACTCCCTTTCCTGCTTCATTGCACTTGGGCTGGAGAGTCACAGTAGTGCTGGTGGGAGAGTATAACCACTGCTCACAGAGTGAATCATGCCAGGCAAACATGCAACTGACTATGTAGACATGTCCTAACACAAAAATAAATGTGAATATGGATGCTACAGAGACATTTGCGAAAGAATTTTTTATGGAGATATGCAAATGTGCATGTTCTGGTTCTCCTAAGAACTAACAAATGTGTTGGGCTCTAACAATTTCACCAAAATGTGCTTTTTTCTACTTTTAGGATCATATGTTGGGGCTTGGGTGTCTGCTGCCATGGGAAAAGGAGAGGTAGAGGGATAAGACTGAACTGGGATGTTGGGGAATACACTGAAGAATCAGACTTGCTGTCCTTGCTGCTGATAAACAGTTCAGGGTAATAATTAGTATAGTTTCTGTCCCTTCTCCTCCTCTCAGTAGCAATAACTTGCAGCCTGATCTCTTCTCAGGAGCATCACTGCAATCTGGCTGCCCAGGGGCCCGACCTGAGCAGCAGAGGGAGGAAAGCCCTGGAGTGCTCTGCTTGCCCCACACCTGAAGTTGCTAAATGGTGATGTTACCTGAAGGGCGAGATAAGAAAATTGAGAGAAACATGCAGTGGAGGAAGAGCACAGCTTTACTGATGATGTTGATAATCCAAAGAGAAAAATCATAACAATCTCTCCATTTTTACAACCTTCTGAGTGCCCTTCCCCCATACTACCCAACTAAAGTCCATCTTATTACTATGCCACTTAAACATCCAACACAACTGCCCCTTATTGCCTATCTCCTCCCAGACCTGCCCCCTTGGTAGGCCTGGAAGCCTAACTCTATGTTTTGTCTTCTACCCCACTTATCTATACAGAAGAATGCAAACGTGCAGAACACAGCCTGTTTTTTGCCCTTAATATTCCAAGTTACTCAGCTACCCAGCTAGAGTGAACTCCTCAAAATATTAAGCATATCCCTTAAGGCATCAGTGACTTATTCAGTTGGCTTCAGGATGGTTCAATGGGTGATGGCAGGTTCAGAAATACTGGGGAGATGGCCAGTGGAAGCAGTCAGATGTGCTGCTTCTACCTCTGCTTCTACTGTATGCTCTCCTGATGGGGATCCCACAAGCTGACACAGGTCTTCAAGGCTCTAAGCTATTCATATCATGAAGGAGATAAATAGCTAAATGTGTCTGCATTTTATTTTGTTAAACAGTTTTTTTCAAAATAGGATTTCTCTGAAAGCCAGAGCAAAGCCCGATTGAGTAGTGTATTTTTATTAAGTTTAACTGGTTAGTCTTAGCAGTCTCTTAGGATGTTCCTTTAATTTCCTGCCCAAAATGTCTGTGTGATGTCTGGCATGTTTTTAAGCATCAAATGTTTTCACAGAAGATGCACTGGTGCTTCTACAATGAGCATACATCTGATTTGCAAAGTACCCTGAAATCCTCTATATTCCTCATGGGAAATATTTTCTCTGGCATGCATTTCTCTAAGGTTGGTGGATTCATTAAAAAATCCTGGGAAGTTCTACATAATGATTTTTTAGCAATGACTGCTGGTTTTCATAACTTTTTGGTATGTCAGTTAACTCTTGCCTCATGATAGGTCAGTTCTTTCACAAACAGAGTTCTTCATCATTGGCTTGACGTCCAAGCATTAACGCTCTGCCATTTAGGAACAATGTCTAAAATACCATATGTAATTATTTTCAAAGTCATACAGTAATTTTTCTGGTATCAAGAGATCCTATAAATTTTGCCTATTATAGGTACAAGACACAATGACTGGAACAAAATTTTCCGGATTTTTGTATAATACCCTTTTGTTCTTTTTTTTTTTTTTTTTTTTTTTTTTTTTCTGTGAATGAAAAAAACCTCTCAGCAACGTGACTTCAAAAGCAATCCTCTTTCAACTATGAACTACATGTCATGGATCAACAGGAACAAAATGTTACGGTGAAGTATTGATACACTATCTGCGAGCTGCATTTAACATAATAGTTGATTTTTTTTAAATTTGGGAGAAAAACTTAATGTTTTATGACTATTTTCTGTGGGCACTGATTAGTCCTTTCTGTATTATGCATTTTCATCATAAGTGCACCATACAAACCAGCTAGGGTACATAGTAATTTTACTATGTTTGCATGGAGACTCTGCACCCAAATTTAAACCAGTACGTTAAAAAGTCTCTGACAGAGCTCTGAACAGAGTTCTGTAGCCCTGCTTCCTCATTGACAACACACAACACAGGATTACAATCAATTTTGCTACCTTTAATATGCATTCCATGTTCTCAGGATGGCATGGCATCTCTGATAAGAGACCTTAAATCTTCCAAGCAAATATTTATGTTACAGACCCAAACTACTATTCATCTCAGTATCACAGTTAAATTGCTAATATCTCTATTTCCTTAGAAAAAGACAAGGACCAAACTCTTTCCAGATTAAATAACAGCTCACTTTCTTCTTTGGGTTTATGTGGTTGTCTGGGAAGAATTCATGGAGGAATCTGGCCTGTTTTCTGAATCATGAGCTTCTTTGAGGTTTACTTATTGTTCCTATTCCACCCTCCTCTCAGCTAAGTCGAAACTTGATTTCCACGGTGCCTTTCATCTTCCTGAACAAACAGCAGTTGCCTCTGCTGTCCTCCGTAGTTTTCCCACCTGATTCCTCTCTGTCTTAAATGGCTAGAAACTAGAAACAAGAAAACTAGATATGCCATTTCCCTTAATTGTTTGGTAAACAAACACTTCCTTTGCCCTATATTCATTTCTGGCTTTCTGTATTAAAGACTCTAACTCTTTCATTTATAATAGGATATATGCCCCATATCTGCAGTAATTTCAGAATTTGTGCAATACCTGGAGGCATCTTCAATACAAATCTTGTAGCTGGCACATCCCTTTGCTGTTCTGCTCTTTAATTTCCCATTGTCTGCTAGGGCACACAGAGGCCTCTTTCTGCTGTCACCCATTGTCACATCTGTCTCTCTGACTTTGTAGCAAGAATTCCCATTTATTCTGCTGGAATACTGGAGTCCTTACCAGAGCAGATATTGAAAGGTTGCTGTTTCAACCTAAAGCTCCACAGAGCCACAAGAAAAGTTAGTCTATGTCTATGCAAAACAAGCCCTGCAATTGAAGATCCATATAATGAAACGTGATGTCAAAGTGCACAAGGGCTTTGAGAGGTGGATGTTTGCTAGTGCTGGAGTCTGGAAAGCCCAGGCTACAGATTTGCTTTTATCAGTGTGCCATTCTTCTTTTACCAAGTACTCTGCACTGAAGCTGAGTGCACTTGAAGGGCCAGCACAAGTTCCTGCATAGGATTATCTGTCCTGCTTGGTGGAAACTAAGATTTTATATTAGTTTAGACTCTCTTACCTAAGTCTAACCTCCAAAATCTTAAATCAAATACATCAGAAAACTAACAAGGTATTTACTCCATTTATGACACTCACTTGGCCCTGTGAGTTCTGCTATCTCCTCCACCCACAATTTTAGAAAGTAAGCTCCACAGGGTAGAATATCCAGGTTTCCAGAAGAGTACCAAGAAGAGAGAAAAAGAGTCCAATAATAAGTTTTACATCACTCCTTGGCCATACAAGAGTCCAAATCCTTTAAAAATAAGTAAGAGCCTGTAATGAAGTGCTATACTTCTTTTTTTTTTTTTCTATTTAAAGATACTTTCACTAAAATTATTGCAAAAAATTATTTCTCTGTTAGTTTTTGAGAATTGTTAATAGAATAAAAATTTCAGTACAGGTTCTTTCAGCTTTTAGAGGTCCCAAATGCTCTACAAACAACATACAGGAATTGCTTCACTCTGTACAGAGCTATAGTCATTTCCAGTCTGAAACACAGCACAGATTTTTATATATATATATAACTATATATATATAGTTATAGATATTGTTATATATACACTTATATTTTTATAATCTTTTTTATAAAGAACATTATGAAAATAAAGAATTGCAAGGTCTGCACGATGTAAATTTTTAGTTGGAGTGTGGCAAGGATAGCTGAGTGGACAATCTCCTAGAACTTCAGTGTGAGATTTTCAGTGCTTCTGAGCTTATTGGCTCCTGTCCAGCAACAATGTCCTCCGGCATCATACTTCTGTGTCTGCTCAGCTCTGACTCAGAAGGGAAAATGTCACCTTCTGAGTCACAGGTGTCTTCTGTCATCTTGGGTTTCACTGGAAATTTTTAGTGCATGTGGAGGGACCAGAGTCAATCCCAATTGCCTTGTTAATGAGCCTAATGCATGATTTACCTCGCAGAAGGAGAACTGGATCACATCTACAAGGCTCCCCTTTCAAAGCAGACCTCTGCAGCCACTCTCCCCTCACGCGTCAACTTTTCTCTTAAGGATCTGTTTTGTTTGAATTTAGCTACTAGCTTTCATTTAGGTAGTGTGGAACAGGTTGCTGCTCAGCAGCTTGCTGAAGGCTGTGATCTACCATCATTATTTCATTTCAGTGCCTCATCAGCACCTAATGTGCTGTCTGATACATTAGTAATGTTTTTCACATGCTAGGTGCCATGCAAACGTTATGGGAACTGCAGCTGGTTCACAAACCAGGTAGAAGGGCTGAGGCTGGGCTTCTCAAGCAGAGATGGCTGCAAAGCAGGATTTAATCTTAGTCACCGGATGAAACCATGACTACTACGTTAAATAGCTAAAAGGTTAATGCTTTTGAGTTCAAGGCTGTGGCCAAACAACAGGTCATGTATAGGTGTAGTGTGGGCTCCTAGAAACACTGACTGTTTAAACCTAGGGCCATTATTGATTGTTAATGTAAATCCACGTGTTTTGCAGCTTTCAACAGGAAGTATCATTTTCTAAAATAATAAATTTAAATAATTTGGTCTAAGATCCCTCCCACTGTCAATGAATGCTGGATTCAGTGGATAATTACACTAATTTATTTCCAGTAAATTTCAAATTAAAATGAAATACTGTGGAGAGACTTGATTGAAAATCTTACTGTTTTATTCCTCTTTTGAAAACTTGTTTGGAATTAGTCAAGCTGTCAGATACCCAGGGAATGTGTTTATTTATTTTTACTGAGGGGAAGGAGGGAGAAAGCAAAATTATTTATGCTACCATGTGGGAAACCCTGTAGTAATCCTTTGTGCAGGTGAGATTTCAGAATATTTCAGATCATAGTTCACCATGAGATAACTCCTAGATTTTGCTTTAGCATGTTTTCCAGAGGTACTAGTGTTAATCACAGGCTATTTAGCAGGTGCAAATCCTAAAAAACAAAATTGGATGCCTGAAATTAGATGTAGAGTGTAGACTTTAAATCCTTCCTCCCATCCTTGCCTACCCAGAGCTGTGAGCATGGACTTTATTTCTGCTTCACATCCTGTGAAGCTGTGACCAGCTATGGCTGGTGCTGAGGATGGGCTTTGTATTATTCCAGTGTCAGAACAACAGAGGAAAGTGTGATGCTGTGCTTCTTCTCAAGTAGTCTCTTGGCCACAACATTTACCCAAAGTCAGAAGCTAAGGTTCATATTTTTTTCTTTTTTTTTTTTTTTCCTTTTCTCTAGGAAAGTAGTCCAGATGTCTGGCAGATGTTTCCCTGGGAAGGATTCACTTTCCCTGCTCATCAGGGCTACACCAGCTGCAGGGACTGGAGAGGGAAAATTCTAAGGGTAAGCAAGAGTTACCTGTCTCTTAGAAACAAACTTGGCTTGCACATGGGATCATGTTGCATTTCATTGCCTGTTGATGCATAACTTCTAATGTAGCTTCCTTCATGCAAAAATACAGAAGTCATTCTGAGAAGAGCACAGCAATTTCTCCCTCTCACTAGTGACTTAACTGCAGAGGTAATTGTTTTCTTCTTTTTCATTGAATTGTTTTTAATCCTTCCCCCTTCCTCCCCACTTCTTCCTCCCCTCCCCTTCTCATTCCCTTTCATGCCTATATCTGCATCTGGCCTTGGAGAGGGGTCACTTCATGGAAAGCTTTTGTCTAGCAGTCTGGAAATTTTCAAAAGTAAAAAAAGCAGAGGGATGTCTTAGGCCATGGCCAAATAAACACTGCCCACAGTGGTTGAAATGTTATTGCCCTGTGTTATCTTCTGCTGTCCCGAAAATTCAGAAAAGATAGAGTTTGGTTTCAGGTGGTTCCCAATCCATCTAAATCCAGCAGATTTAACTCAGACCAGGAATGCAAACTGTTCGACCATGAAGAGGACTCCCATCTAGAACACCAGATCCTGTATTGTAGCAGAATGTTCGGCTGTTTTACAGCGTGTCAGACTATGATATAATGTCTTAGGTATATAAACATCATCAATTCACTGTCCTGTGGCTCTGGGACAGTGACACAGACCATCTTTCCTTTTGTCTGTTGGCTGTGTTAACCTAAACAATCTTTGGACTACGAAACCAGATGAACTTGCAATAAAGAGGAGACTCCATTAGAGACTCCAGGAAACTCCATTTTGGTCCCTGTACATATTGTATATAGACTGTCTTTCTCTCCTGGATTCTCTGATTAACAGCACCATGCACACAAGGCCAGTATGCTTTGTTGGCCATTGTGGTTTCAGAGGGTCCCGATCCCTGACGCCACCAAATTGATGGTTCCATTCTAAGGGATCGCAAACACAACTGCACAACACACTATGAAGTTATGAAAGGGTTATCTGTTAATAAAAGAAGCTTTGGTTCTGGAAAACATGCAAATAAACCAACATACAAATGAAAAAAAAGGGAGAGAGAAAATGGACTGACAAACTGCAGAATTCTTATTGTACAACAACCTAGAAAACAGCAAGTAGTAAAAAAGTCATGCGCTTTCATTGTCCTGATAACCTTAATATAAAAATGCTGATAGCAGTTGCAATGATTTTAAATTTGCACCCATGAGGCCAGACACTATGTAATATTTAAGAAGAGGGCTTGTATGTAAGCTTGCTTAATCTTAGTGCTATGAATTACTTTTTCTTACTGTATATCAACAGAAAAGGAGCTATCAAGATATTCCCTGGCAAAATCATTCCATTGAAGGCAAGATATCTTTCAGAATTGCAGAATGACCTCCTTAAAGTAAATGGGCCATTAGTGACTGAATTCATTCATCCAGACGACAGCCCTAGATGGCATTGGGGCTGAGTGCAGAATGACAGATTCTACTCCATCTCATGGGCAGTCATCAACAGCTCCCCAGAGACAAAAAAGAAGGCACTTGCCAGGCCAACCAGAGAGATGGCTGCACCATGCATAGGTACATGCTAGTTGGGACGATAATGGATGCGATGCTGTGGCAAATGTGCTGTCTTTCTTGCACATCACAGCAGCTACGTGGGACCTGCATTCAAACAGGCAACGGAGAAGAGAGAAGCTATTTCCCATATTGCTGTATTTTTATGGTTATCTCAGCCCTCTTAGAGTCAGTCACCTCTGTATGGGAATTGACTACATCATGGGTGCCTGGCTCATTATGACCTGAGTTCTTTCTTCACATGCTTTGTGTACCTGGAACATCCTTTACAGCAGACTTAAGGGTCTGCTCCCATAAATACCCCTGGGAGATATCTTCCCTTTTATTTCTATTGGTTTGCTTGTCTGCACATTCTGGATTCAGTGACAGAGGTGAAGAAAAACGTCAAAACCCCACCTTTTCATAGTATGGTTATTTTGATTTTAAGCCAGCCCACCTCTCAGCTCACTTAGTGCAGGCAAGCAGGTCTGGAAGGACAGGAAGTACTTAAAGAAAGCAGCAATGAGGGGGACCTCTGGGAAGACAAAGCAGCTACAGGCAGTGCCCTCCTACCTCCAGGTTATTTCATCAGCTCCTGATCATCAGCAGACAGGTTATTTAGTCTACCTGGAGACATGGATTGATGTGCCTCAGGGGATATGCTGTAGAAGGGAAGAAGTTTGAGATTACTTACCTCTCTGACTGTTTCTCTGACAATGTGCTGCAGAATCAGGGTGATGGCTGATTGAAAACATGATCATCCAAGAGATGTCCCAGATATTTCTAAAAATTCACATTTATCTGTGTCTGAAGAGGGACAACTAACATTAGAAGGAAAGCATCAAATTAAAAGCTGCTAGGAACCAAACCCACTTACTACCTACATAGTAGACACCTATAGCTATGATGCTAACATTGACATAGGTGGGCTGTAAACAAAATCAGAACTTGCCTTACTGTGTTGATAGCAGTTAATCAATCTGTTTATTATCTGTTTTCTTCACTTTGAGCACATGGGCCAGTTCACCTTCCCAGTTCATTCTTATGTGTGCTCTGAATTCACAGGGAAGACGATCAGTTGAAAAAAAAACACAACTACTTTATGTACAACACGTTATTTTATCTCTGTTGCTTGACAGTGCTCATTTAGATAGCCATAGACATTTGGATCAGCAGATTTGCATAGGAACCTCATACAGGAAAAAGAAAGAGTTGACCATATAATAAGCTACCATTTCACCTCAAAAATCTTCAGGTTTTCTTTGTAGGCAGCAAATGGCCTTGCGTGGATAATACCTGTTCCGCAGATGTAGGTCTGCTATAGGCATCCTGGCTTCATAGGCATGATTGCAGGGTAACATGTTGCTGTAAAATCTGGCTTGGGCTGCCGGCTCTTTGATTAGAAAGAACTTGAAGGATTGAGCTGGATCAATAAAGTCAGTTTTAATTAGGATGTGATAGTGAGTGTCAAAAGCTGATAGACTCTGACTCAAACAGAATAAAAAAGGATCAGGAGCCAACCTCAAAGGTGAGTGAAAAAAGTGAGTTTATATTAGATGGGAATTTTGACAGAAACGAGAATATCATTGATAAGGTTTATGAAAAGCCAAATAGCAGGAAAGTAGATAGCATGCAAACTGGGATTGTGGCACAAAAATGACAATAAACATTTTCCCCAAGTTGTTCTGTAGATGCTGAGTATATTAGCAGTGAAATAAGTTGCACCTTGGCTGGATCCTTTTCTTGGTGCAGAGTGGCTGCCCTCAGGTTATATTCATTTAAGAAGGCAGAAACATTAGTTAGTGCCAAAGCATGAACTGAATTTTGATAAGCATTTGCTTTTAAAAGGTTATACAGAACTTGATTGCAATCAGCAGCTCAGAGTATGCTAGTCATTTTCAGACACCTTCCATATGGTTTGATATTTGGCTATAGGTACATGCATAGTCAGAATTTTAGTAAGTAAATTAGATGTTCATACAAAACTTTTCAGACCCTGATTCCAGTCCATCTCCTTGATTAAAGGTCACTAGTGATTAACTCAGTTATCTAGCAACGGCTAAAGCTTTGCCTTTTGGCATGTTTCTCTGGTCATGATTTTCTCGTAGAAAATTTGTGCAACTTTTTGTAAAATATATATTGAAGTACTGACTCATGTTTTATTTTTGTTATGTAGAAACAGAATCTGTCAGATGTGCACTTGGAATATTATTTCTTGTAACAAATATTTTCGTTTCATTATTGATAAATCTTTTATTCTACATAGCAGTATTGGGAGTTTATTTACTTAATATTCTGTTAACCATTAAAGTTCTGCCAGAATAAAACCACAACTTTATTTGCCACTGTTAGTAAGTATTTGAAAATTAGATCAGAATTTGAGTGCTTACCCCTGATAAGAAAGTAAATTAAGAAAAAAACCAAATACCTCCAAAGTGTTGGGAATTTTGATATCTTACTTTACACATGGGTCCAATTGTTTGTCTAATCACTTTCTATTCAGACATATACAGACAGAATGAAAATTTTCCAGTTTAGAGGAAAACACATCATGTGGTGGGTGAGCAATTGTCTCATGCATCAAGCACAGCGAGCAATAGTGAATGGGGTAACATCAAACTGGGGACCTGTCACTGGGAAGGCTCCTTAGGGCTCCATCCTGGGCCTTGTGCTTTTCAGCACCTTCATAAATGACTTGGACGCAGGACTGGAAGGGATACTCAGCAAGTTTGCAGACGACTCAAAACTGGGAGGAGCTGTTGACTCCCTCAAAGGCAGGGAGGCTCTGCAGTCACAGGACGGGGCAATCACCAACCATATCATGTTCAACAAGGCAAAGTGACAGATTCTGCACCTGGAGTGGGACAATCCTGGCTATTTGTACAGACTGGGGAGTGAGATGCTGGAAAGCAGTGCCATGGAAAAGGATGTGGGGATCTTGGTTGAGGGCAAGTTGAATACGAGTCAGCAGTGCCCTGGCAGCCAGAAGGGCCAACCATGTCCTGGGGGCATCAGGCAAAGCAAGACTAGCCAGTCAAGGGTGGTGATTGACCTGCTCTGCTCTGTACTGGTGTGGCCTCACCTTGAATATTGTGGCAGTTTTGGGCACTACAATATAAGAAAGACATGAACCTATTAGACAGCGTCCAAAGGAGGACAATGAAGATGGAGAGGGCCTTGAGGGGAAGCTGTATGAGGAGTGACTGAGGTCACTTTGTCTGTTCAGCCTGGAGAAGAGGAGACTGATGGGAGACCTCATTGCAGTTACAACTTTCTCATAAGGGGAAGAGGAGCCATAGACACTGATCTGTTCTCTGTGGGGACCAGTGACAGGACTTGAGGGAATGGGCTGAAATTGTGTCAGAGGAGGTTTAGGTTGGGTATTAGAAAAAGGTTCTACACTCACAGGGTGAATGGGCACTGGAACAGACTTCCCAGGGAAGTGATCACAGCCCCAAGCCTGCCAGAGTTCGAGGATCATTTGGACAATGCTCTCAGGTACACGGTGTGCCTTTTAGGGATGGTCCTGCGCAGGGCTAAGTGTTAGACTCAATGATCTATGTGGGTCCCTTCCAACTTGGCATATTTTTTGATTCTGTGACTCTGTGAAAAAGTAATATCTTAAATGCCTCAGAATAATCTGTATCTATCCCTTTCAATGTAGTAGGAGTTTCATGACATATTTTTATATTTGATTGTGGACATGCATCTTTTCCTAGCTGCAGCTATGCTGCCTTGAAGATATTCACATCCTTTAGCTGATTCACAAGTAGTTATCACTGCCACTCTTTTGGATACCCCAACTTCCAATCTGCTGGTGGAGCTATTTGTGAAACTCTTCCATTTCAGTCGAAATAAGATAGGTTAACACATCTAATACTTAAACTGAGACAGGTCGAATGATTTAGATTACCTTGACAGGAGAATCAAAGCAATTGTATTGCAAATATCCATCTGTCCCTGTCTTGCCAAAAAATTCTGAAACCCTCAACCAGATCTGATTGAGAGCCCAAAAAGTCAAGCTTTGTGAAATTCTATGGCCAGATATTAATTAGTTTATACTCTCCCTTTCTTCTCTGCTGACTTGCAAGAAAAAGGAAAGTTTAACATTATGGTTAAGTGAAATAGGAAGAACCTTTTAGGAGCACTTTTTCACATTTGCAGAGGGGAGGGGGGGTGGGAATGGAAATGAACCATGCAGCAGAATAACAAAATGGAAAAAGCTTCGCACAACTTTAACTTCATAAAGTTACTTTCTGGAAACAACAGTGAGCCATAGACATCAGTAACAGTTACTTCCAGAGCCTCAGAATCTGAACAGGAGGAGCAAAAGGAAAATTATCATCCATTCTTCCAAAAAACAATGCTTTTCTTCTTAGAAAAAAAATCACCAACATAGCAAAAGAAAAGTCAATAGAAGGAAAAGTAACATTAAGTATGAAATGCTTAAAGCAAGAGCTCTATCCAGGAATGTGCAATGTCTGGTATTATATGCTTAAACTTTACAGAGAGGCTGAAGGAGCCTGCCTATGGGAGCTCACTGCTGCACAAGGCCTTGGGGTTCTTTCCAGCGATAATATGTTCTGAGTTTTTCCTCTAAACTTTCAAACAGTAAACATAGAGGGCAGGAACGCAGAAAACAGCTGTTGTAGCATGGCAGATGATATTTATAATTTTTTTGATTCTGAATGATAATGGCAAAGGGCTAAATCCTGCCCTTTTTCACACCACTGTTTAGATCCCAACAGAGTCATCTCAGCATTATGAATAAAACTTAATACTTTTCCAAGTTAGTGGAACTTGTTTTGTGGTCTTAGCAAAACAAAGTAGGGATCAACAGGGTTTAGGAAAGGAGGGGAAGAGTAGGCTGGGAAACCACAGGGCAGTGGCTTTCAGAGTTGAAGCTAAGAAGAAAGAATTGAAGTTTGAGTGTCTTTTTCCTCTCTCAGTCCCTCCTTGCTGCATACACACTTTAAAGATTCACAGATCTACACTGAACTGTTCACTATGTCTGCCTACAGCCATACCTGAGTCTGTCTCCTGGCAGAACTCCATGTACCATCTACCCTGCCTCCATTTGCACTGTCCAGTTGCCCCCATCTCTCACCTAAGTTTGGAAAAGGGAGAGATCTGGGTTCACTCAATCTGTAGAACAAGAAATGGATGGACTACACCTGAGAAACCCAGTGGAATGTTTGCTACTCCTGCAAATTTCCTGGAAGGATGGTGAATGTGACTTCTCACACCCTACCTACAAAGGCAATAGCAGCAGTAAGTCTAAGAAAGGTTTTAGGATTGGTCATTCAGGACACATATAGTGAAAGCAAAGTAGAACTTGCAAAAGTAAATAGTGGATGAGATTACAAAGATTAAAAAAAAAAAAGGAGATGGAGGGAAATTTTGTGTATTGTAAGATTAGTTGGTGTAGTGGTTTAACCCGGGCTGAGTGCCAGGGGCCCACTACAGCCATTCTCTCACTCCCCCTTGCCCAGCTATAGAGGAGAGAGAGAATATAACGAGAGGTTTCGTTATTCATGATAAGGACTACAACGGATTCTTTCTTAATCACCGTCACAGGCAAAACAAGACTCCATGTGGGAATAATAGTCAGGTTTATTACTAACAAGATCAGAGCTAAGAGTGAGAAACTAAAAGACACCTTTTACCCCCCACCCCCTCCTTCTTATATTCAACTTATTCTCCCACAGCAGTCAAGGTTAAAAAGGCGAGGTGGGGAGGGAGGTGTTGCTGTGGTCAGCTGCTGTTCTCAGCCGCTGCCTGGGGAGAAGAGTCCTTCCAGCCACATTTCATGAGTCCCATCCCTCACAGGATACAGTTCCTCTCACAAACTGCTCCGGTGAGAGTCCATCCCATGGGCAGCAGCCCT
>VXBA01002271.1:70823-100057 GCA_013399895.1 Serilophus lunatus
GCCTGGGCATGGGGAAACTTCCAGTAGCTTCTCGAAGAAGCCTCTCCCTCAGCCCCCGGCCACTGCTGCCAAAACCTGGCCACAGAAAAACCAATACAGTTGGTAGAAGAAATGAGTTGTGCCCTATGAGAGGATTTGGGGCATTTTTCCACTCACTTTTTACATCCTGATATCATGGAAGTGTTCCTATTTATACTAAAAATGTCTCCAAATAAATTAAAAATAATAAACAGTTATTCACTAGAAAAAGATAATTGAGAACATCTAATCTGAAACTTGCCAAGCACAATGAACAAAGATAGAGAATGTCAATGGGCTTGTAAGTAAAAAACTAGGGGATAGCTAATGGCCAATTTTTCAATTTTGGGATTGATGATTAAAAAAAGCAAGAAAAGCCCCAACCCAATAGGTGATGCGGGATACCCCATTCATTCAGAATAACTCTGGAAGACTCAGAGTTATTCCTAGGAAGTCAAGTGAAGGAAATCACCCAGTTTCAACTGGCCTCCTACAAATGCTCAATAATGCATCATGTTGTACTTGTTCTGAGCTACTCCTCTTCCTTTGCTGAGAATTGCTTACTGGAAGATATAGTCTCCAGTTGGATTATTTGGATCAAATTTGCTTTTCTAAAATACAACAGTTGAAAACGAGACAGTTTACTGTGAGCTATTGAATAAATTAAAGTTTGAAACTTGAGCTGGCCATTACTGATGATGGATAATCATGTACACGTAATTTCCTTCCCCGCTAACTATTCCCAATATATCTACTAAAAAACAGCAAACATTTCACTGACAGGCTTTACTTCATCTTGATATTCCCAGGCTGACAGTTAGTTGGGCTTACACCTATCTTGCCCAGTTTTGTCTATATGCTTGACATTGATTTGAGCCATTTTCAGTGAAGTATGGATTGAAGCATCTTAACAACTTAAAGTTTTTCTGGTGGTTCTACGTGAAGAATGTAGATTCATTTAGACCAGGGGTCCTCCAACTACGGCCNGCGGGACGGGGCGGGGCGGGGAGGCGGAGTGCGGGCCTGACCCCGGGCTGCCCCGCGCTGCGACTGGCGGGGACAAATCTGGGACCTAACATCGACCATCTCATTGGCCAAAAGCAGGCCCATAGTCACATTGAAATAGTATTTGTTTTTGTTGATTACAATTGCCCTTCATCTTTTTCCTGTTTTTTGTGCACTACTACAAATAAAATACGTGCAGTGTGCATAGGAATTCGTTCATTTTTTTCAAAACTATAGTCCGGCCCCCGACAGTGTCTGAGGGACAGTGAACCAGCCCCCTGACCCCTGATTTAGACTATTATGAAGGTTGTTCACCTTCATCACAAGTTCGGAAGGGAGAAATGGTAGCACAGTCCCCATGGATGCATGGAAATCTCAGTGAGAGTTTAGGATATGAAGTATGAGAAGGGACAGACAACTGGACCATTATTTTCAGCTCTACCAGGAGAACGATACAAAGGAACCACATCTATACATATGTTTATATGGTCAAAGCCAGAAGCAGTCCCTTGATTCTGGAAAAAAGCAGGTAAACAAATTGAACTAGAACTAACAGCCCCAGTGCTATGCAAACTGGAGAAACCTAGGACTAACAAAATGGGCAAAGCGCAAGCAATCCAGTGTTCTGTGGCAGGGCACTTAACTGGCTGATATAATGCATCCTAGGTTTGTACCCTGTAATTATAATTGTAACTATAACTTTGATGTTGCATTAAGTGTTTTATATGATGTTATGCTGTTATTGCAGCACATATGTGCTTCACAAAGTTTTTTACACTCATGAAGATCTCACACAGCAAGGGATTGGGCAGGAGGTATGGGCCAATTTCTGACTGAGGGCAGTATTTGCAGTCAGAGTGGGAGCTGTTGAGTCTGCAGGTAAGTAGTGGGCAATTGGAGGGTGAAACCTGGATTAGTTGGTGGAGACCACTATGGTACTGCAAGAACTATAAGCACAGGAAAACTACTGAAAAGGGGAAATGTATACACAAACAGCTGCATTAGACCACACCATTACAGGACTCCATGGGTGAAATTGTAGCTCTTTTGAAACTTTGAAAGTTTTTGAAATTGAATTTTTTTTTTGAAATTTTTGCTTGATTTCAATGTAGCAAGGATATCCCCCTTTCCTATTAACACTAATTTGTTTGCCTGCAAAAAGAGAAGTGCTGTTAGGTTTTGTTAACTTTTGTATTTCTACTTTTCAAATCTTCATAAATTATTAAAACAGGCATCAAATTTCTAATTGAAAACATATGAAATTGCTGAATGGCTACACATATACCACAGCCATTAAAAAAGCTAAGCACTGAAAAACAAAGAAATGAGTATAACAAGTCCTTTACCTATCACAAACAAATGCACTACTTTGTCGAGTGCAGAAGCATTCTCCATTACAAGAAAACTTCTCTGTCTCATGAACAGTACTCTTTTAGTATACGATTTTCATTCTTCCATCTGATATTTTTAAGGGACAACATTTATAAAGGAGCCTTGATTAGTAAACTTTGTTGAAATAATGTCATTCTTTCTGGCTGATTTTGACTTTTTAATTAACAGGAAGACCTTGATAACAGAACACGTAAGGTCCTTGGCAAGAATAGGTAGAAATCAGATGTTTCAACTAAGAATCATTGTTTGGCACTTACACTTTCCTAACTGGAAGTTTTTTTGGTTTTCCTTTTGTCTGAGCTAAGAATTTTGATACTCAAGGTTGTATCAAAACATAGCTGTCTTAAGTCTAAGTGTGTGTCTATAATGCTGTGATTCCCTGTAAGGCCCCTCACATTTTTGTCTCACTTGTCCGACAAATCACTCTCCTAATTCAGGAAAAAGAAAATTATGCAAAATCTTAACTGTCACTTAAATCTAAATTTGTCATTTTTGTGGTTACTAACGGGAACAGAATGTTGTGTCGTTTGAACAAATCCCTGTAGACTGAGATAAAATACTTCGAAAAGGATATGAATCATTCCTATTAATCTCAACGGCATCTTAACTGTGATATAAAATACATTGAATACTGCTGTTTAGCCTTTCTTACAAGAGAACAAAGTTAAAAAATATCTATCCACAAAATTGTTAGGGATAAAGTGAAAAATGAACAAACGAAGAACAGTTATGCCACTGTGGAACTTTTCTGCACATGTATTCAGAATATAATAGAAGAATGAATGAGGATTTAAAAATAGGGTACACATATAAAATAAAAAAGTCATCACTAACACAAATATGAGACAGAAAAAAAATCACATAATTATCTGGCATAAGGGCTTTACATTTACTTTTCAAGTTCTTTTGGTTCTTGAAATATTACCAAGGATCGATACAGGCTGCATAGATGAGAAGACTTGCTTGTGAAAATTCAAATTATACCTCTAAGAAGTAGGAGAGCTAAAGGAAATGGAGAATAGCCCACTCCAGTGTTTGAATCCCAAGAAATTCTGATGACAGCCTTTACTACCAAAATTTCTCAACTGAAAGAAGAACAAGTATCCTCACAGAACTGAAGAAGCTGCTCTGTCTCTAAGGTGAAACTTGTTTATGTAAGTGTTGTCCAGAATGATTTCCAATTTGTAATCTTTGCCAAGAGTTTTGGGTTAAAATCTTGTAGACCTCATCAGAAAGAGGAAATTGTATCAGCTCTTGCAATATTGGAAAATTGTAAAGCTTTTGTGGAAACTACTGTGAAAACTTTCCAGATTAAAGATAAGAGCTTCGCAATTTGCATAAATTCTTTAGGTTGGGTATTAGGAAAAGGTTCTTCATTCAGAGGGTATTTGGGCACTGGGACAGGCTCCCCAGAGAACTGGTCACAGAACCAAGCCTGATAGAGTTCAAGAAGTGTTCGGACAATATATGAAGTAATTTATTGACATATTCTCCAGCAGCCCTCACCCTCACAGATCTTTTAGGATGATCTAACTACTTGCATTACATAAAAAAATTAAGGTGAATAAAAACAGTCCTTAGACTACAGGAAGCCCGTATCTCCAGATTTCCCAAGCATATTGAACTTGGAACTCTGTCCTTTACCTCTACTCTTGTAATTGATGTTTTATTAATGTAACAGGACTTGTATAGTGGTGTATTTTATGTAACAAGAATGTAATTTTGCACAATTTTAAGTGACAGGATACATCTTTGTGTCACATGTGTTGAAACTTAGAGGTCTTCTTTTTGGGAAGACCTCAGAAATAACACAGAAGCAGGGAGATGGATAACAACATTGAGCTTGCTCCCCAGTGATTTTCAAGAATCAACCTCTAATGACAAAACTCAACATGCTGAATTAGATGCCCAACTCTCTTAGACAATTCAGTTCTCTGGGAGGTGATATACAACAGCTGAATATAAAGAGTTCCTTCAGGTCAGTGAAAGTCAACTCTACACCTAATGGCAATGACAAAAAGAGGGGCCTCTGAATTTGATTCCTGAACAGGTGTTTTAGTTAGGTTTCAGTGTGAGCATCCATGAATGGACTACTGTTCTCATTTGTCCTATGTTCTGGTTATCACAATTAGAAAAGCAGAGACTCCAGTTCTATTATGCTATTGCAACTGATTTGGAAAACAGCCTCATAATCTGTACAATTCAAGGTGACTATAAGCCTGAAACCATTTATAAAGGAGAAAAAAAAATTTTTTTGAAGATCTGCCATAGAAGCAAAACATTTCACTCCACAGATCTATATATATTGCATACTCATGTTTCAAGTTCATCATTTCTCCAGTTGCTGTATCAACCCCCAGGGTGTTAATAATTCCACTACTGGAGTCAAAGAATTGGGATGATACTTAATATTCCACCTTCCTACTTTGAAGTCATTACTCTGTTACTTCCTAGGTTTGCCTGCTTGTTCTTTCCTCACTAACCCTTTGTCTATGCTGAAGTGTATTACTGATACTGGCAATTCAATGCCTGAGGATTCCCCATTGGCAAAACTAAAGTAAATGGAAGTAATTTCCCTCATACAGGATGTCTTTAAAAGTAGAGGTATTATCATGGTTTCAAGATCAACGGAATAAGACAAAAAGAAGAGAAACTGAGAGAAAATACTTGAAAAATAAGCACTTAATGATTTATGCATTTGTTTTCAAAATATTCTGACCACTTCATATATCTCAATAATTTCAATAAATTGTTTTCATTGCTTGTGAATTTCCCATTGTCAGCTCTTCAGTGGATGGAACATAGAGGTCTAGGAAAAAATATGGTTTTCAAGGCTATAATTATATGCAACCAACATTTCTTTGTTTGCAGTTGAAATCCTCTTCTCTATCCCCAGATAGTTAGTACTCTTATAAGGGTAATGGAGTATTACAAGGACTGTTAGGACTTCTCCAGGCCTCAAAGCATCCAGCTTATATTGGCAATTAAATCACTTTCCTTTTGGGGAATCAAACACTTTCCATGGCCTTATGTCAGGGCCATAAAGAGGAAGCATAAAACATGTTCTTTTTTCCACTCCTTGAAAACCTCTTATATCTACAAAAATTAGTTTCTTTTGGGGCCTTTTACACTGAACCAACAATTGCCGTCCATTTTTTTGGACTTGTGGTATCTATCTGGTGTCTTCAGGTAAAGAAAAAAGTCTCTGCAACCTTTAGTTTACATGCATCTAAAATAACTCATTTACTGAGGATCCAAAACCTTCCCAGAACTACCAGTCTTCAACCATTTTAAAACTGGAAAAGCTCTTTCCAAATCAGAAGTGCTGAATGCATCTCAGTGCTTGCTACTGCACACAAGTCCTGCCTGTTACACTGACAGCAGTGTGGCGCAGAAAATAACATGGCTGATTTTTATGAAGATTTCAGCTCTAGATTACATTCAGGACTACGTAATGTAAGCAATATTCTGATAGCCTGATGCTCCTTTTACAACTTTGTGCCACAACCCTGTAGATTAGTTAGTTCTAGCCCTAGTAATTTTAGTGCTGAAGGCAATTCAGCCTGGTTTGGTAATGTCAGTTGCTAAAAATTACAGGTACTTTCTCAACTACTTCATAAAAATCTAGTCCCTTTTCAGGAGGTTGTGCCACCAGTGTTCAACTTGGCACAACAGTGGGAAATCAGATCTGTTTAAGCTTGGTGGCAGAAACAAGACAGCTTTGTGTCTTGGGGCAAAAATAATGCCAAGGCAGGTGTCCTAGATGTGTGTGTTGAAGATGCTGATCTCTCTCTTTTCCAGAAAATAATTGTAAAATATAAGTTCCAGCAAATAATAGCAATCTTGTATTAGCATGATGTATATAACCATTTGCCACTGAAGCTTGATACTCTTTAAAGAAAGGGGCATCCCGAAGAGAAACTAAAGAAGAAAGCTGATGAAAATGTGCTGTGAGATAGATAGATAGATTGGCTTATCCATGTATATCCATACATGGTTGATCTATCCATATGTATCTTTTTCCGTCTGTGACCATTACTACAGGCAGCCATGGCACCTTTCTCTTCTAGTAGTGCTAACTATCCAATTTTCTCTCTGTCAGGGTTAATAGCATGCCTGCTAGCAGTTTTTGAACTTTCACAGGTGCTAACTACCCTTTGCATCTCAAGTTGCTCAGCTGATCAACAGTTTTTCAAGACTTTCTGAAGACACTGCATGCTTGAGAGCTCCTGTATTTTTCCTAGCTGGTTTTAAATGAAAATAAATGTGTGTATATATATATTTTCCTTCTTTTATCCCCTTGACTCTTAAATGGACAGGGTGCATGGAGGCAGAGTGAGCCAGGGATCGGATGCACAAGGGGAAGTACTGGGAATATGCTGAGGATGTGCTGGGAATTGGGGGATGCACGGGGTGATGCAGTGGGCACACGCTGGGGACACGCATGGGATGCACCAGGGATGCGCTGGGAACGCACTGGGAGTGTGCTGGGGATTTGCTGGAGATGAACTGGATCCAGATGTGCTAGGGATGCACTGCAGATGTGCTTTGGATGTGCTGGGGACGTGCTGGGGATACAGATCAGGCTGCGCGGCGTCGGGCTGGGGCTCTGCCCTCCAGCGCAGGGGTACCTGTCACTTCCAATGACTTCTGCAGCTGTTTCCGTGCCGGAGCAGGATGTCCTGCAGGTGGCCTGGTAGCTGTCTCCTGAGCTGCCGGGGAGCTGCCGCTGTGTGTGACCTGAATCACAGCATTGGGCTGCGGGCCCTGCTTTGCATGCAGCATGCGTGAGCAGGAGACTCAGAGCAGCCCTGCTGATATGGCTGTTGTATAGCAGTTATTGCTTCAACACATTTAGACACAGCACCTCTGTAATTTGTCTCGACGTGATATCATCTTTTGTCTCAGGAAACTGACCCTTTTATCTGTCTTACTTCTGATTTCTCCAGCTTTTTCCATTCCGTGCCAGCAGTGACCATGGATAATAACAGAGGAGGGAAAAACCAGCATATTCAGGTGGTCATAGCAGAAGTAAAAACTGACTTCAAAGTTATTCACTGTTTTGAGGTGTTTGTGGATTTCTTGTTATTTTTTGTTTGTTTTTCAGTTGAGGAATGCTGCCTGTATTTCATGATTCTTATTCAGCTATTTGAAAACCACAGTGAATCTCACTTATAAGACTTCTTACAGGGACTAGATTACAGTTCCTTTTTTAAAGCAGGACTTTGCATGGGAATTGCTCTTTAAAATATTTGGGCTTAGATCTCATTGTTCCTTTGCACTTGTAGATAAAATGCTGGGACTGGTATAGGTGGTGTCTGTTCCTGAAGGGATTCTCTATCCCCTTCTGCTCATGCCCTGCTCAAATACGTTCTACTCATCCCCAGAAAAGGAGTCACTGGAGAGCAGCAGAGACTGACTGTCACATTGAGGAATTTCCTTTTTGCAGTAAAGACAGTTTATTGTGTCCATGACAATGCAAACATTGCAAAAATGCAACAACTTCAATCGTCTCTGCTTCCCTCTCCTGTTGACCCTGAGACATTATGTGGGAAATGAGGAGTTCAAGAAACCAAAACAGAGCAGATTTTCATAATGACAATTGAAAGGAGTTTTATTTAGTAACTAAATCCTGTAACACAGTAGATAAATAAAGAGAAATGCAATACAGATTTGATATGGAGAATTAATATGCAACAGAGATAAAAAATACATATCAGTAATGGTAGTGCAAATACAAAAAAGAATAGTGAAAAACAGAGGAAGATACTGAAGATCAAAATTAAGGTTATGTCAAAGAAATTAAGAAAGGAACTGCTTAGTTGCATGTTCACCTAACTTGTGTTCAGCAACAAAATTTCAAGGGAAGGTTGAATAAGGAGTGCACTTTTCAGATATCTTGGTCAATAAACAGAACTTTTCAATCTATATAATTAATTTGATATAACCAATCCATGTTGTCTCAGGTGAGGAAAGGCAGAAAATTGTCTTTGTTGGCTCCTTACTATCCAAGCTGCTTCTTTGTACATGAAGTCCCACTTCATCTCTGCCTTGCACCTCTGACATTTTCTGATCCTGTAACTTTCACTTAGCCTAATGCTAAATTGACCAAAACTGCCTTTAATATCAGCTCACATATGTTAAACCACTATTCATATTAGCCTGTTATATCTTGTGTTTATTATCTGTGATGTCCTATATTATCATAAATTAAGTACTATACCTAAACTCACTACTAGAGTTAGGATTAAAAGATAGATCTTTGCTGTTCTATAAAGCTGATTTCAGGATTATTAATAATAATATTATTAATTGATAATTAATAATAATTATAGAAAAATTGTGTCACTTTGGTTTCGGGTTCTTTCCCTTCTCACTGTAATTTGTCAGTTTGCAGGTAGTATTTTAAAAGTGGTACCACTGGCTCTTGTGGAACATTCTTCTTCCTTTTTTATTGAGGGTTTATGAGACATGTCAAAGCAGTTATCAGCAGATTACAATGGTATCAAGGGGATTGTCTTGAATAGTTTATATGGACCTTTTCTCTTTTAACTGTTCTTCAATACAACGGGAGCTGAGAATAATATGAAAAGGCTCAAACAAATAGGATTACTATGATAAAAAGGGTTATGAATATTATATCACATACAAAACTCTTAAGAGCTAATATGCCCAAATATTCATTCCAAGGGCTTGGAGGGGGCAGCCTTTTGTTCCCCACTTTCTCCTCTCACTTTCTCTCTGTCTCTGTTTATTTCCACTATATCAAAGAATTTGAATTTCTGTAGTTAAGTACTGTTTTTCAGCCCATTTTCTAATCAGGGGATGAAATTCTGATTGTCTCTAGGCAATGTTGTGCCGGGCTTGTGATTGCCAGAATCTAAAACGAAACTGTTGTGCAATTACGGAAAAATAACCCACCTAATTCCTATTCCCAAAAAGCTGCATAACCACAGAAAAAAAATAAAATTGACATTTGTGGAGCTAAATGTAACTTAATTTTGTGCTTTAATTTCATTTATTAATTTTAATTATTACATGTATTTGGGAAATTGAAGATGATGGAGGAAAAATACTGTGCCACAATTTTGGGATGAGAAAGAGTGTCTGAGCAGCAGCAGCAAGTGGGTCACGGACATGCAGAGTTCAATAAACAAAAGCATATGTGCCCTACAGTGCCTCTTGCCTTTCCCTCGAGCAGAGTCTGGCTAGCGAACCTTGGCGGCACAGCGCTGAGCCCGGGAACGAGCACTCCTGACCTTTATCAGAGCAGAAAGCTGCTGACATCGGAGGACCTCGGAGCCTGCAAGATGCCCTCTTGCACCTACTTCTGGCGATGCTGAAAGCAGGAGGCAGCGGGGACCCAAGTGTGTTATCCCAGCCCGTGCTCTGCAGAATGATAGGGAAAGAGCTGCCGATTCCCCTTTCTCTCCGAGTCTAGTTCAGCTCTTCAGTGCCTTTTGGAAGGATTTGCCTGCATTTCTTTAAACAGTGACTGTCCTAAGGGAAGTCCAGCTGGGGAGGAGCGAAAGTGCCGGCATCACCTGTCTCCAGGCTCCTGTCCTGGATGTGACTTGCATTTCTATATGTCTCCTGTATTGACTAAATTGCTGAGGTATAAAATTGTGCTCTGCTATCACATATTATAGCACATATTACATGTATGGATTTGTATTGTGCACAGGATTCACGAACAAAATAGCATGGTAAAATACATGATAAATGTAATTTCTTCTGTATCTGCAATTTTTCAGAGAATTATGTAAGCATTATGTAACCCATATACATTTAGTTAAACAAATACTGAACCTCTATGGAAATATTTAAGGGAATTCATAGTAACTTTTTTTGAAATTAAATTATGAACAAACATCAGTTTTTGAAGGTAGAGAAATCACTGGATCCTCAAGTTTTCCATATAGCACAAGCCTGGAGTCTTCTGCCAAAAATTCCCATATGCAGGCTAAAACTAAAGATACTTTTGAGGAAGATAGCTTATTTAAAATTCACAAATTATATAGATCCATTGTGTCCCTTGCTTATTTTCACTGTTATCGGGAGAGTCTCATTTCCAATCTGGCAATACCCAGTTTTCCTTCAGACGCTCCTGTTGCACCAAGCATGGTAGAAACTCCTTCTTGTCACCCACTTCTTAAAGTTGTCTGTTAAATCTCTTTAAACTGCGTGTAAAGCAGTTTAATCATTTTAGTAGAAATTGGACTAATGTGTCTAGCCAATGAGTACAGCTGAGTCCAAACAGCCTACATTACCAGGCTTGTCAAGGTGCTGTTTTTTTGGTGGTTAAGCAAGATGCTGAGGAGTCAAAGCTCAGCCCCACAATGCTGATCTGGTGATGGCCACTGCCCTCCAAGGTTGTTTGCCTTCTCCTGCCCCAGCTGTGCAGGGGTTTTGGCTGAGATTGAGAAACACAGGGGTTGAGGAGAGACATGTGTCCTTCCCTGCAGGAGAATATGCAGAGGAAGAGTTACTGGAGTTGAAGTGCTGTAACTCATTAGCTGCCATAATTCAGTCTACACTCTGAATTCTACTGCAGTCTCCCCTGGGAAAAGGTGTGTTTTTAACCATGTTGCAATTCTTTTGTAGACACACGAACTATGATTTAATATCCATCAATTGCCAGGTGTTAGGTTCCTCGCTTACAATTACTAAGATTGGATCAGTCCAAATAAATAGTGACTCATCCCTATTGAGACTTTCATGCATTAAAAGCATCTTTTATCTTGGCAAGGCAAAGGTTAATTTTAATTTATAAAGTATTTTCCTTTAATGATATGTGTGTATAGAAAAGACCTGTGCAGAGGAGTTCCTTGCCTATATAGATAGAAGAGTGTAAATGTTTTTTTATTCATAAAAAATAACAAACATATAAAATGAAATGACACCTACAAATGAATGAATGAACAAGTTCTAAGAACAAACATCCATGAATTGTTTTTTATGGCTCAGTCCCCAACTATCTTTAATTTTCTCCCTGCTGGAAATTGTGTCCCCATAACAGAGCTGGCAGAAGAGATTGCGTGTCAACGCTTCAGCTGCTGCAGGGGAAGTCTGGTATGGGAGCTGAGATCCCCCGTCTCTCCCCATGCAAGCTGGGCTGGCCAAGGCACATATGTCCTTCTTTCATGCTTGCTCTGTTGTTGGTGAAGTAACCTCTGAAAAAGGTGAAACATACAGCTGGGAGAATAACTGCAGGAACCACCAGAGTTCTTCTGTGGAAACCTTTCTTTCCTGCAGGCAGAAAACATTTTCTGCAAGAAAAGGATATTTTTTCACTGCATATTTACAATAGATACTGTCTTCATATATAAAGCTAGCAAAATTGTTAAATTAATTAGAAAATTTGGCTACCAACAAGGAGAAATGCTTAAAAAGTAGTCAATATTTATATTTCAGCATGTGTTTCAGCGATAGAGATCCTTATTAAAGGCTCACCTAAGCCATAGATTTAAAAATACAGCTCAGAGATGAGGTAAGTCCTCCCTGCAACTATCACGAGTCAAATATATATGCTCTTTACCATCTGAACTGAATCAAACACCATCATCTTAGGTATCACAATTAACGGTCAGGGATCCATCCTCTTCTGTGTTCTTTGAAGAAACAGTTGGGCATCATTTAATTCATGCCTTTTTCTGGATTTTTTCTTCAAATTTTATCTAATGCTTTAATTTAATGCTGGGTAAAAAAACCCTCAGTCTCACTTCAGAGCACTATTATTCTGGCCATGATATTTGGACTATGACAGAAGCTTGTTTCATCCTCTCTTATTTTCTTTATACTCTCTTCCTCCCTCTTCCCCATTAGCCCTGAGCTGCTTCACCCTTGCTGCCCCATTCCAGACCCCTGGGATTTTCTAGTCTTGCTGCTAGTATTTCTCTCACACGTTTGAATCCTCTCAGCATGTGGTCCTTAATACCTGAATTGTCCTGTGTTCAGGGTCTCCCACCTTAGACCGAACCCTGGTGCTGTCCTGCATGCAATGCCTATGGAGGAGACCAGCACAATCTAAAATAGCAAAGTTTGTTATTCCCACCTCTCAGCTGTCCTAGCCCATGTCAACCTGCCCAGCTCACCCCAGCAGCGTTGTGCTGTGTTGGCTCGCTGCCATGCAGCACCAGGCTCACTGTCCATTAGCTGGAGCTGCCTGTGGTGCCAGGCAGGCTCTGCCCAGGGCAGAGGTAGTGAGATGAGGGAGCAATGCCCTCACAGGGAACATGGGCAGTAGCAGTGCTGTGAAATCTGCTTTCACAGGCCAGGGAAAAGTTGGAGGCATTGGGATGTGGTGTAGGCTGACAGGGGCAGTTTGCTCTCCAATAGATGATATATACTTACAGAATATTTATAAGCTTTGTTTGCAGCTTTCTTTTGTTGTTTTGATAATAAATGAATATATGTTTTTTTGTCTTCCAATTCATATTCAGGTGTACATATAGCAGAAGTCAAAAGCTGATAAAATCCCTGAAACTGGGCATACTTGTGGTTTGACCACTTTATTCACTGTAAGCTCAGAGTATTTGTTGATGGTGTCAGCACTTTGACATTTTCCCTTTCTAGGGTGTTGATTTACATTTTAATATATAAGTTGGGATGTGGCAAGTAATAGAGGGATGGAGAAGGTTTCCCACCGTAGGCTGCCTTTTTAGGGGCTGTATTTTCTAAAGACCTGAGCGTTCATCTTCCTAAAACTATAACCCTTGCCAGGTGTCTCAAATCAAAGGACCACCTAAAGAACTGTAGACTATTAATTTGTCTCAGTTTTTGATTAGGTGAAAATGCACTTTAGCCTTTTCCAGCCTGTGAGACATTTGACTGTATCCTTTGCATGTCTTAGTATAAATGGCAAGAGTCTGGGATTTCTGCTACCAGCTGGAATGAGAATGACTTCTGGCAGCAATTTGCTGGTCCCTGAGGATTTAGGACATTTCTCTGTCATCCTCCTCATCAGAGGAGTGCGGCATTAATGGCACAGATCTTTTCTCTGAGATTGTGCGGTGGCTGACATTAGTTAATGCAGGAGAAGGTATCAAAGTCACCTGATGGAATAATATATCCAAAAAAGAAAATTTCTTAATTCCCTTCAGTAAGCCTGAAGTGGTGGCACCTGTATCCCTCTGTAACTAAGGGACATGGTGAGGTGGCCCATGTACTTGCTCTGTGGCAGGGGATTCCCCGTTGCTTCCTCCAGGCTTGTGCTTCTTGTCTCCTTCTCCTAAGCCTATATACTAATGATGGAATGGCCTCTGGGCCCCTGCAGGATTTACAGATGAGACCTAGGCTGTGGATGGCAGCAAGGAGTGCAATGATTCCCCTCTTTGAGACAGCTGTAATTAACTTTGGATGCAGTTAGTCCCTTGAGGTGTGATGATGATTTTGGGATCAGATTTTATCTGCTCTTGTGCTTCCTATTCGCCTGCTGGTGGGATTCTCTACAGGCACTTCCGGCCTCTATTATCCTCACAGTTTTGTGTCAAATGCAAATATTGTTCTTAATTGCTATTTGCATTACAAGAGCGATTAAATCCTGCTGTTCTTTAATTCCTGATTTATTGATGAATATTTTCAACACTGATTTAGCATAGAGGTTTTTGCCAAGGTGAAAATTCATTATTTGTTTTGTTACTTTGCCAGTGTCTAATCCATAGCAACTCTTTGTCACTTGCCCAACGACCACCTGATTTTCTTCTTGGTGTCTATGAGAGATTCATTGAAGGTTTAAAATTCCTGGCACAAGGAAAGAAACGACATTATTTTCTTCAGTCTCTTGTTGATACGTGCAAAACTGGGATCTGTGAAGATCTTTTAGGTAGCCTAATTCGTCTCATCACATCGTTTATCAGGACGTGCTCTCATTAAGTTTGCTCAGCGTCTCCTCCTTGGAACTACAGTCTCGCTGCCTTCATTAGGTGTGAAAGGGTAAAGTATCTACAAGTGTTCGCATATGTATGCACTAGTATATTGACTGAAACTGCTATTCAGGGCTAAATCCTCACATGGACACTCTTAGAATTTAAGAATAATTATACTGAAGCAAGTATTATGGAATAGACTTTAAAGCATTTTTGTCCCAGGGGATTTTCTATATGAGAAAGTCATATAGGTAGGACAAGAGTTTAAAATTAGTTTATTCTATGGGCGCAGGACTGCCTCCAATCACTTCAGTTTGCCACTCGGGAAGCAATTTTCAAGCTTATAGTCCAGGTAACTCTGCCCATATGAGAGAATTAGACCAGAAGAGCTAACAGTTAACTGTATCAGTGTAATTAGATATTCTAGCACTGAATAAACTTCCTGTCAGGCCAAATCTTAAATTTCATGCTATCAAAAAAACCCAAACCAAACTCAAGACAACTACATGTCTAGGCTTGTATATTTAAATGGTATTTAAGATAAAATAAATTTTTAGACTAAAATCTCCATATTTTAGAAGGAACATTTTGTTGATATAAGCTTGCCTTTGTATTTGGGCAATCTGTCATCCACTTTTCTCTCCTACCAGTATTACTTCCTTAAGATGGTAAAGATTACTAAAATTGGAAATTTGTGCATCCCTCCTTTTCCTAGTATTAGGCAATTCTTATGACATTTGTAGTTTGCTGGTAGAGTGCAGGGAAGCCAGATGTTTTATGGCTTTTCTACATTGCTATTGTCAGATTCTTACAGCTGAGTGAATACAGTGTGAGAGCATAAAAGCAAGCCTGTGTTACATGTTCGCCTGAGCTAAATTAGATCTAGGTCTCCAGAAAGAGACAGAAACTCTAGATGTTGCATGTCTGGGCCAAAATCATGTGTTTCATTCAAAATTCACTGATAAAAATGTTAATGGCGTGCTTTGAATATTTTAGGGGTATTTCTGCATTTTCGGCGATATTTTCAGCCAGAGTGCCATGGCGAGGCCATTTATACCACCCTCTTCCACAGAGATGTAGTGTTACAGCAACTGTGATCTCTCTGCACTTTGCAAGGGAGATGGCAACAGCAGAAGATGGGGATCCACTTTGCAACCTCTTTCACGGTTGTGAAACTAAAGGAACTTGAATTTAAATTTTCTGTGACTGACTTTCCCAGAGGTACTGTATTCCAGTAAAATCCACTGTCTCATTTTTTCATAGGATGCACAATCAAATACAATGATAATTTAAAAGTTCTGATGTGCTCACAAGTGGGTAAAAAACATGTTGGAGCTCCTCAGCATGTCACTGAGCAATCCCAACACCAAACAGCTAGCTTTTGATGATGTACTGTGGAGAAGCCAAATAAATTATGTCCTTTCTACCCCACATTTTAATGTTCCTTTACACACCTTCTGCATCTCTCTCTCTTGTCTCCCAATGGCATACAGAGCTCACAGAAATTACAGTAAAATCAGCTTGGGGGGAATAAGTTACTAGTTTGGTCTTTGTTTGCTTTTGCCTTTTTTTTTTTTTTTAATAGAGGAACTGTGGAACTCAATGCTCTGTGGTAGTTTAATCCCTCAAGGGTCTAATGATATGACAAGTTTTTCCAGTACACTGAGTCCTTTCCAAAGACCAGCTTCTCTGTCCCAATATTTACTTCTGTCATTGCATAGACCTTCAGCTGTCTGATATCCCTGGGAATGATGTTTTCTGCTACTATTTAAAATGGGGGGGAAAAAAGTGATGTTCTGGTAGCTTGCCTGTCATTATGACTTTAACAAAAACTATAAATCAAAGAGGTGTTATTACTTGGATTGGCTGTGTTAGGGTTTAGACAGGCATTGGGACTTTATTTTTAGGGAATAATTTGGACTCACTATTATTTGTTATAAGTAGAATGAAGGAAAAACATGAAACTATGTTTGATTGCCTACTTGCTTGTCCATCTGTATGGCAGATGCCAAAACAGAGAAGAATGCTGCCATTTCACTTTTTCACCTGTTAAGGTGTGGGTGAGATGTGGGTTATAACTAATTAGAAATTTTTGCAGAGTAGATTTTCTGAGAGATAGTGCTGAGTAAACAAAGTCGGAAGGTTTCACCACAGATGTTTATGCATGTATATGTCTCTAATCCAGTCTCACAGGAAGGTATTAAAATATTTGGTTTCAAAAGGTCAGTGCATTTTGTGTTTAATATAATTTTTCATATGGAAATTGAACTAGTAAGTCAGAAGAAAATATTATTTTTTTAAATGAAAAACATTCCTTAAATACTTTTACAAAATATTGCCTTTTACTCCTTATTTTCCAATCTCAGAATATCCAGACTTTGCCCAAGCCCAGACAGGTCACTTTCAGGAAGCTATTTTGGTGGCACTATCCAACACCCAATTTCTGTGCAATTTCTTTGTAGGAATAAGAGAAAGATAATGCCAAATGTGTATGTATTTATGGATATTATGAGTGTAGACAGGAAAAGAAGTAATGGCTGTAATCTATAACACAAGAAGTTCTACTTCAACTTGAGGAAGAACTTCTTTACACTGAGGGTGGCAGAGCTCTGGAACAGCCTGCCCAGGGAGGTTGTGGAGTCTCCATTCCTGGAGACATTCAAACCTCACCTGTAAGTGTTCCTATGTGACCTGCTGTAGGTGACCCTGCCTTGATGGGAGGGTTGGACTGGATGATCTCCAGAGATCCCTTCCAAATCTAATGATCCTGTGATTCTGTGATTATATATGCCACTAACTCTACTGCTGAAAATATTAGTTCAATTTATAAAATCAATTCTTTAGTACTTCCTTTAGCTCTGTGAGTATATACCTTCCTTGGAAATTGTGTCTTTCTTGCCCATGAGCTCCTTCCATTCTTTATTTTTTTATGTCTCTTCAAGATGTTAAGTGAATGGCGCTAATACTTGTCACAATAAGTTGTAAACTTTTCTAAGCATTAAAATACATTAAAATGTGCCAAAGCTTCCATCACAGCTTGCAAGACTGACTATGCAGAAAAATATCAAATTACAAAATTTAATTCAAGCTATATTGTATTTTACTATACAAATGAAAGAGTCTGGTAAATACACACAACAGAAAAACAAAATAGATTACATTAATTGCCTTTGACAAAAGCACTGATGTAAATGGAATTTATTAGAGTTGTTGACACTACAAACAGAATTTTTACAGTGATAATTTCTTTAATGCTTCTTTTAATGCCAATTGTAGAATATAGTGGTTGCATGCATGCATTTATGGCTGATTTCATCCAAGTCATTGTTGTTCCTGAAGTGGGAGCTATTTTCTAAATAAAGTCTGTATTATCTGTGTATCACAGGTCCTTCTGGAGGTTTGAAGCCAGAAGGAACCAATAAGATCTGCATTATACAAATCCTATAACTTCACAGATGAACTTCTGCAGCTGTGTTACATGCCAGTACTACTCATCATCTGCTCCAGTACTACATTTCACTGAAGGGACTTCAGGTGAAAACCGGGAATAAGGCCAGGACACACAGCTAATTTTGTAGGCTTGTTTCCAAAGAGCCTTTCCCCATTGCTTACTTTCCTGTGCCACAGGGGGAAGAATGTCTTCCCCTAAGAAGGTGCCCAGGCTGGTGGGTACAGGCTGGCATGTGACTGGTTTATGAGGTGCACTGGGGTATATGGCAGGGGCTAGCACCTATCCTGCTTCTGTACGGCAGGATTGACTTCACAAATAGGCAGTTAAAAATGGAGTTTGTGAATGTTGTCATTGGTAAATCATTCAAATTTGGCCATTCATCTTTTATTAGATATGCATTTTATTATTCTGTAGGAAAAGTCTGTCAAGCAACTGAAAGATTTTCACAAATGAAAAGCAGCCCGCTGTATTTTTTTTTTTTTTATCCTTGGAATTCAACTGGCCTTAAATAACAGCGTGGTTTTATTTCTCTGCTTTTATTTCTTTGCTTTCAGTTCTGGAAAGTGTCCTTACCTAACAAAGCATTCGAAAAAAGGCCTCTTGCAGCCCTTCATTAAAACAAAGATGCTGATATATTTGTACAGTTACAGTGAAATTTGAGCATGTGCACATCCTACAATTGATGAAGTCACATCCTATAAAAAAGTTAGCTATACCAGTGGAAAGAAAGTATAATTATGTCAGTACTGGGAGCAACTGCCAGCATAGCTACTTCAGTCAAATACTTCAGCTCTGCCAGTACAGCCTTCTCACTCTGCAGCAAACTTTTATCACTGACCGCCATCAATCACAGAAGGCACATGGTGAAGAGCATTCCTTCTTTCTCAGGAGAAAGTGACTTAAGAATATGTATAGTGCTTTTCTGAATTATAGTCCCTGCTTTTAAATATATATATAAATGAGAATTTTAACAAAGCAATTTGCATTCCGCAGCCCTCATCTGGAGCTCTGTCTTTAAAATCAAGGTGTTATCCCTAGAACAGCAACATTTTTCTTCCTTGATTGCACCTACCTGATGTTCCTGCAGGCACGTTGTGGAATACTAGTCATCATTATTTGCATATCTATTTTAACTCTCTTAAATTGTGTCTTTACAACAATATGATGACAGAATTTGTCATCCCAAATGACATTCTGTTTCTGGAGGGTCAGTGTTTTGTGTTTTTGCTTGAAATAGCACAAGAAGTACAGCGGAGGAGAGGGAATGAAAAATTGTTAGATTTTAATCAGCATCAGGAACCTCCCAAAAGAAACAATAGCAATAATAGCAAACATGTTCCTCTGTGAACTCCATAGGATTTTATTAAAAACTGCCTTCCTATCTCTTTAAATAAATACTTAATATTCTGTTTTCAGTTTAGCAAAAACAACATTTAGCAATCACCATGTTAATCTTCATCGGTATGAGTTTGCCTAATAGATTATGCTGTCCCTGACAGCAGCCAATACTGGCTGTTTCAGAAGAAGATACAAGAAACACATTAATGATCAATGACGGAAGAATCTGCCTTTTGGGCAGCAATTCACAATTTTTATATGCTAGTCACTTTTTGCAAAAAGGATACTGAGTGTACCAAACTGCTATGTGCAGATACGAATAATGGAGTTTCTGCCTTCCCTTATAAGCGTTCTTTGAACAGTCTAAGAGTTTAAAAGAAAAGGTGCTCCATAATTAAATAAATTATGATCCATTGTTTTTTCCCTTGTACTTTTTAGGGGGTGATAGAGTGAAGGTGGCTTCATGGCTATTGAGTAAATGATACTCCAGAGTTCCCTTCCTCTAGCAAGAGAGACCCTCAAAGAGTCTTTCTGGCATTACAAAGATGTGCCTTGCTGTCATCTTTGCCAGCCTCAGTTAAATTTTTTGGTCTTTGTAGAAGGCTGCATTCCTCACTTTGAGAAATCTTGCAGGATGTAGTGGCTCTTCCAGACGCCAGTTTCCATGTTTTGTGAGTTTATATCCATGCATTGTACATGACTAAACAGAAATCTTGTGATTGCATAAGTGTGGGTTAGCATTTCTTGATAATTTCTATTTGGAACAATGGCCGTGTGTCTAAACCTAATGAAACATTTTATCCTCCTTGAATTCTGATTGTGCTAAGATTAGGGAATTTAACCTAGTGAACACAAGGCTATCTCTAATTTTATTTTGTAGGATTTTTTAAAATTCTATTTTTTTAGATTTTCGAGCTGTTTCAGAATTAATTTTTTGGTGTTGGTAACAGACCATATAGAAATTTTTTCAGATTTAAACAGATTTTAGTATGGAAAGAAAGTAGAATAAACAGTATTTTTCAATAGTTTTTATGTGTCCCTTGCAGGAGTATCTTGCTGAGAAATAACTAGGAGCTCAGTTGCTCTGAGGGGTTTTACACATCTGAAAAACCTTGAGCTCTGAAACAGAAGGGAGAGGAGAGGAATAGAGTTAGGTTTTCCATCCTCTAGGGATTGTGTCTGACATGAGTTAGACCTACTTAAGTTTTAGGTCCACATAACCTTTACTCATTTGCTTCTGGTTTTGGGATGTATTTTATTTTCATATGGTCTTAGTGCTGCATTTTTGTGTTGAAAAAGCTGTTCTGAGTCATTGCATCAACTAATGGAAGTCAAACCAAAAGAGATTCCCATCCAAGTACTAAATTCAGCCTGGTCTGCTGTGAAAGCACAGCTGGCCGGGTAGTCCTCTGCAGCTGGGGACAAGGCTGTGAGTCAGATCTGTAGGATTTAACCTCAGGGGCAATGGAGCAGCTCATCTGCCATTCAGGAAGGCCCACATGAGACAGGAAGAGACCAAGAAGGGATCTGATGTGCAGCTAAACCAGTAACAGTCCTGAAAATGCAAATCTGATTATTATAATCTTTGTGTCTCTTCTGAATATTATCCAAGTTGTTAGTCTAGATATAAAGAAGTGAAATGCTATGCAAGTCCCTTGTGTATTGTTCTTTTCCCTATTATGCTTAATGATTGATCAGTTATATAAAATAGGTACAACTCTCTGATAATGCTTATGTAAGTACCAGTTTAGTAATCCTTCTCTGAACATCACGTTTTAACTGAAGGAATTTATTAACATTTGTATTGCTGTAGAGCTGAGAGACACCAGCTAGGTTACAGCTATATTATGCTAGGTACTGTAAAAAGAGAGACTATCAGCATGCCATGAATCCCTGCTTCATAGATTTGTTTTATAAAAAATATCTTCTATATTTGCATTAATGGGAGGTGACAGAACATTGTAAAATTGACCAGCAATTTACAGCCTCTTTATACTTTAATTAAAAACATAAATATGCTTCTGTGTAGCAAAAGAGAAGTTTTCTAAAATGTATTCAGAATTACTTAACCAGCTTCATTCCTTCCACCCACAGCTATATAGGAATTTTCCATAAAGATGTGGAAATAATTTGACTTTTAAAAAAATATCAAGGAATGGATGAAGAAGTAATTACAAGCTTTTATCAGTTTAGGTTAATATAAAAATAGGTGAAAGATTTACTTTCAGTGATACACAAATAATGTCTTTGTCAGTTATCAAGCAATAAAACACCATTTTAACAACCAAATGTAGACTGATTTCTTATGACTGTCATCTGCTCACAATCTTATATGAATAGGAGCAAAATTTGGCTTAGTTTATCCGATTTAGCAGGACTAACATTATAATTTACTAGTACTCTGTATTTGCAGATGATGTGTTTAAGTACTTTCATTTCAACCTACCCTTAACCCAAGGATGGGCACATAAATAACCTAGAGTGAGTGGCAAGGCTACAGAGGGAATAAAGTAAACATTTCAGATAATTGTATTAATAGTTTTATGTTAGAACAGTTCTCTAGAAATTCTTGGTAACATGTATTTCAGAGTGAGATTAAATCTTATGAACGGTTTGTGCTAGTTTTGACTAGTGGCTACCATTGGGCTATGCTTTGGATTTGTAATGAACACAGGGTTCATAATAGAGATGCTTTTGTTATAGTTGAGCAGGGCTTACACAGAGCCAGGGCTTTTTCTGCTTTTCAACTGCCAGGCTGGTGAGGAATTTGGGGTGCATGGGAGGCTGGGAGGAGACACAGCGGAGAAAGCTAATGCAAACTGACCCAGAGGGGTATTCCATATCATATGACATCGTGCTCAGTATATAAAGTGGGGGGAAGGAGGGACATTTGGAGTGATGGTTTTGTCTTCCCAAGTAACTGTTACACACCATGGGGCCCTACTCTCCTGGAGATGGCTGAACATCTGCCTGCCCATGGAGAGCAGTGAATTATTTTCTTATGCTTTGATTCCATGTGTGGCTTTTTCTTTCCCTCCTTAACTGTCTTGATCTAAAGCCATGAGTTCTCTACTTTTTATCCTTCTGATTCTTTCCCTGATCTTGCTGGTGGGGGAGAGTGAACAAAGAGCTGTGTGGTGCTTGCTTGGTGGCTGGGGTGAAACCACAACAGTTAAGTAGATTTTGATATAGATTTTACACAAATCAGAGAATTGTTATCATAATTTAGAATGTTTTATAAAATGTATCATTTCCTTTTTTCGTTCCATGAGATAATGATCCTAATTTTTGATTAGACCTATACGCTAGAGAGGCCAACGAAGGTGTACCCCTGATAAATGCTGGTAAAATGGTAACAATGGATGTGTAGAAGGCTGAGATATCCAACAACATGTTTGACTCAGTCTTCAATGGCAACATTTCTTCCAATACTTCTTGAGTAGATGAATAGCAGGATGGGATTTGGGGGCACAAAATCCTTCTCACTGCAAGTTAAGATCAGGTTCATGACTAATTTGAATGTACATAAGTCTATGAGACCTAACAAGGTGCATCCTAGAATCCTGAGAGGGTTGGCTGATGTAGTTGCCAAGTCACTTTCTATGATATTTGAAAAGTCATGGCAGTCACATGAAATCCCAGGTGACTGTGAAGAGGGAAACATTGCACCCATCTTTAAAAAGGGTAGAAAGGACCCTGCAAACTACTGACTTGTCAGCCTAACCTCTATGCCTGGGAAGAATATGGAATAGATTCTCCTAGAAGATGTGCCAAGGCATATAGAGGACATAGAGATTACTTGAGACAGCCAGCAGGGCTTCACCAAAGGCAAGTCGGCAAGTCTTGCCTGACCAACCTAGTGGCCACCTATACTGAGGTGACTACTTCAGTGTATAAAGGAAGGGTTTTAGATGTCATTTATTGGGCTTCTGTAAAGCCTTTCACACAGTCCTCCACAACACTCTCCTCTCTAAATTTGAGAGACAGGGATTTGATCAGTGGCATGTTAAATGGATATAAAATTGTTTGGATAGTGGAACAACCCTGTTTCAAAGCCATATAAGCTTAACTGTGAAAATTACTTTTATTTATGGCTTTAAAAGATTTTAAAGCCTTTAGATTCATTATTATCTACAAAAACACACCTGGAGAAAACAGTATTATACTTTCTCTAAGAGAATTTCTTTTAATTTAGTGAGAAAATAGGTGCTTTGGCAAAAAGTTTTACAGGAATAACATGACCAAGGAAAAGCATTATACTAAAGCATTAAACTAAAGCATTAACAAACACCAAGTCTGTACAATTTAAAAGTATTATTAGGCCACAGAAACAAAAGACACAGCCTGCAAAAACACCCAGTCTAAAGCAATCAGTACCCCAGCTTAGTATAAGTTCCTTTGGTTTTCAGTTACCCATATGAGAAAGAAAAGAATAAGAGCAAATGAAAGAGAGAAAAGAAGATATCATGAGTCACATGTTGCTAGATCTTCAGGGAGCAGGCTGGACTCCCAGACCTCAGCTAGCTGACACGCTGACTCACACAGCACACAGTACAGAAAAGTTCACTAAACAGAGGTTTTGTGTGTGTGTTTTTGTACGATTTGGCTACTGTGGCCACTCCTCTGAGGTGGGACAGCTGGTCCTCTGACCACTCAATGCCCTCCCAGCCAGAGTGACAGGTGCTGCAGTCAATCAGAAGCTCCAAGGGCAGGCTGTCAGGCAGGCCTTCCTTGATTGGCAGGCAGCCACATGGTTCTGGGCCACGTAGTTCAGCCATCTTGGACGGGTATGCTTTGCAGCAGACCCACCCATGTATTCCAAATCAAGCCATGGATCTTGTAGGCTTCTGGCTCTGCCACACACACAGGCTGATTCTGACCCAAATTATTAATGAAGTGAGATTCAGATCCAGGATCCCACAGATGGTTGCATCTAGTGGGTAGTGGACAAAGGCTCAGAGTCACAATGGACATTAGTGACAAGTGGAGTCCCTTTAGGGGCCCATATTGTGGCTGGTGTTATTTACTATTGTCATTAATTATATAAAAAAATGAGATTGAGTGCATCCTCAGAAAATCTGTAGATGGAACCAAGATGGGAGGTATAGCTGACACACCTGAAGGATGGGATGCCATCCAGAGAGACCTGGACAAGTTTGAAGAGTAGACCCATGGGAATCTTACGAGATTTAACAAGACAAATTTCAAGATGCTGCACCTGGGTCAGTGTGACAGAGTATCAATACAGGCTAGGGAATCAAGAGATAGAAAGCAGCCCTACTGAGAGGACTTGGGGATGTGAAATAAAGTGGTGCTATTGACAGAGTTTTGCTTTTGCTAATAAATAGAATTCATATTATAGGGTTCAGATATATTAGTAGTTTAATTTGGAATAAGATTTTATTCCAATGTATGGTGAAATTTTATTACCTCCTTCTGCCAAATGTGTAATCTCATTTGTGTCAGTACCCATTGTTTAAAAAACTTTAAGAGGTATGTGGTGGTTTGAACCACTTTTATCACTAGGAGCATGCACAACAACAATGATGGAAGACTGAACAGATACAATGGCAGGTAACAGTTTATTGTTTAGGGAGCTCAACCAGGAAAACCTTATGGAAAGTCCCAGACTTAAACAAAATACACAAAACAACTCCCGACAATTGTCACGCGAAGGAAACAAAAAACCCCAAACAAACTGCATCTCAAGGCCAGGTGACGAGCCGAGCAAAGAAAGTATCACTTTCCACGGCAGCAAGCTTTCCACAGGGAAGCTATCACTTGTGATTAGGCTGGCTTGGCTCTGGTGCCGATGGAGGTGAGTGGAGTCAAGCCGCACAGTCTGGAAGCCGGGAGGAGGGGAGCCATGCTGCTCCCAGCTGAGGAGGAAGCTGAAGAGAGCCAGGACTTCCGTGTTCGGGCTTTTTATGCCCTTGAAATCTTGCGGGAATCTATCGTCTTCTTCCCAGCCAGTCTATCTTCTGGTTGGCTGGTGGCACTGAGCTCTGCCTTTTTCACGATCTGGCACCCCAAGCAAAATGGTGCTTCCTGCTGAAACGCCATGTGCTCGGGGCCTGGAGATCAGCAGCTGCCATCGGCCGCAGGGCCACTCCCAGGGCCACTAGCCTCACCCACAGGGCACTCACTGCTTGCAGGGACTGGCCGCAGGCGGTGGGGGCTGCCTGTGGGGGCAGCCACGGCCACACGCCTCCTGGCAGCTCGGGGCAGGAGCTGTGCGCCTGCAGCAACTCCCAGTGGGGGCTCTTGTCAGCCACCCGTCAGAGGCCACTGCCCCGTGCCGCCCACCACCGCTGCGCTGCACGGGACCCAGGCCCTGCTGCCACCCGCCGCCGGTATCCCAGCCCCGCTCCGCCACTCCGTTGGCCAGCTGTGAATGTGTGGGAATCTGGCGCCACCAGCATGGGTGGCAGCTGTAGAGGGGCTCCGCGCCCGCCCTCCGCTGCTGCTGAGAAAAATGGCGAAATGGCAGAAGCAGCTTCGTGCAGTTGGCTCCGCACCCGTCCCTCCGCCGCCACCCCACCATGCAACCCGGGCTGCGAGAGGATAGGGAGAACCCCCCGGAGGAGAGCCTCGCCACGGCTCCCTCTCCCTGGCACTGTGGCCACGCTGCAGGACAAGCCGTCTCTGTCCCTGTGGGACCAGGAGGAGGGGAACGCTTCCGGCGATCACAGTATGTCCCAGCACTGGCACTGCGTGTGCTGCGGCACCAGTTCTGTTAGCTGTGAGCTCCGTCACCGCCTCTGCTCCTCAACTCTGACTGGGGGCACAGAGAACAAAAGCGGGGAGTGAGCTCCACAAATTCACTGACACTGCAATCTTGGTCCTTCCTTCATATTTCTAAAAAAACACGGTTTTAAAACAGGGCAAATGAGTGGACCATCCCAAAAACCCCTCCCAAACACCATTCCCTCCCCCTTTCTCTCCAAAACACCAAAAAAACCCTCGAGACCACCCCCTCCCCTCAAACCCATAACAAAGTAACTCCCTGAAAACTCCGAAGAAGTCCAGACACCTGTCTGCAGGAAACACCCCAAGAATTTCCTGGGTAAGCCATAATTGGTTCGTCAAAAACATAACACCACCTTCAGAGCCAATTAAGAAGAGCTCAAGACAGTTTTTTTCAGGAGAGTTGAAAAGTTTAAGAGACGATGAGTGCTCTTCTTCAGCCTCATGACCCGCAAAAAGTAATAAAAGATCCTCTATCCAAATTCCAGAGGGGAGGAGAAAGGGGATGTACCTATGTAAATAATTTCCCTCCTACCTCAAAGAAATTGTAACAATCCCTCTCACTTTTGTGACACTTTTGTTATAAAAACCGGACCAGTCTAAAGATCCTTTGCACCCCTGACTTGGAAAATTGCTGAGTCATGCACCCACCGCTATTTCCCTTTGTTCTATAATAAATTGCATTAAAAAAATATATTATTTGCAGGCTCATTTCTCACAGGGATACCGATGGATGAGAGGCTGGACATGAGCCAGCAATGTGCACTCACAGCCCAGAGAGCCAAACATGTTCTGGGCTGCATCGAAAGCAGCATGAGCAGCAGGTCAGAGGAGGTGATTCTGCCCCTCTGCTCTGCTCTCATGAGACCTCACCTGGAGTGCTACTTCCAGCTCTAGGTCCCTAGTACAGGAGGGACAGTGACCTGTTGGAGCAAGTCCAGAGGAGGCCACCAAGGTGATTAGAGGGAAGGAGCATCAGTCCTACAACGAAATGCTAGGAGTTTGTTTAGCCTGGAGAAGAGATGGCTTCAGGGTGACCTAATTACAGCCTTACAGTACCTGAAGGGAGCCTACAAGAAAGATGGAGAGAGACTATTTACAAGATCATGTAGTGACAGAGCAAGAGAGCACATCTTCAAACTGAAAGAGGGTAGGTTTAGACTAGATGTTAGAGAAAAATTCTCTACTGTGATGGTGGTGAGGCACTCTAACAGGTTGTCCAGAGAAGCTACGTATTCCCGCATCCTTCAGGTGTTCAAGGCAAGGCTGGATGAGGCTCTGAGCAACCTGGTCTAGTGAAAGGGTGTCCTTTCCCATGTCTGATCTTTAAGGACCCTTCCAACTCAAGCCACTAATCTTGATTTTTTTGTCTTTAATTAGCAACTTTCTATGTCTAACACTTCCAGATGCTATAGGTTACAATTCTAGGTGTATAAACTTCTGTCTTTGACACAAGTCTGCCATTTCAGTGCTAGTTCTAATGAAACACAAATAGTTTATCTGCAAGCTGAAAATAAATAATCTTGTAACAATGGAAGTGATTGTCGGTGACAGCAGTCAAAACTCGATTATGCATTTTCAAACAAAACCCCTAAATACTGCATTCTCTAAGTCCTGTGCCTCACTGAAGAAGTCTGTGTGACAGCTTTCAAATCTGTCAGCTGACTTCAGCCACATTTGGAAGCAGAATAGAGCACTCAAAGAGGGATGGCAGGATAAAATGTAAGAGTTCTATATTACTGCTCCAAATCTGCAACATGACTTCAGCACCTATGAAATGATCTTAACATCGGGCTCCACAAAGCAATACAAGACCAAGATTCAGTAGTTCTGCTGTTCTTAGAACTAGTCATCAATGAGGATGAAATTGAAGTTATATATATATATATATGTAACAGCCAAACTCAAAGAGCTGAATTCTCTCAGTATTCTGAAAGCTGATCCACAGCTAGGAGTGGGATTGTTCATGATCCAGCCTATAAGAGATTTTTAGGCAGAGTGTGATTGTATAAGGGATTTGAAGAATAGCACTTTCATTCAACCTAACAGAAAAAGTGATTTAACAGACAGGTACTTTTGTCTGACTTCAAGGAAGGAAAAATTGAAGACATGGAGATAAAGTGGAATGTAAAGAGGCAAAAAGGTTTGTTGAACATAAATTTGGCCAAAGCAGTGTGCTACCTATTCCTGGCAACACATCTTATTTTCAGACACAGAAACCACAGTTGATCTAATCTACACATCACCCAAAGGACTCTTTCCTACAGGATGTTGTTGATGATTGAAGTTTGTGTAAATTCATAAAGCAAATAGAAAAAAATCATTGAAGAAAAGTTCCTGAAGGCTACTAAATATATAGACCTATTTTGATTAGGAAGTCTGTAAGCTATACATTCAGGGAGGTAAGGAGACACTTTAAGGGAAATAAAGCTGTAAACTCGCCTCATTTTTATACTTTTTCATAGATGTGTGCTGTTGACAGTAGAACTTTAGTCTGATCAGTATGACCATCCTTATGTTCCTGTGTTCTTATGTGAACTGCACTGAATTATGTGGCAGGAAGGTAATAATTAATCTGGAGAAGATGTGGAAATAATTCCAGAATTTTAAAATGGATAAAGGAAGAGCTGATCAGCTATCACAGTGGTGATCCTTACCCTCAACTCAGCATTGATGAGGCTGGACCTGGCAGCATTCTAGGCTTGTCAGAACAAGAGAGATACGGAGTTCTTCCAGAGCATCCAGTGAAGGACCACAAAGATGATTAAGGGACTGGAACACCTCGTATATGAAGAAAGGCTAGGACAGCTGCAACTGCTTAGTTCAGAGAAGAGAAGACTCAGAGGCATCAAATTAATGTATGTAAAAACCTGAAGGAAGGGTGCAGAGAGGTCAAAGCCAAGCCCTTATCAATGGTGCCCAGTGACAGAAACATAGGGTCAAAAACCAAGAGTAAAAACTGAAACAGAGGAAGTACTATGTGAACATCAGGAACCACTTTGTTACTGTGAGGGTGACTTAGCACTGGCACAGGTTGCTTAGATACTCAAAAGCCATCTGGACATGGTCCTGGGCAACATGCTCTAGATGACCTTGCTTGAGCAGGAGAACGGGACCAGATGATCTGCAGAAGTCCATTCCAATCTCAGCTATGCTGTGATTCTATGACTGCAAAGAATGGAATCACGTGATAGAACTCCACAAGGGCCCTGTCTTATGTATTCCTGGGGTACACATTAAATTTGCTGATGAAACAAAGCTGAATATCACTGTTAATGAAAGGGATAACTGGAGTAAAGAACAGAAGAACTTAAACAACACTGAAGACAGGAAAAATAAAAATAAGAAAAAAAATAACAAAAACATCTGTATTGGTTTTTCTGTGGTGAGGTTTTGGTGGCAGTGGGGGGGGCTGA
>VXBA01002271.1:100463-147227 GCA_013399895.1 Serilophus lunatus
CCGGAGCAGTTTGTGAGAGGAACTGTATCCTGTGAGGGATGGGACTCATGGAATGTGGCTGGAAGGACTCTTCTCCCCAGGCAGCGGCTGAGAACAGCAGCTGACCACAGCAACACCTCCCTCCCCACCTCGCCTTTTTAACCTTGACTGCTGTGGGAGAATAAGTTGAATATAAGAAGGAGGGGGTGGGGGGTAAAAGGTGTCTTTTAGTTTCTCACTCTTAGCTCTGATCTTGTTAGTAATAAACCTGACTATTATTCCCACATGGAGTCTTGTTTTGCCTGTGACGGTGATTAAGAAAGAATCTGTTGTAGTCCTTATCATAAATAACAAAACCTCTTGTTATATTCTCTCTCTCCTCTATAGCTGGGCAAGGGGGAGTGAGAGAGTGGCTGTAGTGGGCCCCTGGCACTCAGCCCGGGTTAAACCACTACAACATCACACTCTGTTTATCAGTTGGAGGAACAGAAGAGGAGGACTTGCAGTGTTACCCGGTTAGAAATAAGATTAAAGCGGCATACTTTTGGGTCTTTACCTGTACCTTTACTTTGTTTTGATTTATTTACAACCTTAAACTCATAGAATCGCTGAGGTTGCAAAAGACCTTCAAGATCATTGAATCCAATCTGTAATTGAACACCACTATGTCAAATAAAGCGCAGCACTAAGTGCCACACCCAGGTGTCTCCTGAACACTGCCAGGGACGGCGACTACACTGCCTTCATGGGCAGCCTGTTCCAATGCTGAATCAACCTTTCAGAGAAAAATTTCTTCCTAATGTACAACCAGAACCTCCCTAATACAACTTGAACAGGTTATCCCAAGAAGTTGTAGATATCCCATCTCATCTGGAATTGTTCAAGGCCAGATTGCATGGGGATCTGAGCAACCTAGTGAAAGGCCTATGGTGGGGGTTGGAACTAGATGATCTTTAAAGTCCCTTTCAAGACAAGTCATTCTATAATTCTATAATACTATATTTTCTGGTCCTGTTGTAGGTTGCCTGGAAAAAGAGGCTGTCCCCCATCTTGTTACAACTTCTATTCAGATAGTTGCAGAGAGTGATAAGGTCTCCCTTGAGACTCCTTTCCTCCAGAATAAACAACCACAGCTCCCTCAACCTATTCTCATATGACTTACTCTCCATATCTTTCACCAGCTTCATTGCCTTTCTCTGGACTTGCTTCAGGACTTCAATGCCTTCCCTGAAGTGAGGGGCCCAGAATTGGACACAGGACTCAAAGTGGGACCTCACCAATGTCAAGTACAGGGGAAAAATCACTTCCCTGTTCCTGCTGACCACATTATTTTTGATATAAGCCGGGATGCCATTGGCCTTCATGGTCACCTGGGCGCACTTATGGCTCGTGGTCAGTCAGCTGCTGACCAGCACCTCCAGGTCTTTTTCTACTGTTCGGCTTTCCACTCTGGCACTTGGTGTTAGTGAGCCTCATACACTTGGCCTTGGCCCATTGATCCAGCCTGTCCAGATCCCTTGGCAGAGCTTTCCTACCCTCTAGCAGTTCCACACTCCTACTGAACCTTGGGACCTCAAGGTCGAATCTGGTGTCTTCTGTGAACTTGCTTAGGGTGCACTTGATCCCCTCGTCCAGGTCATTGATAAAAAATTAAACAGAGCTGGCCCCAGTATTGAGCCTTGGGGAGCCCCACTAATGGCCAGCTGCCACCTGGATGTGGCACCACTCACCGCCACACTCTGGGCATGGCCATTCAGCCAATTTTTATACCAGCAGATAGAGCACCAGTCCAAGCCATGGGCTGCCAGCTTGTCCAGGAGAATGCTGTGGGAGACGGTATCAATGGCTTTGCTGAAGCCCAGGCAGACTACACCCATAGCCTTTCACTCATCCATTACGTGGGTCACCTGGTCATTAAAGGAGACCCAACTGGTCAAGCAAGACCTGTCTTTCCCAAATCCATGCTGGCTGGGCCAGATTAGCTGATTGTCCTGTACATGTTGCATGATGGCACTCAAATCTGCTCTGTGACCTTTCCAGGCACCAAGGTCAGGCTGAGAGGCCTGTAGTTCCCTGAATCCTCCTTCCAACCGTTCTTGTAGATGAGTGTCACATTGGTTAACCTCCAGTCTTCTGGAATCTCCCTGTTTAACCAGGACTAGTGCTAAATGAAGGAAAGTGGCTTGGCAATCTCCTCTGCCGGTTTCTTCATTTCCTGTGAGTGAATCCATCCGATCTCCTTAGGCTTGGAAATGTCCAAGAGACTCAGAAGGTTACTAACTTCTTCCTCCTGTGTTGCAGGAGGTCTGTTCTGCATTCTCCCAGTTTACCAGCTCAGAGGGCTAGTTATCCTGGAGGATAATTGGTCTTTCTCTTGGAGTCTGAGACAGAGAAGGCATTAAGTACCTCAGCCTTTTCCTCATCCTTTGTCACTAGGTTCTCCTTCACATCCTGTAAAGGATTGAGATTTTCCTTGCTTGGGTAACACATTACACCTAAATTGAATGCCACGAATTTCCCACAGAGAAGGGACTCGGTATTACATGATAGATGCTCTGTATCACACACTGTGCAATGAGTTGCACTGAGCTAATTCGTACAGCCACTGTTTCTGTGGAGCCCCAAACCTTGCATTCCTGTCCACTTGGAATCCAGGCCACTCTGTCACTTTCCCTTTTTTTAATTTTCCCCTGGTCATGGGACCAAATTTGCACAAATTTGTATTAACCAACAGGGTTTTTTTATGTTTGTAGGAGATGAAAGTACCTTCCAGCTTCCCAGGGAAGCTGTGAGACATTGGAAGCCAGACTGCAGGATTCATAGGATCAGGCTGTGATCAGATGTGGACCTGGGCTCAGAAGTCAGGGAGTGAGGGCATTTAAAGAGGAGGGACAAAGATCTGCCTCCTTTCACTCAGAATCTTTCTGCTTTGTTAATTTATTTTTAGTTACAGTAATCATGTAAAATAAGATGCATAAACTGACCCCTAGGGCTTCTTTTAAAGCTTTGTCAGGATGGTATGTACACAGCACCTGTAGGAAATCATAACCTATAGTCAGGTGAAAAATGGCACACTAGGTCATCCTTGGAACCTCTGAGAAGGGTGCACATCTGCTTCCCATCAGGATATGTTGCAGTGCTTCTTCTCCCATTGCGAAAGGCAAGCCCAAACTGAAGAAACCATCTTGAACCTTTATCTCAGTGTTAAGCAATGTTTCCAACAAGGTTTTTGTGTGGATTTGAACTTTGGCAGTACCTAAATGAAGTAGCTATTTTGATTGACTTGCTAGTCATAAGTCCTGAGGCTGCCTGCCTCTGAAATTGATAGTCTAACCAAATAATCCCTGGGGAGGTAATTATTACCTTTCCCCAATGTGAAAATAACCAAACATGAATTGTATTTAAAGTGGAAAAGTCAGAAAGAATTCAGCTATTGAGAGTCATTTACTTTCTGAGAATTCAAATCTAACAGAAGCATTGAACGTACTGTGGCTAAATCTGATGCTTCACCAACTAAACATCCTTTTGCATGGGTGAATTACATGGCTGAGTCTTTCTGAGGAAATACTTGGTGGAAATATTTTTCTCAGATGCATTTTTTAACTCATTCACAAAAGTGTACACCAATATTTTCATAGGAATTAGGATTTTCCTAGCTCTGTTCCACAGGGGTGGAAAGCAGTTGAGAGGACATGTTATTTAGCATGTTCAGATAAGCTGTCTTCTGGTTGTTTAAGCCTTAAGATTTTATCACCTTAATAGTCTTTCTTGTCAAAGCAGATACATGAGCAGCTGAGGTCTGTATTTGTAGAGACCTATGTTGAATCCTAGTACTTTATTCAGGGAATGTTGATATTGATAAGTTGTCCCAAGGGACAGAATTTGCCACTGGAGCAAATCCTTATGGATTTTAAAAGAAGACTGTAAACCCAGAGACAGATCTTGATGACTGTTGTTCTCAATATTTTTCCTTTATGGGGCATTGTTCAATATAAGGCCTGTAGATTTCTCCAGGAAAAGAGGGAAGATATGAGAAAAAGCTGGTTAGGCTTGGCTTAGCAGGCTGCAAGGACCAACGTGAAGTAAAGGTTTTTAGAAGAAGGAGGAAAACAAGGAAGCTGGAGGAAAAAGCACTGGAGGTCCTGAAGGTGGCTGTAGGAGCAGGAAGGAGCAGCCTGACACAGCCAGGAGCAGAATAGTTGCAGTTCCCGACTGTGGATGAGGGTTGGGGTACTGTACCTTGTTTCTGGAAGTGAAGTGATGAGTTCAAAACTTACACTCATGGTGCAAGTGGGACCTGCAAAGTCTGTGAACTAGTGTGTGGTGAGCTGAGGCGGGAGGCAGTGGTACACTCCTTCTTGCAGCACATAAAGCAGTTGTGCCCACAACACAGTTGCACTGGCTGAGTGGGAAAGGCATGTGTGCTATTTGTCGGGATAAGGCTATTCATACACGCCCATGGAAGGCTCAGGTTGAGAGAGGCTGATGTTCAGGCACACATTTTGCCCATGCTTCTGACTTTGTGTTTTCTCTGCACGTGTTTGCACATCAGTGTGCATCATGTTCATGCTGATAGCCAAAGAGGGATCAGTTGTATTATTATCTAAATCCCAACAGTATGCTTGGATATGGTGATGACACTAATATACACTATTTCTGTACAAAGAAAACTGCACTGAGAAAAGAAGGAGGATGGCAGATGGGAGCTGCAGTTTACCAGGTGTGAGGGTTTATAGGGACTCCTTGTCTGGAGATTTTAGTCATTATCTTTTCATATGGTACTTTCTAAATAAAAGCCAATGTAGTCCTAGTCTCTCAATTAACTGTTTGTGTGCTTGTACACATGTACATAGGTATTTGTAATCTTTCTCTGTAATATTGCTAGCATGATTTTTTTAAAAATCAGAACAGTTGCTAGTAGCTCTGTCTCTGCCTGTTTCCTTTTGCAATGAAGATACAATTTCACAGAGTGAATCTACCCATTCTTATTTCTCAGAATGTAAAGAAGTTTGATCTTTTTAAAAGGAAAGGCAGGAAAGGCACCTTGACTATTATTGCTACCACTGCTTCTCTTTAATCGTTATATGGTGACATTGCTTCACATAGGATTACTGTCACTGGCACAGAAAGGGTAGGAGATTGGCTGCCTTGAGGAATGTGATGAGACGATAAACAAAAGAAGATGTTACCTCTGCGGCGTCTGGCTCTGTCTCTCAACTTTCATTCTCTGTATGGAGCCAAAGTGGGGTTTGTAGTAGTTTCTTGCCTTTGCACACCTGCCATTGTTAGGTAACAGCAAAGAGAGTGAGAGAATTATGACAAATCTATTTTACTTAAAATAATGATACTGTGTAACTGTTCAAAAGGGTTTAGCAGGCAAGTGTGATAAAGCCAAAAGTTCAGCAGGTCATCAAAGGTAGGGAATATAGTGGTGGACTGATGAATAAAATTGCTATATTATTCTTTTGAAAGCATTGGCATAATTATGTTTCTTATGTGCTCGTATTGCAGTAAACATGGTTTTCAGTGTGCTGCATTCCTGCTTAACTGAAACGAAACCCCTAAATTTCTTAGCTCAATTTTGCTTTCTGCAGCAAAATCTGAAGCTTTCTGTGCAAAAATCACATTCCAGTATACTAGCCTCTTTGGAGTTCAGGAGTCAGAGCAAATTTGGGCCATTTTTTCTTCATATGCATCAAAAGTGTAACAATTAAGACTGTCATATTAGGACAGAAAAAATCATAAACGGAGTGAGAGGCCCAACAGTGAGTTGAGAAGAGAAACTGTTTTAGCTGACCTCCACTTGTCATAGCACATTTTCCTCTGCAGGCAAAACCATGTGGGTGACTCTTGAGCTTACATCTGACATCAAACAGGCAGCTGCTCTGCCAACGGTTTTAACTTTTCACTCTCTTGTGTCTGTCCCAGATAATTTAAGTAGAAAGTTAATGTTCTTAAATAAATAGCTCAGTAATGAGAGATTTCAGCTTTCTATTGAAACTTTCCAGTAATAGTCTTTCTATTATTCGAATACTTCCTCTCAGGGAAGGGTAATTAAAGAGCCAGAGGAGAAAAGAAGAAAAAAAAGTATCTCACCTTTCTGGCATATTTTCAAAGGATTCAATTAGGGACATAAGAAACAAAATTCCTTTAAAAACATGATTGATGTTGGAGCTTTAACAAGATGTCACTGGATACAGGGGCTTTTTATTAACGCATGTTGCATGATAGAAATGTATGGGACAGGATGCCAGGCTGTTGACAGTGTTTGTGTGTTTTATATGTTTTACATGAGGAGATGGGCTGTGCAGAGATGCATTTTGTTTCTTCTTTCGCTGGTTCATTTCTTTAATCTGAACTGAAACCGAAAGATCTTACTGTGAAGGAAGAAGTTTTGAGTGAAAAGGACTATTAAGAAAACCTACCTTGAAGGAGAATATTTTATATACAGAATGTTATTTTCTCTAGAATTAAAATACTTAAAGTCTGGTGATTGTACCCTATTGTACCCTACTATGCATACTTCAGAGAGCTGGGAAACCATTCATGACCATTTAAAGTTCCCAAACTTCTGTTTATGTATGTATGTTCATGAACATATATCTATACATATTTCATATACATATATTCATCTATACTCATATACATGTAGATGATATGTCAGGAAGTGTGTGGAATACATATATGACAGCACCATCAATAAGAGTGGTGAAATATCTTTCAGAGGTAGAAGCTGTTTTGGATGGAAAGTGAGCTCTTTGTCACATATAGAAAAGGAAAACAACTGTGAAATCCTTATTATTTTTCAAAATGCATTTTAAAAATGACTAGCCTTTTTTTCTTTTTTGTTCTTTTTTGGTTGCAGACATTTAAATTGTCTATAAATAGACCATGAATATTTTCTTTTCCTTTCTTCATTTATTTATTAATTTAATACTGATTAGTTGCATGTGCACAATGCAAACCTGATGAAATTAAAAATTTGATGCCTTTTATTAAGAGATTATAGCTACATTTTGCATACAGATACCAGTAGCTCTGGGGAAACTTAAGGTGGCTGTATTGGTTTTTCTGTGGCCAGATTTTGGTAGCAGTGGGGGGGGGCTGAGGGAGAGGCTTCTTCGAGAAGCTGCTGGAAGTTTCCCCCATGTCCAGGCTGGGCCCGCTGCTGACCAAGGCCAGGCCAATCAGTAGTTGACAGAACGCCTCTGTGATAACATATTTAAGAAGGAAGAAAAAAAAAAAGGAGTTGGAAATGAAAATGACTGCCGGAGAGGAGCAGGGTGAAAGCTTGTGAACAACAACGCAGACACCAAGGTCAGTGAAGAAGGAGGGGGAGGAGATGCTCCTGGCGCCGGAGCTGAGATCCAGCTGCAGCCCATGGGGAAGACCATGGTGAAGCAGTGACCCCCTGCAGCCCATGGAGGACCACAGGAGTGCAGAGATCCACCTGTAGCCCGGGAAGGAGCCACGCCGGAGCAGGTGGACGCTGGGGAAGGCTGTAGCCCGTGGGAGACCCAAAGTGAAGCTGGCAGGGGACTGTAGCCTGTGGGGAGAGGAGCCCACTTAGAGTAAGATTCTCCTGTTAGGATGCGTGGCTCGTGGGGCCCACGCTGGAGCAGCCTGTGCTTAAGAGACTACACCCTGTGGAATTTTCAACCATGCGGCAGCAGTCTGTGAAAGGCTGCTGCCCATGGGATGGACTCTCGCCGGAGCAGTTTGTGAGAGGAACTGTATCCTGTGAGGGATGGACCCCATGGAATGCGGCTGGAAGGACTCCTCTTCCCAAGCAGCGGCTGAGAACAGCAACTGACCACAGCAACACCTCCCCCCCCCCCCTCGCCTTTTTCCCTTGACCGCTGCGGGAGAATAGGTTGGATGTAAGAAGGAGGGGGACTGGGGGGTAAAAGGTGTCTTTTAGTGTCTCACTCTTAGCTCTGATCTTGTTAGTAATAAATTTGATTATTATTCCCACATAGAGTCTTGTTTTGCCTGTGACGGTGATTAAGAAAGAATCTGCTGTAGTTGTTATCATAAATAGCGAAACCTCTCGTTATATTCTCTCTCCTCTATAGCTGGGCATGGGGGAGTGAAAAGGTGGCTGTAGTGGGCCCCTGGCACTCAGCCCGGGTTAAACCACTACAGTGGCATTGCATATTATTGGAAGAAGTTAAAGTGTAGGCACTAGTCAAATTTAAAACATATTCTGGAAATACATACAATGATACTTTTCACCAGATTTCTAAAGAAGTTTCAGGCAGGCAGCAGTCTAAGGGTTACAAAGAAACATAAATTTTGTTCAGGAAGCATCAAAGAAAATAATTAAATAAATTGTTTAATGGCAATTTGGTTTATGCCAAAGAGAATGTAGGGGTTTTTCCTTTAATTCCTAAAGATCTTTGAGATTTTTACCTAGAACTGTGGATAAGCATAGTAAATACTGCAAACCATTCTGTACATGAATGACGTTACTGAGATTTGTGCTTGACCAAGGAGGTACATGTGATTTTCCCCCGCACCATGATTTCATGTTTTGCTCATAACAGAGAGCTGAGAGCTGGCCCTGTCTGGAGTCTAGCATTACTTAAATGGTTTTGTGCAGGCTTTAACTCAGATACCATTTTTTTTTTATGATGCTTTTACAAACAGCATTGAATATAGTCTGAGCAGCAAGTCCATTCACAAAAAATTGCACACAGACAACAAATCTTCCAAAACTACTGGTGTGATTGCTTTGCTACAGCACCAACATCTTAAAGCACTGAAGAATTGTCCACTAAATAAAAGGTGCTGTTAGAAATTGCTAATAAAGTTTAGAAAACCACCCAGTAACAAATTTCAAAAAGAGCAGTCTTTTGATAGAAATGGTGCTACTTTAACGCAAGTAGGAAAATTATCCAAAGAGTAGAAGATGAAAGGTTCAGAAAATCTAACTTTATATAGTAACACTCAGATACATTTCCTGGAGGACTAAAGTGAAAATTGCCATTTAAGAATAGAGATTTTGAACAAATGGCAGAGTTGGTAAAAGGAACTGAAGGACCTTGGATTTTGGTGAAAATACGTTAACACAAACATACTGTGTACATTTTGCCAGGAATAAGCAGAAAAGGGCAATAAGGTAAAACATTTGTCTGAATACACATCTCAAGACTGGCACTCAGACGATGGAATTTTTTCATCCATTATATCAGACCCATTAGATGAGCTCAATAAATTTACTGTTTGAAAACTACTAGTAAAATATAGAAATTTTTTCAATGAAAGAGCTGCTCAGATTAGAGTCATTGTAGCATATAAAAAAAATGTTTTTGGGACAAAATATCTGAAAAAGAAGAGACTGGGTAACACTGTTAGGAAAAAACATTTTTTTTCTCCTGAAGAATATCCTTAAATTGGCCAAATGCCTTTGCAACAGATAATGAGCTACATTTCCTGACTACTGAGTCTGAGAAATTCTTAATTGCTCATAAATCCGTGTACTGGAAAGTTTGGAACATTTAACGAGTTGGCAACAGACTTCAAAGAAAAGGATTTCATATAGAATGATTTACTAGAGACTAGTGGACAATGAGTAAATAAGAAGGACTGCAGTTGACATCTGATTTAGGACAAACCGATCTATATATTTTGGAGATTAAATCTTTCCTTCATGGCCAAGTATATCTGTCTTCTACAATGGTGATGACTTCTACATATAGTTTGAGGTATGAATTTCGAACAATAATACATAGCTTGCCTTATTGAAAAATGATCTTGGATTGTTCATTTTCCTCACATGAATATTTAGTTGCTTGAAACAGAGGAAGACAATGAAGACAATAAAGACAAGAGCTGTACACTTACGAGGGTGAGAAAAGATAAGTTGGGCCTCTGAATGGATGCATCCTCCCATGCACTCACACCCCCCCACATAGTCAATGTCATATTTCTTGAATCTGACCAAGAGTCTTCTACTCCACTGCTACAATATCTCATTGATATGAGCTGGGGTTTTTTTTCTCTCTGTTCCTTGGGGGGAGTTTGAGGCAGCCTGACTTGTTCATAAGGTTATTCATATGTAGAAAAATCTATCTTTTGGAGACTTGTGCCTTGCCTCTGTGATCTTGAAATTAATATTTTGATTGGGATTCTGATTACATGTCTCATCATCTCTTGAAAATCTATGTATCTTCCAATAAAACAATTTTCAAAAGCTCCTCCTTTATATCTATCTTTTTATATTTGTGAAACCTGTTTCACATCTACCATAAAAGTTAAGATATTGCAGAAAGAAAGCTTACAAACATCAATTAGTAAGATCAGTACTAGCAGGCCATAGAATCATAGCATCCTTAATGTTGGAAAAGACCTTTAAGATCACTCAGTCCATCTGTCCATGTAGCACCACAACCATGTTCATCATTAAAGTATATCCTCAAGTGCCACATCCACAAATTTTTTTTGTGGATTTCCAGGGATGGTGACTCCACTATTTCCCAGGGCAGCACATTCCAAAACTTTGCAATCCTTTCAATGAAAAAAAAATTCAATACATCTAATCTAAATCTCCAAGTCCTCTTGTCCCGTCTCTTGTTAGCTGGGAGAAGAGACTGACACCCACCTCACTACAACTTCCTTTCAGGTAGTTGTAGACAGGGATAAGGTGTCCTCCTGTGCCTCCTTTTCTCCAGCAGCTCCCCCAGCCGGTCCTCACAGGATGTGTGCTACAACCCCTTCACCAGATTCACTGCCCATCCCTGGACTTGCACAGGACTTCAATGCCTTCCCTGAAGTGAGGGGCCCAGAATTGGACACAGGACTCAAAGTGGGACCTCACCAGTGTCAAGCACAGGGGGAAAATCACTTCCCTGTTCCTGCTGACCACATTATTTTTGATATAAGCCGGGATGCCATTGGCCTTCATGGTCACCTGGGCGCACTTATGGCTCGTGGTCAGTCAGCTGCTGACCAGCACCTCCAGGTCTTTTTCTACTGTTCGGCTTTCCACTCTGGCACTTGGTGTTAGTGAGCCTCATACACTTGGCCTTGGCCCATTGATCTAGCCTGTCCAGATCCCTTGGCAGAGCTTTCCTACCCTCTAGCAGTTCCACACTCCTACTGAACCTTGGGACCTCAAGGTCGAATCTGGTGTCTTCTGTGAACTTGCTTAGGGTGCACTTGATCCCCTCGTCCAGGTCATTGATAAAAAATTAAACAGAGCTGGCCCCAGTATTGAGCCTTGGGGAGCCCCACTAATGGCCAGCTGCCACCTGGATGTGGCACCACTCACCGCCACACTCTGGGCATGGCCATTCAGCCAATTTTTATACCAGCAGATAGAGCACCAGTCCAAGCCATGGGCTGCCAGCTTGTCCAGGAGAATGCTGTGGGAGACGGTATCAATGGCTTTGCTGAAGCCCAGGCAGACTACACCCATAGCCTTTCACTCATCCATTACGTGGGTCACCTGGTCATTAAAGGAGACCCAACTGGTCAAGCAAGACCTGTCTTTCCCAAATCCATGCTGGCTGGGCCAGATTAGCTGATTGTCCTGTACATGTTGCATGATGGCATTCAAGTTCATCTGGTCCATGACTTTCCCCAGCACTGAGATGGGATCACATTTGCCATCATTTTGTCACTTGGGACCTGCTTGTTTGACCAGGACTTGCTGGTGAATTATTGGAATTCATTTGGTGAACTATTTATGCATAAAACCTCATAGTGTGGTATACTATATCTACTTTGATAAAGATCTTGTAAAAAATATTTCTGCTAACATGTCATAGGATGAGATGACTCTACTAAGCCATGTAGATAAGTTTGTTCAATTTAAGTTTTACCAGTAGTGATGGCAAGGACCTCTCAAAACATCACAAAAGAACAAATCAAAACTGTGGCATGAACAAGGAAAATTGTTTTATTGTTATTACAAACCTCGGTTTACACTCTAAGATAATTTTTGGTTTTCTAATCTCTATTCCATTTGGATAACTGAGACTTTTGCTATAGGATGTTTTAAAGAGTCTTTGCCAGTGATTGCGGGTTTATTAATCGGTGTCATTGTCTGCTAATCTTAGGAAGGTATATTGGTTAGGTGGACTCCAAATATGCTATTTCTAAGTCATCTGTCTTTCAATGAAATCTTCTGTCCTTTTCTGGTCCTTCCTGTTTTTGGTCTTCTGTCTGCCTTGTGCAGTCTACTAAAAGCTTAAGCATGCTCATTAGTACACTTTGTCATATATAGCCGTATTTACCATCTCAGTAGTTATTGCATTACATCCCCACTAATGGTCTGTGAGAAGTCCTTGACAAAGTCTAGTTCTCCTAAGCTGGAATAAACGTAGTGGTTTATCAATGAGTGTATAGAGTAAGAAGAATTATATCTTGGGTAATTTTCATGTACTGTAGATATTTAGAAAACAGATATTCTTGAAAACTCAAAACTATCATGATAAATTTTCAGAACAATTATGTGTTGTACATATTAAAAATGAAACAATCTGAAAATCCGTTTGTCTGAGATTTTAAAAACTACTATTAAAAAAGCAGTTATATATTGTCTTTGCTACAACGCAACCATTCTGGCCCAAGGACTGAAAAGTATCTTTGCAACTGCAACAGTAGAACAGGTTTGTGGCTCAGCATTTGTTTTCAATTTCTCAGTGCTTAAAAGCCACCCTACACCACATCCACATATTTTAGCAAAAATTATTTCCCCTTATTGAAGAAAAGGTCTGCCTAAAGGGAGAAAAATATAGAACCAAAGCTTAACCAGCTCTTCACCCTTGTTCTCTCCTCTCTTTTGCAGAGAAAGACGAGGGGCCTTCAACCAGGTTTCTACTTGACTCATGGTATCATGGGGCAAGAGTGCAGAGTGTTTAAGGCTTCACTCCCTGGCACAAAAGGTCTGGCTAGTTAGATAGAATCTGGACATAAACTTTGGGTTTTTTAATGCGTAGACCACAACTGAAAAAGAAACTGAAAAACAAATCCTTTTGCAAACCACTTGCCCACAACTCCATTCAATGCTCTTCATCAGTCTAGAAGTTTTCTCTCCTTTCTTAGGGGACTCTGACATGGTGCATTTCCAAAGTATAAGGTGACACCTGCTGTGAAAGCAATGAAGATTATTAGTGTGTCCAACTTCAAATAATTTTCAATCTTTCAGTGATTATGGATGCTTCCTATCAAAACTGTCCAAGATGCTGTAACTTTTATATGGGTTTGTGCAAAAAGATAAACCTTGGAAGTTGCTGAACTGTAAAATAGCAGTACACTGTGACAGTGGCAAACCTTTAAAAGATAAATCTTGGCAGCCACTGGACTGTACAATATTAACACACTCTGACACCGCCGGATGTTTGAAACTCTAAAGAAGGATCCTAGAAGTGCTTTTTCTCATGTAACAGAATGAAGAAACCTGTGTTACCTTAAAAATCCATCTGGCTTAACTTCATTCACAACTATCCTATGTAAGTGCATTTATCTTTAATGAGCTCCTTCTAGAAAGGCCACAATGGAAATTACTTAGTTGGTTTATATTGGCTTATAAACTGCAATGATAGTTCTGAAACAAAGTCTGGCAATTCCAGTTCTTGGAGCAATAGGCTTATCTGTAAAAATCAGCTGCCAAAATAGTCTGTAATTTTAATGACAATGTAAAATGTCCCTTTTTATCTCCTTTTTATAATTTTTGCAGGTTTAAAAAAGCTTATTCTTAAAAGCCCTTCCAGAAAGATAACCTCTATCCATGAGGAATCCCTGAGGCTCGGATTCCTCTGTCCCTGCTGCAGGAGCAGCTACTTGCTTGAATTTTTTTCTGTGGTTTCCCATAGCTCCCATGCTGCAGCAGTTGCTTGACCTCCATACTTCCTCTTCTTACAATTTCCTACTTGGCATTTTTTCTCCATTCTGTTACAGCACATTCACCTGCACTCTGTCTCTACGTCCTCATCTTCACACTTGGCTGCCTCTCCTCTTCATCCCTCCTGGTTCCTACATTAGTCTCACTCAATTTGCTGCCCTGTTTCTGAATGTGTTCTCCCTCCCTGCTGCTCTTACTGTCTCTGGCATGTCCATATTCTCCTGTCCCCTGCTTGGCCCTCACAGAGTAGCTAACAGACCATTACCTACCCTGATGGCATCCTGTCTTCTGCTTGATTGCAAATAACAAGGAGTGGCATCCATCTTCACTGGATTACCCTCACTTTCACCCAGAAACCTTAAATGGAACTGGCAAACAATCTTCTGAGATAGGTTTGGCCTGGTGCTGATGTTGGCAATGGGAGATGGAAGGCATTGCACTTACAGAACAAATTGAACAGTTTTGTAATAAAAAAAATTGCCAAAGCCTAAAATTTTTAATAATATATTGATTAAACACCTCTAGATAACCTTTTTTTGTGATTGAGCAACATGAAGGCTTGTGAGGCTGATGACAGAAGTCCTGCACAGCAGTTGCAGAGGTATGAGATCAGGGCAGAGTTGAAAATGGGACTTTTTCTCTAATATTGTTCAGATTGTGCTCCAGTGAAACCCTTAAAAAACATTAGCACCATTTACTGAACTCCAATCCTAAATAAATGAACCTTGCTTGCCTCACTGCTCTTACCTTTCCATGTAAAATTGTCCCGTGCTTTGGAAGAATTCCTGCCATTTCTGTGGCAGGTCTCTGTAAAAAAAAGTAGAAATGATGGCAAATTTGCTATGGTATCTGTCACTGCCCACTGTAGAAAACTAATCCTGACCTAAAACTGATCACTAGACCTAATAAACTCCTTTGCCTTCAATGACTTCATAAGCTTTACTTTATTTCTAAAGTTAATTTACTTTTAATGTATGGGAAAGGAGGACAATAGACCATGTTGTCTCAGTGCAGGCTGGGAATCTCAGGCACAGTATGGTTTTGACAGTTTTGAATAGTGATCCATCACTTAACAGACAAATAGAGGCTACAGTTTCTTTGCAGCAGTTCTTTTTTTAACACCAAGATGACATCTGTGCCCTCTGCAAAGGATTGTATGATGTTAGCCACAGAGAGGGATAGGTTTCAAACATCATTGGACCTGAGTGGGCTGTGTGCAAGGTGGTGTGAGTGTTATTTTTATTTCAAGAAACTAGTTGTCCAATAAAAATATAATATTTCTGTCAAACAAAGTTTTCAGGAAGCACATGCCAAAATATGACGGCTAAACACCATATAATAGCAAATGGAGAATCACAGTCAGATAGCTATATGGAAAAACAAGAAGTTATGTGCAAAACTCCATCTGAAAGCAGAACTGGCCCAATGTGTATGTACATCAGAGCATTAGATAATGATATCTTCTATTGTTGTTCTCTTTGGTGGAAGTTTTGACAACAGGGCAAAATATTTGTAAAGATTTGTCTGAGGCAAACTAAATTAAATTTATATACTATAAAGGTAATTTGCGAGTGAGTTCTTAAGAGGCCAGGAGGCAATACAGCAAGAACAATTTCAAGTTGTACAATTAAACACTTTGACTCGAGTCCTCCAAAGTAGTTGAGCCATGTTAGGACTTTGTGTTAAAATACACTGTACATTTAATAATCAGTGCTGTGTTCTCATAAAGATAGATCAAAAGAAAAATGTTAATCTAGGTTTTCTTCACTATTTCATTCTTTTACCATACACTGCTTTTCTTCTTCATGGTGGCCTTATTAAAAATTTGACAGTGTCAGGATATCTATCTGTCCAGGTGATTACAGACCATGTTTTCCCTTAATATTATGTAAGATATTTTTTCTCTCTATAATGATTACAGAGCTTTCTTTTCACTTGCATTTGCAAATAGAATGGTGGGATTATACATTCAAGTATTTTTTCACTATTTATTATAGTGGACATGTGTTCTTTGATTACATTTGAAAGGGTTTTAATCCATCAGGGAATGGATTTAGCAAAATTTTAATATCAACAAGTAGACTTGGTTATTAAAAGCAATGTCCCTGGAATTAGTGTATCAGAATCAAGTATAATAAACCAAGAACTCTTTCTTAGTAAATACTTTTCTGCTATATTTTTATACTGATAGAGATGAAAGTAGCATTTTTTAAATCTTTTCCTGTTGATATGTCCAATTCAGTAGCTCTCGATCACTCACCCTGTGGCCCTGCAGAAGTCATTTGGGAGTTCTATAGACTTTTAAACCATCAGGGACCATTAAGATCATCTTGTCTTATCTTTCTGCATTAAACAAGTCAGAGAATTTAATCAAGTTATCTCCTGTATTGAGTAGAGCAACGGGTATTTAACAAAAGCTTGTGTTCATGCCACAAAATTTACCTTTTTTTTTCCTTTTAAATGGGGAATTATTACTTCCTATTTCATATCTCAGCTGTGAAGTTTCATTAAGCTTTCCAAAGACTCTCAGATACTGGGATTTAATGTGCTATAAAAGTGAACAGTGGAAATATTTGCAGTGATGACCTAAACAGGATTTTTTAATCAATGTGATGAATTGGATTCTGGGGCAAATTAATCAGTGATGTCTCCAGCAGGAAGGAATTTTGCCAATTCAGTCCAAGATTTTCTTATTATAATATTGCTGATAATATGAAGAAGGAAAGATACATAGTACAAAACCGACATGTTTTAAAAAATGGAAAAAATAAAATGTCAAACAGAAAGTAGCTTTAAATACTTCAAGTCATTAAATAAATTAAAATTTCTTTAGATTTCTAGTTAAAAATTCATAGAGATTCGCATTTCTTTTATCTTTATTAGTCCGTGTATGTGTAATTAATTGGCAAATAGTCTCCCTTTGAAGGCATTCAGTTATGGAAGAGCTATTGCCCAGCCTGTCTGAAACAGCAAGGTGCCTCTCAGTTCCATGCCTACTCCACCACCACTGTCATTTCATCAGGCAAAAGTAACTTATACACTAAGGGTGGAACTCTCTCTGATCACCTGTAATGAGAAACATGAGTAGGTAGCCCAAGATGTGTTTTCGGACTTCAGTGAATGTGATCTTAGTGTAAATTAACCAGGTTTTCTGTCAATAGCTTTCAGGAAATCTATCACAAAAAAAGAGCAAAGCTTTAGAAAATTACATGTGTTCACAGGTGTATATTTGTCTTTACCTTTTTAATGTCACTGTCTTTCAGTTTTCCACATTGAGCAGTGTTGCTGTTGCTATTGTGAGTCTTCTCTGGATCTTTCTTGACGAAGTTCCTCTGCAAGCAGCTTTTTTGAACTTTCTTGATGGTTAGGATTTTAATTTACAACAAATCTCCTTCAGAAGAGAGTGTAGTCAAGGCCATTCTGTATTATTAAGTATAGTCTCTATTTATATTTACTTACAGTCTATGTATATTTAGTCTACTTAAAACACACGTGAATGTATTTGCTGAACAAACAGTAGCTTCTACCCAAAGTTACATTTACAGTGAACAGAGTAAAACTTTTAAGATTGGTAGTACTCACGTGAAATGAACTACTATGTAGGAGATACTAAAACTGGTGATAACTATTTAAAACTCTGCCTCATACAAACCTCATTTTTTAAACAAATGAAATGAACAAATTAAAGCACTTTTGCTTAATTACACTGAAATTTCAGACTTCATGTTTTACCTCTGAATAGCTAATATGGCAACATGTTGTGGTTTAAACCCAGATGACAACTAAGAACCACACTGCCACTCACTCACACCTACACACTTCTTCCAACCTGGTGGAATGGGGAGGAAAATCAAAAGTAAAACTTTTAGGTTGAAATAGGAACAGTTCAATAATTGAAACAAAGTAAAATATACTAACAATGGCAATAAACAGCAACAACAGTAACAACACTACTATTACTACTAATAATTAAAACCAACAAAGATAATAATATAAACTCCAAGGAAAAACAGTAGTGCGCAATACAACTATTCACTACCCACTGGCCAAAGTCAGGCCCCCACTGTTGAAACCCGATCAGCCTCTTTTATGGGAAACTCCCATAGTTTCTATATTGGCATGATATTCTATGGTGCAAAATATCCCTTCCCAGCTATGCTCCCTCTCATGTTTTTTGGGTTCCTTCTCACTGGCAGAGCATAAGACACAAAAAAGTCCTTGACTTAGGATGGACACTACTTAAGAACAATCAAAACATCAGTATGTTATCAACATTATTCTCATACTGAATCCAAAAAACAGCACAGTACCAGCTACTGAAAAGAAATTAACTCTATCGCAGATGAAAGCAGGACACAGTACAAATAAATACTTATATAATTTAAAGAATTAAAAGGAAGTTGGTTCAATTCATTGAAGGTTTACAGATTCTGTAATTTTATCTTTCAGGAACCAGTAAAATAGCTGTGTATTCTCTGCTTGTCTGTTTCTCTGACCAGTTTGACTTTGATGTCCTCTGGAAGTAGCAATAAGTAACTTATTGTCCTCAGGTTACCACTTCATTTCTTCCTCGGTATTTGAAAAGCTGCATCCTTTCTGCGTTGTTCAACATACAGGTGTGGAAGAAGAGGAGGGGACTAGCAGGGCTGTGGGGTCTCAGAGAGACAATCCTGTGGGAAGGGAGTCCCAGGAAGGTAGAGAGCACCAAGATAATGTTGCTGGACACGTCCCCTTTCACACAAAAACCCCTTGAAGCTGAAGGAAGAGAGTAATTTTTTTGTTAATGTGGGAATGTGGATAGTACAATCACTATCATACCTTCAAAGATGCAACTGGATTTAGCATGAGTGACAGGTAATCCAACAGATGCTGCTATTCTTGCTTCTGAACTTATAACTGCTCCCATACACATGAAAAACATTTGATACTTTTTTTTATTTTTTTAAACTACCTGAAAAGACTTTGGTGATATACAGTGTAGCTATTCACTTAGAACTAGCAGAATAGAAAGAGAGGAAATTAATAGTTTAGGGTCCTCGCAAATCTTGAAGTTTCCTGACATGCAAAACTCCTACATTCTTCTTACCAAGAACGAAAAAACACATATTTCATCACAATGGCCTTAACTTTGGCCTATGTATTGTGGCTTTTATGTATTATTTGTACTGTATTGATTTAAAGTAGAATTCATCTTCAATACATTTAGTCATTTAAAGTTAAGAGTTTCATCTAAGCTGTTTGTCGAGGTTACCCTTATAGTAAGTAGAGAAAGGAAAGTTCCTCCAAACGGCAATTTATTCCATTTTAAGATAGGTGTCTGAGGTAGACTGGATTAATTGCTCTCTATTGCAGTCTCCTTACATGCTGTAGAGAAGCACAGGTGACTAGCTTACACTAAACACCCAGCTTTCAGATGGCTAAAAATTAGATGAGATGAATCTCTCCCAAGTATTTTCTTTTAAGGGATGCTTTTAACTAAGAAATATCTCATAGTCAATTTCCTGTGTATTATTTTGCAAAAATCTTGTAAGTGGTATTTCTTTGGAATCATATACCTAGCACTTACTGAATAACCATAATAGCAAATAAAATCAAATAATATCGAATGAAATTACGTATGACTAGGTTGTTGATCAATAGATGACCTTAATGTGCCCATATATTATTCTCACATTCTCTTTCAAAGAAGTGCATTCATTTAGACTACTGGTAGAAAACAAATCTCTTTTTTTTTTTTTTTTTTAAATTTTGAAACACCAATCATGAATTCATTTTGAATGGAGATGCAAGAGCTACATATTTCTGAAAAATCAGGCTGACAATATTATTTTAGGATCAGAGTAACAGAGGAGTATGTTTGTTTCCTTTGGATAAGAATTGTATATTCAGATTTTATTATGTATGACTGAGATTTTTAGTACCCTCAACTATTAATTTCTTTGAATCTAAGAGTCTGTGTTTGGAAATGAAGCAATAGATACCAACACTATTGTCTCTTAGCAACCTCCATTAGTATTTGAAACAAAGGAGGGTTTGCAAGCTTGGACTTTTCCCCATATATTCACAAAATTTTGTTTGTTTGTGTATGAACATATTAGTGAATGAATCAGTTACTAACAGTTTTTAAAATGGGAGAGGCAGGCCATCAGTGTAATAAATTATAGGAACGAGTATTGCAGGACAAGCAAGAATGCCTCTTGTGGAACCCTGCCTCTTTCACTGTGCACCTGACAAGACATGCACGTCCCCTAGGTGGCTGAGTTAGCCATGCATGCCTGCACATCACAGCATGCCTTCCTTCCAAAGGCTGGTAGAAAGGGCTAAAAGGTCACTGCAAATTACATGTCACACCTGGCCACAGTATAGGCAGTAAGTTGCTATCGACCTTCTATTCCTTTTGTGTCAACAAATTGCCCTCTGACCTAGAAGGGTATGTCTAGAGTGAGAAATTATTTGCACTAGATACAAACTGGTTCTGTGTCCTATTCAGCTAAGATCAGGCTTGAATGGATTTAAGTATCTTCCGCTCAGTTTATGCACTGTTTTCGCTAGCCAACTGCTCCAGAAATAGCAACAATGGTGATGCCTATGCCTATGGATGTGACTTAGGGAAGTCTAAGGTGTTAAGATCCTATTACAGAGCAACGTCTCTGCCCAAATTAAGGTGAAAACAAGACCATATGCTGAAGTCAATAGCATGGATTTTATTTAAAAGCAAATATGAAATAGAGAGAAATAAATATAAAAGAGGGGGGATGGGGGGTGGGGGAGAATGAATCCAGCAGCATCTCAGTGATCCTTCTTCACCCTGGACTTCTCAGTGCTGGGAGTCCTGAGGTCGTTCAAAACTTTTCAATATTTATACAGTTTTGCAAACAAAGGAAGTAATGCTCACTGGCTGCACAGTTCTCTTGTTCTAATGCTAATTATTCTGCATGCTCAATTTTTCTCTTCTTTTGAGTCATGCGTTTCTTGTGTTGGTGGGCCATGGGTCGGTGGTTGGGATTTCGCCCTGTCAGGAGTAATATTTTGCCCAGTTAGAACTGTTTTCAGCACAGTTGTGGAGTTGGGTTTCTTTGTGGCCCATACATTCTGTATTTTTTGTGTCCATTATCAGTGATACATTCTTCTATCCCAGCTATGTTAACCTCCCCAAGATCTGAGATAAAACCCAGACAATGGTACCACCTTTACCTTACCTCAGCTTCCTTTCATGGTGTTTTAACTTACAGTCCAAGTTGCACGTACACATGGAGGCATATTCGGGTTGGAGTCTCTGGTGGCCACAGATACCACCTGTCCCATAACCTGTGGTGATCTTTGTTTGACCAGTGATATGAATGCTAGCAGATGCTTCTTTACACAAATTGCCGCAGTGGGAATTTTTGTCTGGATTGTTTACCTGGAACGTGCTAACCAGATCTCACCTCTGCCAGGCCTGGAATTAGTGCCATCCCGTTGCTCCGTTCCGTGTTTGTCTCATGGCAAAGTCCTTCTGAGGTCTTAACAGAAGAGATAGGCCACTGTGCTCTTTACGTTCTTACACAAGGTTCTGACTCATTGATAGGAAGATTTCATCAATAAAAAATTTATTTTGGTTTCTTATTTTCCCTCACTAATTATAGCTATATCCTCTGACCATATTTTGTGTAATATCTCTTCCATCTCTAAAGTTTGGCACTTCTATATTCAAAAATGAATCACATTCTTGCTTCACAAGATCTTAGTATGAATAAATTTGCATTCAGACTGAGTTGGTGGGGATAGAAGAAGTGTGATTCTGGCATTGCAATGACAGAACTGTATTACTTATGTTCATTTCATGACACTTCATGTTGCTTTAACCACATCAAGGCCTCTTACCACTCAGTTTATAATAACCATGGAAGACTATGCAGATTCCCCCTAATGCCTTGACATGTCTTGCCATGTCTTGCCTTGCCATTTCACTCTCATATCTCCTGCTGAACTAGCACTTTTTGAAAAAAACATAGAGGAAAACTGTGTTCACGTCACCATGGGTGATCTAGGACATTCGTCTTCTTTCACACAAGACTTGCATCTCTGCTGCAGCATACTTGGCAGATCAAACAAGAAAAACCTGCATCCAAAGGTCACATCCAGATAATTTTTGTTAGTGTTTCATTTACATTGTTAACTTTGGCCATTTACATCTTCCATTTCAAATGGCAGAAGTAGTAGTTTCTATCTAATCAGAACAAACTGACTTTAGATTTTTTTTCCTATAAGCACAAGAGAAAATTCCTTCAAAAGCAAAACCCTAAAGCTAACCATTACTTGCTCTGAAGCCCCAATAAATAAGACTGTTCTAATAAATGAGAATTCAGGAATAGTTAGGTTGATTGCAAATTTTGACACCCACAGTTTAATATCAGCAGGGAGCTTGGAGGAAATAAGAACTTTTAAAAATCCTTAAAAGAAATTATTTAATCCGTAAGATGGCACTTATTTATCACTAGTGTGATAAATGAAAAGAGCAAAATAATGGTAAATTATCAGAGAAATATGTACTTCTATGTTAAAATTTATATTTTATCTTTGAGGTGAATACAGTAAATATACAGCTTTAACATTCTAGTGGCAGTACATGTTAGCTGTAGATAGAGAGGTAGATATTCACAGACTGATTGTCAAAAAGATCAGACACAAGAGTAAACAGAATTCCCAAGGAGAAGTGAAAGATTTGCTGAGAGTGCTACAGCTATGACAACAGGAAACCTTTAAGATCCAGATCTGTTATAAACATAACAGAAATATAGTTGGTTCTGAGTCTGACTCACTTGAGTGTATCTGGGGTGCTGCAAATGCCTCTCCATGTTTTGTCTTCTCAAGACGTGACTTTTGACCCTGGGCTGCTAGAAGACATCCATAGGGAGCGTGGGTGAGAGTCTTCATGGCGATGTGACTGACTTGCTGCTGCTGGGATTGCAAGGCTGGGCATGATACTGGCAATCCAAGTTACACTTTAACAGTCTAATGCCCCCCAAACTGTGCAGAACCCAGCTGTGCTGAGGCTAAGGGTTGTTAAAGCCTAGCACTCTGAAAGACAGACTGCTGGAAGAGCCACATGGTTTCTTACCTGTGAGTTCAGTCCTTACACCCAAGCTTCAACAGAAGAAAGGCCTCCAGCCACCTGCCCTGTGAGGGAGAAGGAGGTGATAAGCCTCAAGCCTCACATGAGACCAGCTGCTATTTGTGCGCTGGCTGCTATGATAGAAGACTGGGAACAGGGCAGTGTTTGCCAGTGCTGGCTCTGCCCAGTCCAACAGCCCATGTCAGGCACCAGTGCTTGTCCAGTTCAAGTCCCTGAGAGCTGTGGCTTTTTGCCAGTGTTTCCAAGAGCTCCATGTCTGGCTGGGATGGTGCCACCCAAACCAAGAAGACAGTAAAACTTGCAGCTCCCATGTTAAAAAAAAACCCAGTTAAACGTATGAGAGGACAGACCCAGCACATCATGAGAGGGGACACAGCTTTGCATGTGATCATCAGCCTGGAAACCTCTATATATGTACTATGGTGTAGCGGTTTTGAACCCACTCTTATCACTAAGGGGCACGCACAACAAAGATGACAGAAAACTGAACAAAATTAGCAGCAGGGGAACAGTTTATTATTTGGGGTTCAACCAGGGAAAAAGGAAAAACTTATAGGGACTTAAAATTTTACACAGAGAAACACTCAACACGCAGAAAACAAAAAAGGGAAAAAGGAAAAAAAACACAAAAAACCAAAACTGCTTTCCAACTAGGTGACTAGCCAAGAAAACAGAGGGAGGAGTAGGGAAGCCTTCTCTCTCCCTCCCTCTCTGATGGTGTCACTCTCGGCCCTCGGGGTTTTCTGCAAAACACAAAAGAAGTGAAAAGTGTCCCCCGTCCCAGGACACCTTCAGGAAGTTACTTCTTGCTATCAAGCTGGACTTTGCTCTGGTGCCGAGGGGAATGGGTGGTGTCTGAGACCTGGGAGGAGAGGAGCCGTGTGCTCCGCTGTTGGACAGGAAGCCGAAGAGAGGGAGGACTTTCATGTTCAGCCTTTTTAAGCCCTCCAAGTCTCGCATGAATCTCGCTGTCTTCTTCCCGGCTAAGCCATCTGCTGATTAGCCAGCGGTCCGGGCTCCACCTCTCTTCCAGGGTCTCCACTCCAGGCAAAATGGCGGTTCCTGCAGAAAACCACATTTGGAGCTTTGAGGCACCATTTTTACTGTCCGCAGGAACTCCAGGTACGCCCCGGCGTGATTGCCGCCACCACCCCCAAGGATCCCCGGCAGGAGAGGCCCCCGGCGTGCTCCCGCGGCCATGCTCTTGGGGCTGCCGCCCGTGCTGGGACAGGGGGGACCCCCTGCCANTGGGGCCGTGCGCTCCAATGCCACGCCGCCTGCCGCACCGGGACTGCAGCGGCACCGTGCACCATGCGTGGTGCTGCCGGCCCCAGGGTCGCCCGCTGCCAGTCGCGAATCATCACCGCTGCACGTCACCCACAGCCGGAGCCACTGCCCGTGCTGCTGCCGGAGCCGCCACAGCCGTGGCAGCCCCGCTAACCACCACCTGCTGGGACTGGGAAAAGGGGAACATCCCCAGCAAGTCTCTGCTTTGCTCCGCGGCTGCGCTCGGAGCCAGCGCCGGTTTTGTTTGCTGTGCCACCTCACCGCTGCTGCTCCCAATCCTGATCTGGAATGTAGGGAATGAAAACGGTGACGGAGCTTTGCAGGTTTACAGACACCAAGATCCCAGCCCCCTTTCCCTTCTTAAGGAATACAGGATTTTACACAGACAAGGCAAGTGGGCACCCCTTATACACCCTCTCCCTCCCCAAGCCCCAAGGACCCCCCCCAAGACCACTCTGAGACCCGAAGCCCCCCCCTCCGACATCACCAAAAGAGACCACGCACCCCTCAAACCCCAACATATTGTACCCGGTACTCAGGGCTGATGACAAGCAGGAAGAGGAAGGACAAGGAAAGGAGTTTTATGCAGTAGGCCCTTAGACAGTGTGCTTAGTCTTTCTAAACCCTTGTAGTTCTCCAAAATCAGTAGCAGCTGGGTAAGAACTTTCCCATCTGAGTCCAAAGAGTTAAGTGCTGTGAAGTTTTAAGTTGCCTCTAGCTACTTTGGTCATTTCCTTTATTGTTTCTTTCCTTTGGTAAATATGAACAACTTCTAAATAAACTGAAGTAAATAATTCAGCACTTGAAAGCAGATGTCTGTGATGACCTAATAGACTTTTTTAATTTATTTTTGCTTTCATAACTAAATACTTCTCTGTTTCCGTCAATGTTTCAAATAAGATTTCCAAGTGCCAGTGAAAAAGCTTCATGTTAGAGGGTTATTTTTATAATTCAGTGCATCCAAACTTCGTGAAAAATATGCAAATCACCTTCATTATAACCATATCTTGTTGCAACATGCAGCATACGTAGTGCCAAAAATGAATGCATTCATGGCATCTTTTGGGTCCTAAGATCCAATTATGTCTTTTGTTGTTCCTTTTTGGCTTTCTGTGTCAGCTGTATGCTCTGTAAAGTTACTGATTACTGACCTGTTGGCAACTTTACAAATCTGCTTTGAAATGCAAGCTGTCAGTAGCTCTTGAGTACCCCAGTCCCAGGTTACCAAGGCCATGAAATGCTGTATTGAATTTTTAATCAGTTTTCCCTCTGCTTCTGCCTAGCTTTTTCCAGGTTAAGGTCAATTTTGAAACCAGCTGAATTCTTTAATAATCACTGTCTTTTCAGTCCTCACTGTGTTCAAAAGGAAGAACATTTTTTTCATTTCATTAATATTAATTTTTTTACTGTGGGGCCTTATTATAGGGGCATATTTTCTGTTTAAGTATTCATTGTTAGATCACAAAGTGCACTAGAGTCTAGTCAAAGTATTGCCTAATGAAGAAAGGAGTGAACTGCCACTAAACCAAAATTTCAGTCCCCAGTTTTAAAATGAAACGAGACTGCTACTGTTGCCCATTCTATATATTTTTTCCTGCAGTAATGCAGCTCTGAGGAGAGAGCTTGCCACCTCAGTTGCATGTCCTTTGACCTACCTGCAAGTTTATTTAGTAATTCTGTCATTAAACAGTTTTTAAAAGTTGTAGCTTTATATCAGAGTAGGTAAGACAAGAATAAGTTTTAATCAGAGTGCTGGAAATTTGGATCTAAACATGAAACAAAAGAGTCATCTTTATTTCCTCTTCAGTTTACCCACAGAAACATTTATAATTTAGGAATCTGATTTAGCGAGTAGGTGTTTATTGATTGCAGTGGTGAATAATCCAGAAATGCTTTCTTTTCAAGGATCCTGGTTATGCTTTATTCTACTAGATTACCTTGAAATTATGTTTATTTACAAGTTCCTATGCCATAATGACACATCTAATCAGATAGTTATCACTCTTTTTCCACCATAGCTTTTTGCATGCTTTTACATAATCTCATAACAATGTGATTTTTTTCACTCTGGAGTGAACAGACAGTTATAATTACACTTTATTGACAAGAAAAGCAGGTTAGCAAGAGGTGTTGTGGTAGCATTTTTTGAGCATACCTGTTCTCTTTGAGTCTACATTTAGAATGACAGAGATTTCCAGGCACTGGTGGGAGTGCTACTATATGTAAGTGAATTCACAAGGTTGTTTTAAAAGCTGTTTGCCCCCATAACACTGTGAATCTCAAGACAGTGACAATAATTGCCATGGAGTACTTCAGGACATTTGATGTCTGGAGTCCACTGAAGTTGGATTTGCTCATATTTGTGAGCAATGCCTGAATAAGTATAGGTGCCTCATAACAAGACTCAAAGAAGGCATCACTCTACAGGTATCTTAAAACAATCAAGAAAACAGAGGTAGCTAGGGCAAGAACTTACTGATTATGCACATTGGATACTGAATAATAACTGATGATTCGTAGATAACCTGAAAATGTAGGACCTGAAAAATCAACCACAAAGTTAAACAAACAGTTCTGTGGTTTCCACAGGGCTTTCTGTAAGGTAAGTTTTGGTCTCATTTTAAGCTTTGGTCAAAAGTCTCTCGTGTCTGGGGTTTAATAAGCAGTCCTTCCCCACACTATTTCTCATCTGAGTTGACATTCTGTTGCTTTCTTTTTATGGATGATGACAATTATTTGAAAGAAATAATTTGGTCAGTTTCTTCAAGCTGATGGAAAGTTTATTTTATTAATCATGCAGGAGCTTAACAAAAATTGACAACTTTCCTCTTTTGCCTTTATCAGTGGAAATTAATCAATAGTTAGCATGTTTTGAGGTGGTAGGATGACCACTGTACAGAAAGACACACATGTTGGACTGTTACAGATAGCTTATTCTTTTATGGAGCCATCAGTAAAATTTGCTTTGCCTATGGCATTCACTTGCAACATTTTTAAGGAATGTACTAATTACATCTAAAAATGGTGTCTTGTTTACATTTAAAAAAAAATGCAAATCAACCACTTATTTAAAAAAACAAAACAAAACAAAACAGAAAAACAACATGAAAAATTGAAGAAAAATTCCGATTTTCTACCAGGTTGTTCTTGACGCATTGCAGTGCCTTGGAAGATCTCCTGCCTTCTGGGATATTCCTATTGCTGGATCTAGAGCTGCTCATGTTCCAGTTTTAACGAAGTGGATTATAACCATCACTGCAGAGAAGATGAAGAATGTTTAAGAAGGTCCCAAAGTTTCTAGAGTTTTATAGATACAGAGCCTGTGCTGCTAAGCCTATCTTAATTTGAAATTTTGGAGCTGATGGATCCTTTATAGATTTGCTATGAGCAGGCTGCTCGGGTTACGTAGTTACCGGTCTCAGAGACAACTTGGGATTTCCTTTACCACACAGGAGAAAAGCTTTCAAAGAGAACTCAGTATTCTGGTGCTATTTGTAATTATTTTCTTGTACCTATTTTAATAAGTACAGTCCATCACACTTTATTGGCACAGTTGAGAACAGGAGTTACATCTTTTACCTGTGGCTAGAAAAACAGCACAGTGTCAGGGAAAGCTATTATTCAAGAATCTTTGAAAGAGGAGATGATAAGGCTGAGAAGAGCATTGATAAAGGACATACAGTGGATAAACTGAGACTGAACAAGAAGAGCAATAAATAGGCAATTTGACGCAACTTAATTTTGACAAATAGCTCTTGAACCAAAGATAGCTGCTGATGACTAATAACAGTTATTTGGTTTATGTAGCACACATAATGCAATAATTGAGGGGCAAGCTCTTCTTGAGGGAGATCATCCTGTCATGCAAAATATTTTATATTTTAGGTTTATGTTTTTGACTATCAGTTTGGGTTGATCATATAGGAAACTATAATCATTCTCATTGACTAGATTGACAAGTGACCTGTGAAGCTGAATGATGCCCTGGGAACTTAAATTTCAGTACAATCCACATCACTACCCACACAGCACATAACTGCATATAGAAAGTATAAGAGAGAGTAAGTATCATTTCAAAACATGAATTCAGGATCTCTACCTTGATAATACAAAACCAAAAAAACAGTACGTGAAGAACTCTTTGCAGGCTGTTACTCTGACACACGTTAACTGAAAACAATCACTTTTGAGAAAGTTACACAATCTAAAGTGTGATGTTAGGGAACATCAAGATGGTTAGAAGACTGTTTTGACCTCTCCTATGAAGACAGGCTGAGCTAGTTGCGGTTGTTGATCCTGGAGAAGGGAAGGCTCCAGAGAGACTTCATCACAGCCTTCCATTACCTAAAGGAGACTTATAAAAGAAGAGGGCCATTTTACTCCAGCACACAGTGATATGACAAGGGTGAGTGGTTTTAAACTAAAAGAGCAGAGATTTAGACTAGATGTTAGAAGGAAGTTCTTTACTGCATGGTTGGTGAGGTACTGGAACAAGTTGCCCAAATAAGTTATGGATGCTTCATCCCTGGATGCATTCAAGGCTGGGACGAATGGGGTTCTGAGCAACCTGGTCTAGTCAAAGGTTCCCTGCCCATGCCAGGGGACAGAACAAGATGATCTTTAAGATCCCTTCTAATTCAAACCATTCTATGATATTGTGATTCTATGACTGATATTCCTCATGGGTAATGACATTCCTCATTGCACACCAACACAATGCCATTTGTATCTTTGAAAGGAAAAGAGTCAAAACCCAGCAAACTTCAGACACAATTTTCTGGTAAGTGGCAGAAGGAAGGGTTGAGCCAGTTTCTTTACAGCCCTGCTGAGCAAGACGGTACTCCCATGTCCTCTTTCCGTCAATGCAGCATAGGCAGGGGATAAGTTTAGAGAAGCAAATATGCAGCAGAAAGTTTCAGAGGTACACTATTTATTTTACTTTCTTCACAGTAAGATCAAATTGAGAACACCTGTTCCTAACATAGTAGTGACCAGAGATAAAAATCAGAAGCTTGCCACTGCATCTCACACCCTGCACTCTGGAGTTTGGGTACAACCAAAAAGACCCAGACTATTCTTTGTTTCATGGCCAGTATTTTTTTCCAATCGTGTATGAAGCAATGACAAGAGATCACAGGAAAACCTATCTCTGATCATTATGCTCCCTTCTGTTTGGTGTGCAGCTACTCACGTGAGGTATGTATTTGCACACAGCTTTTTCCTTGCTTTGCCTATGACTACCAGAGAGAGACGAACTCCAAAGAGACTCGTTAAACCTATGAAAGCTGCCACAGTTTGTCACATGTGGCTCTGCACACATAAGCAGAGCATTCCTTTTACAGTAAGTTGCAAGTTTCTCCTTCTGCAACAATAGTATTTCATGTCACTGCTTTAGTCTCAAGAGAAGATGCTATTAAATGGTAGATGTTAGTTTAATATTAATAATTGCCTTAACTTCATACATCTACAGGTTTTCATCTAGTAAAAGGGAGCTATTCATTTTTCCTCGTAAAAACAACATTCCTCTGAAGGGAATTTAACAGATGTAAGGAGGTCGATGGCAGGTGCAGCATAATGAAAGCAAGACACTTTGAACTGTCAGTGGCTCTCTAAATGCTCTTTGTATTACCCTGGCAGAGGTGTGCCTGCTCCAGTTCAAAACAGCTGCTCTCTCACAAGTGTACTCCTGGCTCCCATTCACCACGCTGCAAGGAAAAGCAGGGCTGCAGAAGGAGAAAAAAATGTAGGGAAAAAATCTGGATCAGGTGAAAAACATCTGCCTGCACATCAGTATAGTTTAGAGCAGTCAAGAGAGCTTGTAATGTTTTATAGGGCGTGCATATTGTCATTTTTAAGGAGAAAGACTCAGAAAATGAAGATTCATTAAAGCTGTAGCACTGGGTGTTAGGCGAACACCTCTTTCATCATCCAGCACACCACCGTGGGGAGCACTGCTCCTCTGCAGTGATCTCCGTTTTTCTCCAGTTAGTATTAAATTGGTGCTAGGGCTTCTGCCACTTCTCTAGGAAAAGATATTAATAGATCTTAGATCTTAAGGGATGTTTCATACTAGCTAAACTTCAGAAAGCCTTTCTCCAATTTTATCTTATTTTACTTATGTTGCTAGATTGTAAGGCATTAAGATTCTCTCTTTGTGCTTGTTTGTTACATTCTTCATCTTCTAGTCATCTGAATGACAGAGTTGCCTATTTTCAACTTTGTCGATTTATTAGTCTTTTGAGCATTTAATCAATTTTGTGCCTTTTTTTATTCCTACTTCCCTCATTTCAGTCCATGTCTTTCTAGCTGAAACTCTCAGAACTATCTACAATATTAATAAAGAATGCACGACACTGTTGTAGGAAGGTTTCATGACATAGGTTTAGGGTGACCTGTAAATCTCATGTGGTAAAGTCATAAAGCAAACTCTGCAGCTCACCTGAAATTATTGTTATTAAATCTTCATACAAAGGTTGCAAGCTATATAATTTTGAGACTGAGGTACAGTACTTTGGTACAGAGGTCTTTTCTAATATTATTGTTTTTCTAATACTATTTCTTCAAGTTTATTTTTGTTTCATTTTTAGTTTGTCAATCAGCAGAGTATTTTTCCAGGAGGATTTGATATCTTTTGACACTGTATATAGAAGCCCTTCTGTTCTGCCATGTTCTTTTTTATCCATGTGACTACACAATGAATGGAGCTGCCTTTCCTGAGGCAGATGCTGGGGTTTTCAGACTGTAGTCAGGAGAAACAGGGACTGTTGAAGACAAGACTATAACCTCTGTATGCAGTTGTGCATGTAATAGTCTAACCTTCTCTCCTAGGTAGCGTGGGAATACCTGGGAGGATGCAATTGCTGTTGTATTTTACTACTGATTAAGCTTCAAACAGAAAACAAAACATTCTTAGTGACAACGCAATGTTGTTTCAAATATCTATTGTAAATGTCATATTTATTAGAACAGGAGAAAAGATAGGGCCATGGAATCCATCATTCCTTATAACTATCTGTAAGGAGGTTGCAACAAGGTGGGCATCAATCTTTTCTGCCAGATAACAAGTGACAGGACAAAAGGAAACGTTCTCAAGTTGCACCAAGGAGGATTTGATTAGATGTTTGGAAAAATTCCTTCACTCAAAGAGTGGTCAGACACTGGAACAGGCTGCCCAGGGAAGTGGTGAGATCACCATTCCTGAAAGCGTTCAAAAGGTGTATGCATGTCATGCCTGGGGATATGGTTTAATGGTGAACACAGTGGTGCTGGGTTAATGGTTGGTTCTGTGAATCTTGGAGGAAATACTGTGTCTTTAAATAATTAATTGAGGAAATACTGCCAGCACAGATTATATCTAAATTATCAGTATATAATATGAGACCTGTTTCTCAACTGTCTCTCTTCCCATTGCACATATAGTGCATTCCTGTGAGACCTTAATTGAGAAAGGGACATCTACAATCACGCACGCTGCTTTTAATCAATACTGATTTTGAGTATCTTGCAAAATAGGGTTTTACACTACTGATTTAACTTTTGCATTGTATGTATTTGGAAATACATATTTGGCTGCCTTTTGTATGAAGTAATAGACTATCCTACATAGGCTTATTGATATGCTTCATTCAAGACATGGTGGGCCCAACTCAATAAAGCACTTAAACATGTGCTTAAAATTAAATATATGCTTGAGTGCATTACTGAAAATCTGCCTGCAGAAGGGCTTTACTGAACAAAGGTGGCTTTAGGCATATGTCTGAGTACTCTGCTGAATTGCATCCTGTGAACCCTATTATATTGTGAATTGAATGGAGTCACTCAAAGTGTATAAAATGAAGCATGTTTATGACATGTTTATGATTTTTCAGGATCAGTACTTCATATCTTGGAGCACATATTCACACAAGGAGATCTTTAATAATGAAGGGATTCAGAACTGGTCCTTTTAAGTGGCAGTTTTAATAAAAAAATCCTTAATAGAAAGTGTAAATTTCAGAGTAATGATGTTAGTTCAGTTCCCTAAGGCAAACCTTACATCATCATGTTTGTATACAGTAAATAAGCCTACAGAGAAAAAAAATCCAGATCAATAAATGGATTATAGAAATGAGTTTGGTAATGAAACTTTACAGAGCAAGACATTTGCCAGTGAAGGCAAGACTTTTGCGGCTGAAACACTGTTAAAAAAAGGTTCTTTAACCTGCCAAATATTTCACTAGCCTTTGAAATATTCACTTACATAAATATGTTTTCTTATGACTCACTTGAAGGTGGGATTTATTATTTCCATGCTGAAGATTCATGCTGGTACTCTTCTTAAAAAGTCTTTTCCACAGCATGAGGAGAAACTCAGGAAATCAAGTCACCAGCAAAACAATAAGGCAGGTCACAGTGAGCTCAACATTCATATTTTGTCTTAAGGCATGAAAAGGCTGACAGCTCTGTACTTTTAAGTTTCTGTGTTAAAAAACTTGAGGTCCCAATCATACAATGACTTCTACTTATGAAGCATGAACTAATAGAGTGCACCTTTAAATCAATCATCCACTTTTATCAGCCTTCTCTATTTGCAGAATGGAGTTAAGCTCTTCTCATGTGATATAGAATCCAGTGCATCTAGCAGATCAGAGGAAATTTAGATAAAACTTCACTTTTAACAGAAAACTTAACATACTGAATGAAGCTGCTTCCATCACCAACCACATGCTATGACTTAAATACCTGTAGTGCCCTGGCTTGTTTTCTAAGCAGTCAGTGCTTTTCTGTGAGAAACATCAAGTACCACAAAGCGACAAAGGTGAAGGCTCAAGCAGCTGCTGCACTAGACAACAGACTACTCAGCCAGGCTTTTAGGAAACACCCACACAGACAAGGAAGCTAGGCTGCAGACTCCAGGCCTGAGGTCAAAGATGTATCATTAGAGGCATCATCTCCTGATATTAGAGGCTCCAAATCATTAGTCTTTTAATACATAATATCAATAGCTGTAATGAAAAATGCACAAGATGTAGAGAATCTCCTGAATCTTAATGTACTCACTGCCACTGAAAGCTTAGTGTAGTATACATGTCAGTTGAGCTAGAGAAAAACAACAGGTCAAATGGTGAAAATAGAGAGGAAGGCAGTAGCTAAACCTCTGATTCTGGGATGTGGATGCAAACCGCCCCTGTTCCTGGGGTCAGCACAAGCTGTGCCTCTGGAAATACACTGAAATGAAGTGTCAGTGGGATTTATGCAGAATGCATGACTGTTCTGGCTCCTGCACAGTGAGACGTTTCACACTGTGCACAGCAGATGGGATCTGGGAAGTACGGCCCAAGCGTTGGAGCCTGCATACATACAAATAAAAAAACCCCAAACAAATACATTGTGTGTGTGTGTGTGTATCATCAGGCCCTGGTAGAGCTGGTACTGGTAGCCTCTCACTTGGCTATGTCTGGGTCCATGTGCACTTCAGCATCCTCACATGCCCCTGGCACATCTCTGAGCATGACTGCTCTACCAGCATTTCCACGCACGCACTGAAGTGGTACAAAACTGTCAGGACCAACGGTGAACCCTTTCATTGCAGACTCTCCAGCAGACCAAACTCACCTTTTCCCAGGGCAAGGATATTGCTAGCATAGTTAGTTTAAGAATAATTTTCTAAGGATCTCCAGTCATTGAAAATAAGCAGAAAATTTATCTAGGTTCAAAAAAGAAGTTGTTTTTTCAAATCGTAGCAGCAGATGAGCTGTGAATAAAAACAAACTGACAAAATCCATTGCCCCTTGTTCTGCTTCAGTTTCTTCTCTTTTTTTTTAAGTTCCCTACAGAATAAGTGGATGGTCTTCAAGGGAGATGGGGATCCTCCTCCTTTGTCAAGTTTTCTGAATCACAAATCTATCACATTCAAAGAAACAGCACTAATACCATATTAGTTTCTTCATCCTTTTGAGCTTTTGTATTGTCCAATTCAGAGGTTTGGGAAAGCTGGTTATGCACAGGATAAGGTAGCCTCAACTAAAGCCAGCAATTTCTAACCCCTCTCCATTATTCACAATCAAGAACAGTGCTTCCTAAACACTTTTTAACTGCAAGGTACACTTTGCCTTTTTTGAAAAAATTCCACTGATTCTGTTGTGCAGCATTGCTGCAGTGATTTCCATTTAGGAAAAATAAAAGGCCAAATTAAATTTCATTTATTACTTTTATTTCCTCCTCTCTTTTCCCCATTTCTGTTTGTTTGTGCAAGTGTTGAATATGTCTATATTTTTAAGTGAAAAGGTATTTTTGCAGGTTTTTGAAGGCAACGTTTATTCTGTACCACTTTTACTGTATATGGCTGTCTGTATAAATGAAGATTTTTGGGATGCAGAAATTTCTTTAGGTTAGTCAGAATCTCTAAATTGTAAAACAACAGAAGCTCCGCTGTACCCGCAGATAAAAACCTATGTTTTTGTTGAGAGGCTAGTTTCTAGAAAGATAGCCATGAATACACAGCCAAAAAGTGCTTTTTGAACTGATCTCTACAAAACTTGTTTTTATCCAGATGCCCATGAGAATCTGAAATATACCGACACATATGGGTTTACTTCAGCTCTTGCTTCTCTACAAGGCTAGTGTGACAAATGTTGTAGTTCCAGGGAAGGCTTTAAATATTCCTATTTTTCACTGCAAGAAGGATTACTACCAATCCATCACATGAGCTGAGATTTCCCAATTCATTTCTAGCCCAATTTAGTAGGCATACCACTTTGGATAATTGGGCCAAGTTCTGGACTCTTTTCTGAACAAAGCCATAACTCCCTGAGCTTCTCCCTTGCCACAGCCTTGTCCCTAGGCAGGAAAGTGCATCCTAGCATTCAAGTGCCGCTCTAAGGTTTTTGAAGCATAATTGAGCTTTAGGCCTTTGAAGGGAGGATGAGGAGGGCTTAGAGGAGAGGGTCAGAGATTCCTAAATTAAGGCTTTCCATTTTCTTGTTGAGAAGTGAAGAGTGAGAGGCATCACTAGAAGGCAATTCAGACCTCAAGAGGCCAGAAGCCTTCCTTGGAGGTGCTTCTCCCACACTTCATTCACTCTAGAAAGTGCCCGAGGTGATAATGCTCCTGTTTGGTTGCCTAAGATAAGTGCCTAAAATTAGGAAGACTGATCTCTCTCCTTTACATCATAACAAATTCCCCGTTTTGCCCTGTGGTACAGCTTACACAGGGTGATTCATTAATGCAATATTGATGTTCTGTGACAAGTGAAGAGGCCGATAAAAACAGTGTCCAATGTGAATTATTTCAACTGTTTAGTACCTGTTTTTTTCTTAATTCTCTTAATGGTGCAGTGTGTTTTCCTATCCCAATGACATTCAGTTGCATGTATTGTTAATTTTGGCTTTGTAGCTTGCATCTAGATTACCATTTGCATGTCCCCAAAGTGGTATCAGTTGCCTGAAATCTTGATTCCTCAGTGTTGTGTGGCTTGCAAAAATGTCAGCTGGTCCAAGGGAGCGGTTTTAAAAGAAACAGAGCTGATCTGACATTCTTCAAAGGGAAGCCTAGGAGACTCATCTCTGCACCTGGGTTTGTTATATATACTGAGCAACGGGAAGAGTGCTATGAATGCTGTCACTCGAGCAGTGAAGAGGGACAGGCAGCCATGTCAAAAATGACAAGGTTTCTTATACTAGTCTTGCAAAAGATGTCTGCAGTGATGTGACTGCAGATGACATCAAACAACATAAGTGGCTGGTTTCTGCAGTAGATTGAAATTCATCCAGTTCCCTGTGTTCACTGTGATGACTTTCAATGCTAATTCTCAGTGAGTGAGGCATGAAATGTATTCACAGGCTATACACTATTAGGATACTTTCAAGTTATTTGAGATACCTGTGATGTAAACATCTGTGCCTCATGCTTTTGTGCATTTTTTCCTGCATTTCAATTATGCAGTCAAAGAAACATTGGAAAAGGGGAGAACAAGTTGCTGATCTAGTTCTTTTTTGTTTTTGAAAGGAATGAGTGCCTCATTGTCTAAGTAGAAGGAAACATAAGATGGAAGCACACTTTCATCTTCACCAAGAAGGAAGAGATCAGCTAAATTGATGCAAATGAGGTGTTTTTGAAAGTGATCCCCAAAGCTTCCTGTATTCACTAAGCAAAGCTGTGGGTTGCTTAAACTTTCATTTGGAAATCTAAATAATGCGAGATGGTGTAAAAGATGAAAAAGTTTTAGCTTGAGTTTTATTGCATGACTGTAATGCTCTCTGAAAAATCAAGCTAAATTCAGCATTCAGCACTTGTAGTGTCCTGCAGTGGAATCAGCCTGTGTTCTTCACTATATTTTAAGGGAATGCTTTTCAGTCCTGACTTCAGAGGACACTCTATGTTTTTCTTAGGGTTACATGAAAGACAGAAGCTGCAAAATGTAGGGAGGAAGGAGGGAAAAACCTCCTGTGCCTGTGCAGGTCATGGGAATCTGGTGACAGGAACTACTTCCTAGGGTCTGTAGAACAGGAGAACGGGGAGGACAGTTTGTCGGTGCATCAGGTCTAATCCAAGGCAGGTGGGGTTATGGTTGTATAAATAGGAAAAGGATCTCTTATTCAGTATAAATTGATACTAAACGTTTTTTTAAATTACAAACAACTACTTTTTCATACATGGCACTCAGTATCTGCATTTTGTGTTAGCTGCTTTTCTGTATGTTCGGCTTTTACAGTCAGATAGGAAGAAAGAGAGACATATTCCTGTCATGAATTTTGGGTTTCAGTCTCATTTCTAATGGCTTTTTCACATAAAAGGCATACAGCTGCAGCAGCAAGGGGCTGGCACTCCTCCCTTTCCCAAGGAGAATATCCACAGGGTAATGTGTCGCCTCTTTTCCTTATTGCTCACCTTGAATTTTGGGGTTTGTGTAGTGAAATAGCTTTTATAGGACAGAGTGTGAATATCTTCACCTTGGAATAATGAGAAAAAATAATTTAAATGAAGAAAAAAGAAGTAAACCCGAGAGTCTCACAATCTGGCTGTGCATCCTTAGCATTGAGTGACCTGACTAATGAGCTGTGGCGGTTCCCCCTGGAGCCACTCCAGAGGTTAGCACAGCCAGCAGTTTGCCCTGTCCTGCCAGCAGGAACTGCCAGTGTGATGGCGTGTCAGCTCCCTGGCTCCTTCACGACCCGTTAGGCTGGTGGCAGTTCATTTTTATGCTCTGGGCTTTGATCTGTGGCACCCAAGCCACAAACACCCAGCTGTGTCCTCCAGAGTTGGGAGCACCAAAGGGACCTGCCAAGGCTGACAAAACAGTGTTGGAAGGCTGAACCACCGGTGGTCTTGGGCTCCTACACTATAATAGTCTTGCAGGGGGATGTGGGTTGAGGTAGTGCAGGGTGACAGTCTGCTGGGAGCGCTCCAAGAAAACATGTTAGATTGAGCCTCTCAGGGAAGAGGCTCAAGTTATTTTTTATTGGATGCTCCTTGGGTACAAGCAGGTAAGATGTGTTTCCCTACATCAATGCTGGGTGTAGAAGGACACAGAATAAAAGATACTTGGCTTGGAATTCATGTCATCTACATTTACATGTTTGTTCTGTGAATGTTTATATACAAGCCAGTTACATCAGGCTCCCACTGGTGAAAAATAGGCCCTGTTGGGATGTGATTCATCAGACTGATGTTTTCAACATCTTAAGAGCTTTTTAAAATTTTACTAACAGCTACTATGATGGTATGTGTATTTGTGATACCTAATCATTGTTGTCTTCTGATAAAGCTGCAGTAAGAACACTGTCCTCTCTTTTTAAAAATTAATTTCCTTAAATATCTGTTTCATAAAAAAGCTGTAAGGAGAAAAAAAGATTTAAAGTTTCTCTCTTATGAAATGCCAGGAAATAAAGAAGGGAAGTACAGCTGAATTTACATGCATTCATAGGCTCTATATATTTGTGACCTGACACACTAGCCATTTGCTCATTAATACCTCTTCAGCATTCAATAACGAAGAATAAAGGCTTTTATTTTATTAAATATTAATTAATCTTTTAATATTTTTAGGGAAGGCTATAGGAATAAAGGACTGATGGATAGAGGTAACTGAAGGGATAACAGTAAATGAGCCACAATTTCCCTGGTTTCTAGCAAAAGCTCTCCTGGCTTTATGCTACCATTTTATCTAATTACATCTGATTTTTTTTCCTCAACAAAACATATAGAGAAAGAAAAAGAGAAGAAAGCACAAACAGCTTGGCTCTTTGGAAAAAAAAATTCTCACTGAAAGCATTTTTTTCCCCTCTCTGTTTATTGGTGAAGGTGAAGCAGTAACTCAACATGCAGGTACAGACGTGATAATTTACTTGTCAGTTAGATGGTGGAAAAATCACTCTTAATGATAATTGTTGTATTAAGGTTCTTTTTTTTTTCTTTCTTTTTTTAAAGACACGAAGGCAGCTGACTATTCTTTTTCAACAGTGCACTCTACTGTTTTTCATTCCTGGCCCCTATCATCCTACATATATTTTTTCACCCATCAGAGACAGAGAGGGATCTATTGCGTTTTATCATTCAGCACAAAGGCTATTTGTGGTCCTGAGTCTGGTCTTCTCTATCCACTTAGCAATTTTATTCACTGTTGTTAAAAATGCACAGATAGCAAATGTATAATTCACTTGTTGACAGAATCAACCCTTACTTTTCTTTAGCTGTCCATTTCTCAAATGCCATAGATCATAATCAGTTTTTATATTTTTAGTACTTCTATTGAGCTGATATACATAATACATTTAGATGATTTAATAATGTGTTTTAAGCATTCAGAATGAAAGGAGGGCTACTTTTTTGGAAAGATGGTGGTTATTTAGTTCAACTCGTTAGAGAAAAAGTACATTTTCACTTTTGTTTGCTTGCTGGCTTCCAGTGATAAAGTTAGTGTACAGTTGACATATGTGGGAATAATGCAAATTAATTCACTTTGAAAACTGCACCCTGAAAATTCAGATGATGCGGCAGCAATGGGATGAGGTACAAAGCAGCCATCCTAGGTGAGAACAGAATGAAAACTTCTATGAAATGAACAAGAATGCAGAGATTGTAACTATTATAAGTAGTAGTCACTGTACATACCAGGGAGAAGCACACTCATTTACAACAGAGGTGAGTTTTTCTTCACTTCTAATTGAGCAAATAAAATAAAATGGAAAGGAACATTCAGTGCATACAGGAGGCAAGGTGAACAAGACCTTGGCCTCCTGGCTTGGCTTCTTTCCATAATTCTGACCAACAAAAGCTATGTTCATGAAGAATTCAAGTCCCAAACAAGCTTTCTTATTAAAAGATCTGCGAAGGACAGGACTTGATGTTAAAGGTCATTAGCAAGGGAGATGCCATCAATGACAATTTACTTGTCATGAACACACAAGTGCCTGTCATATCCATAACCTGCCCGACAATTCTCAATGTTTTCAACTGCTGATGTTCCATCTAGCTCTCTAGATATTCAAGTCTTTGCCATCCCATCTACAACCCATCGTCTGAGTGCAGGTCAAGTTACAATGCAACTACCTACCTCCAGCTACTGCACCCCCTGTGCAGATGGAGCATGCAGAAACTATTTTTATAATGCAGGCACAAGCAGTAAGATTTACATCAGGATATGAGAACGGAAGGAAAAGTTATGCTGCAGGGAAGGAGGCGTGGGAGATTAAACTAGGGATTAGCTTCCTGCCCCTATTGCTACCAGAGAGTTGGGCAGCACAAAGACCTAGCTTGCTGCTCTCCTACAGCAGCAGTTACCACCCCAGGAACACCGATGCTTCCTTATAAAACAGCAATAAGCCTGGTTCTTCATGGGTGTAGTGTAGCTCACTAGGCATGGGAGGGTGATGACAAGCTGGTCATCCTCAGCAGTAAGCTGTTTTATTTAACCAGATCCCTTAATCCCAGCATGACCAGATTGCAGGCCTTTCCTGCTCAAAATGAGCTGTTTGTTTGATCTTGCTTAGGGGTATCACTATCCAGTCAAATTTTAATGATGCAGCTTTAATAAGGGTGGATTTTCCTTTTTTCTCCTGTTGTCTTTCTGACATAGCAGATCCCTTCAGAATGTATTAGCCCTCACAGCAAGACCCTCACAGAAAGAAAGGCAAAAATTATTTCCAAAATTTGTTAGTACTAGAAACAATTTCTTTATTAAATATATGATAAGAATTCCATCTCCTTTTTACAGCTCCTTTTTGTCACTTCTGTATCTCCCCAAATATACTTTATATAAACTTTTGCTGAAAAATAAAAAAATGGACAAAGTAGCCTTTGTAGATCATGATGCTTTTAGTATTATTTTTCCTTTTCCACCAACAGAGGGAGTGCATTTATGTTTCCCCTCCAGAGCTCTTGGCCATAAGCCTTAGCTATGTGAGACCAGTAACTTCACTGTGGGTGTAGCACACGCTAGGGCAGGAGGTCAGTCAGGTCTCAGTTTGCAATCTTTAGAAAATCATGGTGCAGTATAAACCAGAACAAACTGTGTAAGATTTAATCCGAATAGCTGGTACTGTGGCCTGAATGGATGTTGCACCAATTATGAGCTGCATATCAAAATTTTGCAATGTGGTGCACTCACTCCCTTAAGGACTAGTGATGAGATCCGTTAATTGCATTATATTATCTACTGGTAACGGCACCATTAATGCATGTCAGCGCCACTCCTGACAGGGCTGGCTTGAGGGGTTTTTACTGCCGTAGGCAAACTGGAAAGTGTGTGCCATTCTTAGCCACATTTACTTCCACAGTAAACAGTCAAAACAGTCAGTTGTGTCTAGGTCTCAATTTTAAATTATACACTGGTGACTTATTTAAGTAATTAGGGCCATATTATCCACCTCAACAGCCGGAAAATGTTTTATGAAGAGGAGTCTCCATATGAGTAATTATATTTCTTTCCTGATCCCTCCTAGACCATGAAGTACTTGTGCAATTGCACTGCTTAGTAAGGATATGGGAAATGCAAAATGTGAGGCTGGGAAAAAACATATATTTGTTGCCCAAGGCCATGGGCTCTCTATGGCACCAGACCTGCAGGGAAATTCCTGAAAAAGTTAACACTGGGTCTATCAGTGTGTTCTATCCCGAATTCTTCTCTGTATCATTTCACAACTTGTATTACTCCCAAATTACTTTTGGACCTCAAATTCCCTCCTTCTAATAAAAATTATACTGCTATTGTACTATCACTCTTCATCATATATTTGCAAAGTCATAATTTTGATTTGAAATCATAATATTCCCTAAAAAACCAGCCTCCCTTTTCTTGCACAAAGCTGTCTCGTGTTGCAAACACACCAGTGCATGTGAGGAGAGTACACTCATGTTGTCTGAGCAGCTTGGCTTTGCAGTCTTGGTCTTGGTGTTAAACTTGCTGGTCTATCCTTCTGGTTGTACAGGATATATCTCTGAATTCCTATGAGATGAAGTTGACCATAAGGTTCTTTTGGTTACTTTATATCAGGAAATGCAGATTTGTTGGCTCTGTGCATGTAAGCTTTACGTCCTGCTGAGTTTCCCTCTGGCTATCAAGCTGTGTGTGAGGGGAGGTTGGTATCCCTCATCTTCTGTCCTGCCCTCAGTTCTGTTGCTTGCTACTCAGGGAGTGTGAGGGAAAATGTATGGAGGAAATGTCTTACGGTAGGTTAAAAATCGGAATCTACATATGTGGAGTTAAAATTTGTTTAATATGTTCTGAGTTATATCTGAATAGGAATTAGATTATCTGATATAGCTCAAAACAACCTAGGAATTTCCAACCCTTTTTCTCCTTTGCAGTCAAAATATCTAAATTTATTGTGAATCAGAAAGTTGAAACAACCAGTTTGTACATAATGCAATACTGTCTGTAGTATTTTAATTCAAATTAATTGTTTCTGCAGTCCCGTGTTGAAATACTTCATTTCAATGCACTGAATCAAGTTTCAATGTTTGATGCATAGTAAGTCCTCAGTTTCCAAAGGAAAGCTTTACGGGCATTGCACTCTGCTCATCTTATTTTACCCTGCTTTACAGGAAGGGCTAATTGTCTGTACTATATCTACCATCAGCTTTGCAAACCATGTGACTCAGAGTTTCCTGCATGACTTGCCCATAGGGAACGATACAGAGCATCGCAGGCAGCCCAGGAAGTCCATGAGAAATCATGGAGTAGGTAGCATAGCGTATGCATCACAGTTCCAGTGGGAGTCCCATGAGGTGGTGAGCAGATGCAACTTGACATCATTGTGATTCAAATGAAACATTTCTGCTCAATAAACCAAAGCATTTTGATTTGGTGGGACCACCCTGGAACAAATAACTTCGTTTTCATTTCCTGTGTTTTGGTGGAATTATTTATTCCTATGCAGTTAGCATAAATTATTTAACAAAAATTTTCCCAAAAATGCAAATATTTGCATTGTAAAAGTGTGTTCACAAATGTAGTATGCATATACAGATACATATATGTGTATATATAGACCTGAAGGAAGCTTACATGTGTTCCTCCTCATTTGCGTTTACCTGGGATGCCTGGCTGCATTTTGGAAATGAGAGAGAGATGTGACCTCAGAAATAAAACCTGCTGTGTTAGACAAAAGGGTTACTACAGTTATAAATGACGACTTCTTTTTATTTGCCTTCTTTTAAAATTGTGACTGTGTCACCTTGAAGAGCAAGTTGATAATGTGGTGCAAAATATGCATTAGAAAGTGCTTGGTCTGAAGGACTGGCTGGCTCAAGGGATCAGTACTCTAATGTGGGACCTTTCACCCCTCAATCACCAGTGTGATTGGCACAGGTGAGTAATAAAAACAGAAATCTCTGCAGCTGGCAGCCATTTGGATGAATAAATAAATAGAGCTGATAATATCAATATAATTTGGTGGGAAAAAATCCAACATCTGTGCAATAATTAGCATGCTTTTGGGGTATCTCGGCAAACAGAAAAAAAACATAAAAGGACTGAAAATAGCAGTGGGTTGTGTTTCTGTAATATTTCCCATCCTGAATTACACCGATGCTTTTTATTATTTATTAACTTCAGTCATGTGTCAGTGCAAATCTCCCTGCAAATGCAGGAAACCAAGGTCTATTTAAATCCAATCAACTCTACTTGATAAGGACAACACAAACACTGAATGTGCTCCTATTTAAAAATTCCTAAAGAGGGAGTTCTGGGCCTCTGCTTGAAACACAGGAATACAGGGAAGCAAGGCGCTGAACCAGCTCCAGGACTCTCTTCCCACAGTTACTTGGCAACATGGCCCTGGCTCTCCCTCCTCGCTGCAGTCCCCAGGACCTGCTTTTGGCTGGGGTTAATTAGATGTTGCTCAGTGCATTCCCTAGCTAAGGCTAAAGTCTTCTGGGAGCTTTCTTGTGGCCTAAGGCTGAACTCACAATAACTATGCTAATGAATTAATGGGAACAAGCAGGAAAAGGGTGATGTACAGAAAACTATCTGTCTTTTTAACCCCTGTGTGAGCCAGTGTTAATGTGAGGCTGGCAAACTCTGAGGCCTCGCTGGACATGAGCTGTCTTCCTGTGGACCCACTTGAATGTATCCACGTTGCACTCCCCAGCATGGTAGTTCCAGCAACATGATGTGGAGGCACTTGCTCTGGAAGCTGTACAGAAATATTTATGCAGAGCTTAAGCTAATAAGCACTGCCAGACCTGGGCTTGCCTGCACAGAGCCAGTATGGATGTCTGCAGTTGTGGCACCATTTAGCAGCAAACAGGATAATCTGCCAGGGATAATGGAGAGCTGACTGTATACTGAATGCTTGTTTGCGTGGAAAATTACGTGTTAGGGTTTTGACTCTAAAGCATCACTGTATTAAAGTCAGACAGCTGACGAGACTTTTTCTCCTATCTGTCTGCTGTCTTCCTTCTCAGAGGTTGCTGCCCCTGTGTCAGGGGTGGCTTAAAAGCTCATGAAGCGGCTTCTAAGTAGTTTATAACATGTTGTGGTAGGGTTTTTATTCTGAAGTGATGGAAGTAATAAATAGTATTTATGGTAGAAGTTTCAATAAGCCAGGAGACTGATTCAGACACCTTGAACCCTTCCCATTCTATTTCCTGCAGGTATGTCAGGTTTTTTGATTGAGTTGTGAGAGAGGGAAATGTTGTCTTGCTTCTGGCTGCATTCACTCTTCAAATGCCTAACTGTGGTTGCAGAGAGGATGATGAACATCCCTTTACATCAACCCCAAATTTTAGCTGTATTGGAGCTCTCTGGATGAACGCACTACAGGATTGACATCTGTGATCCAGTGGTCCAAGGAGAGGAACCATACATGAGCAGAGCTTTCAGAGTCGTAATCCAGACACAACAAAGATATAATAGTTGCAAGGATAAGAGAGGAAACTAGGGAGACCAACTTCAAATATTCTATCTTGGATGTTTTAAAGTCATAGGCATGACTAAGAACAAGTTTGCATGTTCATATACTCGTGGCCATGTAAGGAGAAAAAAGTAGCATTTAAATTCAGTAATGAAAAAATCCCATGCTGAAAAAAACCATGCTGGAATTACAATATATCCTGAAGTTCCCTATTGGTATGATATAGCATTCAGGGAGGAGCAGATATTTAAATGTAGGATAAAAATGAGCTGATAAGTACAAAAATTAACCAATTATCATTTAATTCTATTTAAATTTATACATATACATGGAGTTTCTCACAACAAAAAGAGCAAAACCAAAACTAGGAGTTTGTCACAACAGTTCTCAGGCCCTTTGCCCTTTTAAAAAACAGGTGGAAAATCCTTTGCACAGTCTTTGCTGAGGGATGCCTCTTTGTCTGTGACTGCTGGTCATGACAAAAGATTTCATATAAATTTTTATAGCAGAAGATTCTGCGCTAAGTCTGTCTCCACACCATCTGAACACAAAGCTTTGCACCTACTTTTCAGTGGAGATGTGTATTAAACTGCAATGTTTAATTCCTTTATGTACTGAACGGAATGCAGATTTTCCCTCTAGCTTTAAAGTGGTGAGAACTGGTGCTTACAGTAGGGTCTCAGATGATATTGTAGTCTGTTTGTCCTCTCCAGGCTTCCTGAACTAAGTAGGAATCCTTGCATCCCTTAGCATGCAGATAGATCTTCGCTGTTAAAGCCATGATGTCTTTCTGCTTCTCCATGCATTACACTGCACAATTAATTTTGTATCTTCATCTGTGAAAGGTTTAGTTCTAAGTATGTATTTTCCTTTTCCCTTTTAAAGAACACAATCGCTTAAAGAAGGCATCAGAATGGAAATTGCCTTAGAAAATATTTTAGTATATGTTTCATCCATATCATGTGACTGAATTTTTTGACTGCAGCTTTCACACTTACATGAGATTTCAACATTAAGGATCTGATTCTCACAAACACCCATGCCCTTTAGGAGCACTCTGATGTCCCCCCATATTACCATCTCTTCACAATAAGAAAAGTTTAAATAGTCTCTTAAACAAAAAGCAGGCTCAAATGTTGGTATCTTTTCAAGTTGTTGGAGAAGGGATGCAGTCATATGTTTAATAGTCATATTTTCTTCAAGGTAGCAAGAAAGGATGTATAAAAACTTTTTGATAGAGTTCATGTTATTTGGCTTTAAGTAACGTTCCAAACTGAGTGTGTATTTATTGGGCAAGCACAGACATTGTTTTCTTACTACTTGCTCTAATTCCAGCAGTTGAAGTATGAATACGCTTACACTGTTGAAGTACTCATCAGGTTCAAGCCCTCACTGTGCCCTGCTGTGTACAGACATAGAGCATTTCCATGTGTTATTCCTGAAAGTACTTTGAGTTGTCCAGTGGGCCATGTGTCCTGGAAGTAATGGTTGGAATGCTAGACCTCAACCATTTCCCTTTGGTTTACATATTTCTGAGCCTATCAACCAAAATATTAAGGAAGTTACTCTCCATATAAAGAACTATATTAATAATTTTATTATAAGCTACGTGAATGTTTTCAGGATGTAGAAGGACCATGTCTCAAAACAACACCTTCATTAATTAAGAACATCACATTCTCAACAAAATTATAAAAAGGTGTATAAAGTACTGAATTAATGGAGCTGAATTTCATACATTTTTTTTCCATTATGGCAGCCATACACAGAATTACACAGAATTAACAAGGTTGGAAAAGACCATGGAGATCATCAAGTCCAACCTTTACCTAGGTTAACAACCTACCCAACATCAGTCTAACATCTATACCATCTAAACCATTTAAACCATTTAAACCATACCACTAAGTTCATCATCTAACCTATCCTTAAACACATCCAGGCATGATGACTCCACCACCTCCCTGGGAAGCCCTTTCCAGTGGGAGATCACTTTCACTGTGAGAAAGTTCCTCCTGACATCCAACCTAAAACTCCCCTGACACAGCCTAAGACTGTGTCCTCTCGTCCTGTCACTGGGAGCCTGAGAGAAGAGACCGACCCCCGCCTGACTACAACCTCCTTTCAGATAGTTATGGACAGCAATAAGGTCACCCCTGAGCCTCCTCTTCTCCGGGCTGAACAATCCCAGCTCCCTCAGC
>VXBA01002271.1:147582-180605 GCA_013399895.1 Serilophus lunatus
GCCCCAACACTGAACCCTGAGGGATCCCACTGGTGACTGGCCTCCAACTGGACATGACTCCATTCACCACCACCCTCTGAGCTCGGCCATCCAGACAATTCTTAACCCAGGACAGAGTAAACCTGTCTAAGCCACAATACACCAGCTTCACCAGGAGTTTATTATGGGAGACAGTATCAAAGCTACACTACATCCACAGGTTTCCCCTCATTAATCCAATGAGTTACATAATCATAAAAGGAGACTAGGTTGGTCAAGGAGGATCTTCCCCTCCTGAATCCATGCTGGCTACATCTGATCCCCTTATTTTCCTGTAGATGCAGCATAATTTCCCTTAATATGATATGCTCCATAATTTTCCCTGGTACCGAGGTCAGGCTGGCAGGTCTATAATTCTCCGGATCCTCCTTCTTGCCCTTCTTATAGATAGGTGCCACATTAGCCATCTTCCAATCATCTGGAACCTCTCCAGTAAGTCAAGACAAAGATGATGCAAAGAGGCATAGCAAGCACATCTGCCAGCTCTCTCAGCACCCTAGGGTGAATCCCATCAGGTCCCATAGACTTATGAGGATCCATCAGTCATCATCCTATCCTCACCTGGGTTATCAAATTCCAGGGCCCCAAACCTATTCTGTAAGGGCACCTGGTAAGGCAGCATCTGGAGGGGAGTTGGCATACAGGAGGGAAGTCGATTCCCCTCTCAAGAACTGACTTTCACCCCATAGCAAAAGTCTGTCACCTAAAACTCTCCTCTGTAGCAGTCTGGGTTCAACCACACCTCAGCAAGAACCTCTTAGAAGATGCCCTAAGGGATCACCTTAAGCTTCTATACAGAAATGAGCTTTGTCTCTGTCTTAGGCCAACACCAAGGACAGTCTTGCTGGTGTTTAACACAGATAGAAGCTTCTTCAGACTCCAGAACACCCTGTCTGGTGATGTAGATAAAGTCAACATGTTTGACAGGATCTGAGCATTTATTAAGTGCCATTGTGTTTTAATGCAACAGTTAAACAAAAAAAATCGACCAAAAAGTACCATTGGATTTAACGAAGACTGTTTCAGTTTCCTGAGGTTTCAATGTAAAAAGGATGCATTCAAGCCTATTGCTATGAAGTGAAACAGTCTGTGCATTACTTGGCTGAAGCAATCTACAATTTGTGTGACATCACTGTTCTGCAGCATCTTTTCTTCAAAGCTGAATACAAGGAAAAATTGTGCAAGTTGTGTTCAGTCTCATCACTGAAATCATCACCTAATAATTGAATATTTTATTATGTCTATATAGGGATTTTTCTGTTATTTTCCTGCAAAAATTCCCAAATGGACCCAGGACTTTTTTATGATGGAATGACCAACTCTGTGCTGCCCAACGCACTTTTAGATTTTTCAAAAGGTGTGAGATTTGCTCACATGAAGGACCATGAATTCTGCATAGAAAAAAAGGTGTATAAAGTGAGGAGAACCCATATGACAGTTATGGAGCAAACAGAAACCCTCCAGTTCCAATGGCTTTGATGCCTGAAAAACTAACACTGAGATTCAAGTGCAAAGGTATTTTTTAAAAAGATGTAAGTGCCTTGAAATACTTGCCTTAAAAAAATGTAAAAAAAAATTAATATTCTGGGATAAGAAAGAGACATGTTGCAGGAATGTTTGAGTCTATCAGGTTCATCTGCTTAGAAAGTCTACACCAGCTAAATACTGCTTGTTTTTTAAAAAGAGCCTTGACACATATTTTGATCAACTAGCGGTTTTTCTTGAAGTCTAAATGACAAGTACCAAACTGTCCCCCAAAATGTCATTCTGCATGTATTAGGACTAGATGAACTCAAAACCTAGACCTATGAGGTCAAAGATGAAGGATTTAAAACCAGGTAGAAAAATATTCCCCACTCCTATCTATGCATTAATTCTGCTGCACTATGGAACAGGAATTTTTGGGGTATATTCCATATCTGCGTTCAACTGTTCCGTGGAAATTTTACACTGTAGCCACAACCACGTGGTTATTCACAAAAGGAAAATCATACTTAGATAAGAAATATATGAAGACTCCACTGTGAGATATGAGTGAGCAATAGGAAGAGACATTGCTTTCTTTTTTCTTCCAAGACTTATTTTTACTATTTTAAAACTATTCTAGGCTACGATTAATGAAGAAAACTTGAAATAAGAAAACAATAATGATAAACTGTAGTTCTGCTGCAATGCAATTTAAACAAAAATCTGTGTTTATAATGCTTTATCCATATATTTATTCAAATACATGAAAATGTATGCAAATTTGCATCCTATTGTTTTGTGGTTAGGTATACTACAAGGGAAGTTTCAGGCTATGCAGCTTCCCTAGCTAACAACTCTCATTGTCTTCCCTTGTGATAGGATTCCAACATCATGGTTTGCAACAGATCTTGAAATCTGAAACTAAAAAGACCAAGCAAAGGTGAAGTAAAATTATCCATGAACTTAAAATAAAATGGAAGAACTATCCATTCTTCCAGGTGCTTTATCTAACTAAAAAAAATGCCTTTAACTCATTTCTTTGTTTTTTTGTGTCCAAGCAGTTAGGCATGTAATTACCTGTTTACCAGGTCTAGATATTCAGTACTCAATAAATTGATGATTGCTTTCAGATGAAATTGAAGAGAATTATCACCACCCTAAATAACACTCATATTTATTCCAAATCTTAAATGACCCTTTTTGAAAATTGTAAGCCTCTAAAGTACATCCTTTCCCCTAAAAGACACAATAAATCGCTTGAGCACCCCTCCAGTCCTACTGAAGAGGCATCTGATTAACAGTCTTTTTCTAATAGAGGTAAGAACCTGGGAAGGTCAGAAATGAATTCTAAATGTCTCTTTTCACACCTATTTGGGAAAGAAATCTATCTAGTAGTTTGATCTGTATCTGCACTTGGATTGAGCAATTGTATTGAGGCAGAGAATTGCCTGGCATTATCTTATGACTCACTTGACAGAGCTTACCCCTACTTTTCATTACCTGAGAAGAGATCATTACAAAACATACAAGTAGTATAATTTTATAGCAATCTATTTTGAACTAGAAAATTAAATGAGAACAAGAGAGGAAATGGAATACAGCAAGCATAATGTTTTAAAATGTATTTTAGAGAAATAAGAGTCTAGGAGAAGTGTGGGAGAAGGTGCAGGTTAGGGAGCAGAAGCCCTTTCACTGTCTTGTGACACGGCAGGAATAACTGCACAAATCTGATTAATGCTGGAGAACTCTCTCACTGAAAAAAAAAAAAAAGTAAATATATGTGGATGTCATAGGTGAAAAATCTCTTAAACTGTGAAGGGTAATAGGTGCTAGATAATTGAGTGTATGTGTGCATGTTTTGAAAAAAGTCTAAAATTGCACTTTTGAGGTTTTAGGATTAAGCTTGCTGCTTTCTAGCTGCAAACAATGCAGATTGGTTCTAAATTTTCCTAGCACTTGTACTAATCAGCAGTGAAATTTGTCCTGAACCCCTTGGTAACCAAAGAGTAACATGACAGGACTAACACTTAGGTTAACAATCATACTTCTGCATATAGATTAGATTGGGAAAACCTTGGGTTTGGGGTGCTCAAAAAGAAAAGGAGCCAAAACAGTTCGGTTTCCAAAGAGAAAAAGTGGTTTCGGTGAGCAGAGGACCAGAGAAAAAAGTGGTAAGCATCCTGGGATGAGGGTACTGCTGGTCAGAGAGATGCATAGACCAGAAGATGCCCAGGGAGCTTCTCCAGTGATGGTCCAGAAGGGTCATCAAGAGTAACAGTGCAGCAGGAAGCTGCGGGACTTCCTGCCAAACTTCCCCAGGCCTGCATTGATTTCCCTGCCAGGATGGAAGACAAGAGCTAGAGAGAGTGATGTTGGAGTAGGGTAGCAAGGGAGTGTGAAATGACCTAAAGTTCTAATCTTTCTGGTTATTAAGCTCAGTACTCAGTTCCTCTACTAGTAACTGTTCATTCTGTTTCTCCTGTGATGGTGGAAGAAGGACAAGGTGACCAGCAGAAAGGCTTGGAATCCAGGCTTGAGGACTTTGGAGGTCTGCTTTGTTGTTAGAGTCTGCGAGGAAGTGCAAAACCAAATGGAATAATTCTCCTTTAAATACCGAATTTAAACAAATTCCTAGTAATAGGTTTTGGGGAAAGGAAATAATTAGAGGGAGAAGAATTTTGCAGCTGAGGTTTTCCCGTTCAGTTGGTTTGAAGAACTAATATGAATGAATTACAAGGTTGTACCTGAAAGTAGGATCTCCCCACTCTCCCAGATTTCCTGTGAGACCATGTCACTTCTTAAACTCTTTGCTTCCTACAAAGATCAACACAATTGTGACCCCCAAAAGTGAAACATAGCCAGTTTTATAGGATACTTCAGAGAATTGTTTAATAGTCAAGCTGGTTGAAACATCTTCAAGATTTAGAGAAAAACTTTAATTAATAGAGGAATAATAACAGAAGATGCTGCAGAGACAGGCTTTGAGCCTAAGATTTTAATACCAAGATTCTTAAACTGACTTACTAGTATGACGATCAAATCTCTCTGGAACAAACTTATCCACAATGTTCAGGCACTTTTCTTGCACATTGCAGAAGACATTTTTACAGATAAGAAAGTCTTTAGGCAGAAATGTAAGATGCTTTAGAATGGTTAAAGACTAGAAGTCATGTTTTGGCACTTTGGCAGCTCTTAAAGCTAGCTGAATGCCTTTCAATGAAACACATTTCAGAGGTGCAGCAACATTCCCAACAGACTCTTTGCTCCATAGGAAGCTTTTCTTCCTTCATTCCCATGACCTGCCTGTCTGCTCCTGCTGCTGTCAACATCATCTCTGCTGGAGCCACAGACTGCCGGTTCCCGGCTGCAGCTGTAACACAGGAGGATTGCTCTAAGGGCGGGAGTGCTCTCCCAAGCTTCCTGGAAGGTTTCACCAGACATGGTCACTTCACATAAGGCAAGACAGCCTGCAAGCTGGAAGCATGCAGTACATCAAGCAACGTCCTGTCTGCGATATTCACACCAAATTGTACTACCACAGGGACCAGAATGTCTTCTATTACAGAGTCTTGAACATGACTGTTTTACTTCTTCTGTGCCCTCTTTCCCTGTGCCTTCTCTTTCACAGATCGGCACAGCTTCAGTGGGAGGGTTTCAACCACCCTGCTTCCCCCAAGCCTACTGTACAGCCTGGTGCCTCCCTCCTGCAGGTTTGGAAAGGTGAATTTAAATTAAAGGAAATGAGTGGTGTGGCCAGGTGTGACCACAGCTGTCTTATCTGTTTAAATTCATGTTGCAGTTCTCTCAGAAGAAGAGGTTGGATGGTTTTCCTGGAGCTTGGGGAGGAATGGGAAGAAAATGAACCTGCTTGGAGAGGGAGAGAGCAGCAGAGGCAGAGGGCTGCAGAAGTAAAGAGCCACAGCAGGGATCCAGGAACTGCAGGGATGACATCAGTTGTACAAAGGCAAGTGACACACACTAGACTTTGCAGAGACAGCCAGAAGCAAGGATTTTGTGGGTCAGGTGAGCATTTGTGCAGAAATCTTTCTGCTTTGTGCTGTTTACACCTCACCAATTGGAGCTTTCTGTCATTCTAGTGATCCTAGCCATTGTTCAAAGAAAAAGTTGCTTTGGGGAGCTCTCTGTCAGAGGAAAACTAAGCAGGTCCATCACAAACATCTGGCCTGCTCAGGGTCTCAATGCACTTAATACCTACATGGGTGCTTCAAGCACAAGGTACTGACCATAAGATTTAAAGTGACTGCAACCGTTGCTTGTTATCATGGTTTATCTCCAGTCAGTAACTGAATACCACACAGTTGCTCATTCACTCACCCTGCTGCTTCGTCCATACCCACCCTGTGTGGCATGGTAGAAGAATCAGAAAAAAAAGGTAAAATCTGTAAGTTAGGGATTGTTTAATAATAGCAATAATTTTAAAAGTAACTATAATAATAATAATAGCAACAAAAAAGAGAGAGAGAGAGAGAAAAATAAAATCCAGGAGAAACAAGTGATGCATAATATAATTCTTCACCAACCACTGATGGATGCCTAATCCATCTACCAGGAGAAATTAGCAGCTCCCAGCAAACACACACACAAAAAGAGCCTCAATTAATATACTGGGCATGACATTTTTAGTATAGAATATCTCTGTGGCTAGTTTGGGTCAGCTGTCTTGGCCATTTCCCCCCTCATTTTTTGTGCACCTGCTAACTGGCAGAGCACGAGACACAGAAATGTATTGTTTGCTAGGTACTCAAACATAGGGCACTTTTAATTGATCTGAGTTCTTAAGATTGGAGTGCTAAAGATAACTGAGCAGATAGCTGGATGGCTCTTGTTCATTTTAGCTAGCAATACCAAAGCATACTTTCCAGTTCTTTTCATCTGCTTTGTCTATTCTTTTTCATTAAAGCCAATTAGAAAATTTTCTAACTGTAATGTATTATCTCTGATATAATTACCAGTAAGTCATGAATACCAGTCATATGACTGCTAATGAAAAGCTTTTCTGTTTCTTAAATTAGCTATCTTAATATTGTCTGCAATAAATTTTCTTCTTTATTTTCCAAATCAAGTTTATAAAAGTGCAATAGAGAGTAATAGGACAGGGATGCTATAAAAAAAAATCTCACTGAATGGAATAATCATAGCACTTACAACAGATGAGATGTTTGCAATTAATTTTAAAGTTACCACTCAAGACACTATTTTAGGAAATAAAGTATTTTACTAACTCGAATACTGTTCATAGACATTTCATGTTGGGAAACACTGGGTAAAAATTTACTCTTCTGTTTCCCTTAGCTAACTAAAAGATGCAAATAAAGTTTGAGGCTAAGGTAAAGGAATAAAATTATAGCCAACATGAAAGTTTATCTGTACAAATGTACCAAGCTATCACAAATGGTCATGGTTTTAGTAAGAATACCTGCTAATATTTGTGTTGTTATATGCCTGAAGTAAATAAAACAAAGGGTATGATGCAGCCACTGAGAATGGAAGTTATTTTCTGGAGTAGTAGCTCTTTTGGTAAATTTTAAAATTGTCTCATCTGACAGGCAGATAAAAAGCCTCTGTGCACATGTATATGGCTATACTACAAGGCCTTAAGTGGGGAGGCTCACATCACACTAGCTAAGATCTAGAGTGAAGGACATGAGAAGTCTCCACATAACATGTCATTAGGCTTGTTAGAGTCTCTCTTAGTCTATGCTACTCTTTTTGGGGGGGCGGGGGAGGGGTTTTGTTTGTTTGTGGATTTGTTTGTTTTTTAAATCAAATCCATGAAATCCCTTGCCTAGAAACAGAATCATCTCATGAAGTTGAAAATTTTCCAGTGTTTGTAGAACCAGCCACTTTCCTCCAGGCTCCTGCAGTCCCCAGGCTAGCTGCATAGAAGCAGTAGCAACTATTTATCTTCTATATTCTGAAATTGAATGATGTGAGAGACTCCCAGTTTTGTGAAAAATCAATGACTAGAACAGTCCAAATAGTGTTATCTGATACAATGGACATCCAATACACTTTCTGTGTTTTTATATTTTTCTTCAGAAGATGATTTCTGAAGGAGATGCATCATATTGTGACTTTACCAGGTATGACTTTAAATCTTATTCCTTTCTACCAAAAGTAGAAAAACCTAGCTGAATTGAAAACCTAGCTTCACTGTATAAGTATTACATATGAGGACTGCACCCCTATTAAGATAAAAGTCCAAGGAGTGAAACTAGTTGAGGCTATTGCCTAAAGCAATCCCATCAGGCCTCCTGCTGAAGGTATAGCTTCTACTTAAGAAAAACCACTATATGTGCTTTCTGCTTTGTAGCAATGCTTTTCATTTTAATCTAGCTGTATTTGTTCTTGTGGTTTTATTCCAAGCAAACAAAAATGAATTCTTAGCAATCTGGGAATATATTTCCTAATGCCCTGTAGCAAATACTTTTTTCAGCAATATAGGCTAGTGGAGAGGGAAAATGAACCCTTTCTGTGGTAAGCAAAGACATGGAAAAGTGAAAGGGATGTTTTCTGACCAAGAGTAATTAAGTGAATACAAGTATTTTCTATTCACAGAGCAGGTAAGCCTAACCCCCCTCTTTTTCAGGTTTGATCTAAAGCAGGAGATGCAGCGTGCGATCTCCATGGAACTGAAATGCAAGAAGGTCACTTGTGGACCTGGCCTTAAGAAGAAGAAACAAGCCTTTGAAACTTGTTTACTGACCCACTCACTGTGTGGGACATATATATATTTTTAATGGCTCCATGTGGAAATGTGCGCTAGCAGAATATATAGTACAGCTGTAGAAGCATCAAGTAAATCTTCATCAAAATATTGTAGGTTGAGTAACCAGCATAAACCCTGCAGGCCCAATTATTAATGTGAAAGCCTACGTTAAAAATAATGGATTTTTATTGGCCTAAGAAGGTGGTCTGCACAACTGGCATGAGGTGATTTTTGTTGTTCTATTTCATGGTCTAATGCACTGAATATAAAACATAAGCTGAAGTGGGGCTGGAGGGCAGGAATGGGGAATATGCTGCCTTGATTAGCCATTCGTGTTAACCAAGTTAACACCCCTCTGCAAGCCACACCACTCTGACTAGCATGTCAGGTGTGACTGTAGGCAGACCCCTATATGCAGCAAAGGATTTTCAATACTTTAGGATAGGCACTATGACCTCTTTTGTGAGGTTCAGATTAGGCTGCCCATAGGTAGGCACATGTCCTCGTTGTGTACCTCAAATCGGCTGTGTTGTGCTATTTTTGCGGGAGCTTTGCCTTTGAGGAACAATTCAGAGTGCCCCCAGTTAGCTTTATTTTTAGATAAGAGAAGAACACAATCCCTGTTTCTCATATTACAGTTCAGTGGCTGGAACATCTGCCCAGGAGGTGGAAAACTCCTTTGGAGCCCAATGCCATTGAACTGAAATATCTGAAACTCACTTCCCTGCCCTAACCACAGCGGCCTGCAGCACAGGCAGAGGAGATGAGAGCTTTCCTCCATGCCTCTCACTGTGACTCTGTCATTGCAAAAAAAGCAAGAAGCCACAGGAACTCAGAAACCTGGAGCAAAATAAAGAAAGGGCCTCTGAGGCTTGGCAGTAAGCCCACAAGCAAGAGTAGGAATGAGTAGCAATGGCTCTTCCATTCTGCCATATTCACAACCTTCAGGCAAAGCATGTCAATCAGTCCATGGACTTCAGAAAATGAAACAGTCTGTCTGAAGCTTGGTCAGAACCTACTGTACGTGCTAGGGGATAAGTGCTGAACTCACTTCTTTTAGGTTCACAGTGGTTTGCAGCAAATGGTAGAAAAAAGCCTCAGGATGGTTGTGCCCCCTCTTGCTGGTGAGTAAATGCCTTGTCCTTGTTTGACTGTATGGGCTTTATAACACAGCCACCCTCACTGCCATATTCCTTACAATAAATGCTGCCTTTGGACACACTGCCTTATCTGACCGTTCCTGGAGTGCTAAAGGAAACTGTAAACTGCTATAAACTAGACTCATTTTGTGTATACTTGTTTAAAAATCACTTTTTGCTTAAAGGTAGCCTTTATAAATAAATAAATTCTGGAAATTATCTAGATCTCTTCTGTGTTGCTTTATCTCTGGTATGAGTTCTTCAATGTGACAAAGTAATTACCCAGCCATAGCAGACTATTTTCTTGCTATGAGAAATTCCGTAATCTCTGACAATGAACAGTTATTTAGCAAAAGGTAATACCAATCTGCCTGTGTATCCGGTGTATACATACGGCTGTGTACTACAGCAGCCTAGTATAATTTATAGTGTTTGATTGGAAAAAATAGATCTATTTTACCCTCTGATTTTCTAATACATGATAAATAGATGCCACACTTGCATTACCATAAAGCCATCTTCACAAAGTTTGGGCATGAAAGGGATTGATATAAAGTTCATGTTGCAATTATCAAGGCTTTTCATTTTTATTTTTATGTTCATGTTTATTGAAAGTCTATATAGCTATTTCTGTAATGACATTCCCTCTAAATAAAGAGGAAATAAAATGTGATGAAACACCAGCCAGTAATTTTCTGGTAATTTTTGTGAATGCTAGAGAACCTGACCTACATTATTTAGGTTCAAGGTAAGTAAGATGCAGTAAAATGTAACTACTGTCCAGGACGCTGAAGACAACTGTGACTGTTGTTTTGCTGAGGATCTTTGTGCAATTCTTTATGTGCTCAGACATATGGTTCATTTCTCCATTTCTCACTTAAACTGGGCATAAGCACATGTGGCATATTTTTGCTCATCCATATAAATCTAGCAAAACCAACAGCAAGTTGGTTTAAATGATTTAGATTGAAGTTCTACTTAGGAAGACCTGCGACTTTCATAATCTAAGAGAGGATTAGCATCATATCTTGCTTGTTGCATGTCTCTCCACTGTTTCATCATCCGTGTCTCTCTTCTGTTCCATCATCTCCCTGAGACAGGCTTTTTAAAGGCTTTTACCCTGCATGTGTTTTGAGATGGAATTTCTAAAGCTGTATAAAGATGTACTTGAAACTGAGTAATTTTGATTCCAGTTTGTAGATTGCTGTCTGCTCACAATTCTGGCTGAAGCAGAATCATCTCTTCTTTTTCATGGATGTCACAGCTATTCAAAAACTTTTTATTTTCCAACTAGTTCATTTTCACTGAAATCAACAGTTATAGATACAGCATAACAAACAAGAAATATCTGGTTAAAAACCTTCTTAATGACCTCCCTCTGGTCTTTTCTCTAACCTGATGAATGTTAAGCATTTTAACCTAAAATCTGTACTTACATTGCACTTCAAATTCACAGTTGAGTTCGATTCGTACATGGAACTTCCAGTACCGTAATTATCAATATCTTCTGGGGTTTGGCTATTTAGCTCATGTTTAAGGATTTCGTGTTTCTGGAGCTCCTACCAGTACTGTATACACCAGTTTTTGTCACTGATTCATATCATCATTGTTATTGGCTACAGACTCTGGAGTTATGCTCTGACAACTGTATCATTGATTATACCATATATATCACATTTTTACTGAGTAAAGGAATGTGTGAATCAAAGTGTTCTACTCAAAAAGAGAAAAAAATAATGAAAGAGTTGAAAATTGGCTATAAATCTGATTGATTTAAAATATCAGTTTTGAATGGTGGCTTTGTTTGGATACAAATAAACATTTATGAGGTTGTTATTTTTACAGTCTGGCTGGGAGAAAATCCAAGATTTTCTTGTGCACTATTATGTAATTATACTAGCAAACTTGATGTTAAGAATTGTGGCCTATGCATTACTCTTGGCTCCCTTAGAAATCACATTTTTCTTAGGTAGGAGTACAGGACTGTCTCTGAGTCTTAGTAGCCTCCCGATTTCCTGTCATGAAGTAGCAACATAAGGAGCTCAGTGGGCTCAGTCTACAGAAATCTCAGAGTGGGCCATCTACATTAATATATTACAATAACATGCATCAGTGTGAAAGGGAAAACAAGTTATTGTTTCTCATCTCATCATTAGTGTAATTATACAGAATTACACAGAATTAACAAGGTTGGAAAACACCGTAGAGATGATCAAGTCCAACCTTATACCTAACTTAACAACCTATCCAACACCAATCCATCATTTAAACCATTTAGACCATCTAAACCATCTAAATCATGTCACTAAGTTCATCATCTAACCTATCCTTAAACACATCCAGGGACAGTGATTCCACCACCTCCCTGGGAAGCCCTTTCCAATGGGAAATCACTCTCTCTGTGAAAAAGTTTCTCCTAATAGCCAACCTAAACCTCCCCTGACACAGCCTAAGACTGTGTCCTCTCGTCCTGTCACTGGGAGCCTGAGAGAAGAGACCGACTCCCGCCTGACTACAACCTCCTTTCAGGTAGTTATAGACAGCGATAAGGTCACCCCTGAGCCTCCTCTTCTCCAGGCTGAACAACCCCAGCTCCCTCAGACACTCTTCATAGGGCTTGTGCTCCAGCCCCTTCACCATCCTTGTTGCCCTTCTCTGGACACATTCCAGCAACTCAACATCCTTCCAGCAACTCAACATCTTAATGATATAGTTTAATTTTTTTCAGTGAAAAAAATGCAGTCAACTCAAAATTCTATTGATTCATTTGTAGCACACATACAGCACTTGCAAGTCCAAAATAATTCTGCAAAGCTGTAGTTGCTGGTGTAAGCAGAATTAGAGTCAGATCTACTTCATATAGTAATTAATACATGCCAAATGGTCAGGCATTGGAAGAGGATGTCCAGGGAATCACTACCCCTGTAAGTGTTCAAAAGGATGTGACACCAGGGGACATGGTTTAATGGTGAACACGGTGACGCTGGATTAATGGTTGTACTTGACGATCTTAGAGGTATTTTCCAACCTAAATGATTCTTTGATTGCATGATTCTATCATAAATGTCTATCAGGTACCCAGGATTCATGGCTTGAACTTTGTTATCTTAAGGATTGAGCCGGGAGAGCACTCAAGGGGGATATATGAGATAGAATCCCAGGAAGGGACTGATCCTGGAAGGGTAGAAGAATGGTGGAACTACTGAAGTTGCTCTGTAGAGACAGTTTAGGAATCCCCTTTGAATTTAGCAAGGGTTTTGTTGAGTGTGATTGAACAGTCTTTACCATTTCCTGCAAAAAAACTGAACATTTTTAATGTTTTTTTCTTAAATTATAAAAAATTCCACATGTTCAAAGTGACTGAGCAGCAGCCATGCTGCCACCTGAGACACCAGTGCAGCCCAAGATATCACAAAGAGAAATGATTCTTGATCATTGCAAAAGAATATTCTGACACCTTGCTGTCATCATGATGGTTTTGCTGGATGGGTATCTGCAGTAGAAACGAAATGCATCCCTTTTTTAAATATGCTCTCATGCTGGCTACATTAACAATAACTTGCTTGAGATCTTAAGCGAATACATGAGTTATGTAGCTGTGTGCAATTGCCACAGTGTCTGCAGATCTTCTGCACACAACCAGTGGCCAATGACAGACCTCATGGGGGCTCTGGCACTTTCTGCGGTCAGTCATGATGCTACAGCTCTTGAACTAAACTGCAATTTCTTATGCCTGCTGTATTCATAATACCCAAAGCAAGAAGTGAAAATGCTGGTTTTTACTATTTTTTCCAAATTTGAATGAGTGTTCCCCACCAAATACCTACTGGATTTTTACACCAGTGGTGTGTTGGAATTGGCTTCCTGAAAGTAAAATATGATCCAGGTGCTGCAGTATTGATTACTTACCTATTCTCAAGTAGTACAGCCTTTGGTAAGGCAATCATTAAAGTGTTCTTAAATATTCTGCTGCTGTAGTTAACTCTATATTTTCGTTAAAGCAAGGATTTAGACCATTTCTGTTTTGGTTGATTCACTCCCCTCCACAGTCACATGTCCCCACCAAAGAGATGCACAGCATGTAAAGTTCACTGACATAGATCTCTTGAGGCCCCTGGTTTGGCTTTAGGGTGCAGAAAAGAGAGTTCATACAGCAAAATGTTTGGGTCAAAGTCAGCTTTGCTTTTGCCTCAAGAGAATAAGATCACGGCAGATACAAACACAATGGAACGTGCACTAAACCAACTGAAACCTGCTCCATGGCTATTTCTTTAAAACAGAAAAGTAAGTGTTGTATTGAAGAAGTCCCATAGGACACTCTTCCTTGTAGCAAGCATCATCTGCAGCCTCCTATTGGTTCCTTCCCAAGGGAACTGCATACATATACAGACCCCAGCAAAAAGGAAAGGATGGATGCAGGATCCCTGGAGACTGGTAAGCTGATGCTGAAATGAGGAACTGTCCCGAAAATACAGGATGGTTCCACACCATTACAATTATTTCAAGCAGTATATGTCTTATGTCTGTGAGATGTCCTTGGTACTGTGTTGTGGTTACTTGTTAGTTTCAACCAGGAGTGGAGGGCTAGAAAATTCATGTACGTAGTCCTGTGATAGCAACAAGATTTGTTCCTGCACATTACTAAATTTCTTTAGAAAATCAGGGAATCTTGGGTAAAGTTAAAATGTCTTCAGGCAGAGCCTCAGAACTAAAATAATTTTTTGTATATTTCATCTCAAAAGGAGACACTGTTCCTGATAGGCACATGTACATATATATGTGTGTAAATACATACCTATACATTTAACATGTATTTATGAAGAAGGTTCAATGCTAGTTTACTAAAACCAGTCAACTGATAAAATCCCTTTAGTGGGTTCAAACAGCCTCTGTGAGAACCCAAAAATGTTTCAGAGGAAAGGCAGAGTCCTTGTGGTATGATGTACAGAGTGCGCTGGGGTCTGCTGATATGTCAAGTGTTGTTTCCCATAATCCTCATGCTCTCCACAGTATGGAGTATCCATACAACATAATGTTGTATGCCTTGATGCCCTTTACATCCTGGAGACAGAGGTAGTTTTTTCTTGATTGGAAGACACAACACTGCAGTATACATTATAGTCCTGATCTCAGACCCTAAACTTCTGAGGCAAGGAGTCCTGACATGGGCACAGAACTCCTACCTTTGTGGCTCCCCACTTACATCCTGGAAACATGGGCGTACAGGCAGAGTCTGTATGCAGGTCTGTCTCCAAATCTGGATGCAAAAAGTGTATTTATGGGGACCGGGACTGCACCAGGACTGCACCATGTACTGTAGACTGCAACTAAAGTGCACTCTACAATAGTACCTGAAAACGCAAATGCTAGACACAGGAGAGGTGCTTCTAGGGATATTCATGAATCAGGGCATCACAGAAGAGTTGATTTCTAGCTTTATTTCACTTAGTAGTCAACAAAATGGTTTACTTTTAATTATATAAGAACTTACATTCCTAACCTAGATATTTTCATTTAGATAACCAACCTTACCTTCTCCACCCAGGGAGGAAGGAAAAAAGAATCTGGTTAACAGTCACTGTTATGTGGAATGAGTTCATTGTTAGCAGGATTAGAACTGAAAAATTTCAAGCATTTGTCTCTTTGGCATTTATATTGAAGTTTGTTTGCCATTTGCATTTCTTTGTATTTCACTGTGCATCTAGGATTAAAATGCACACTGAAACTCAGCTGAATTCATAAAGCATCCACTATAAAAATTCATGCAAAATTTTAATGAAGCCATAACTAAATTCAAAGTTGAGTTAGCCGTGCTTTGTTATTTTGTAATGAAACTTCTGTGCAGCACTGCTCAAATGGAGAGGACTGCTGCTGCTCCTGTGATTAGTAAACATGGAAGACATGCTGAGCCAATGCCTCCCTGTGGCACTCTCACTGAAGTCAAAGTCACCCTCGAGATGAATTTGACCTGTTGAACTCAGTGTTTTTAGAACTAATAGCATAATTCCTTCAACATACACCTACAAGGAAAAAGACTTGTGACTTGAAGGCCAAGTTGTGTGAATTCAGTTTAACAGTGTGGAGAATAGGTGTGGAGGACAAACCTGTTACAAACTGGATTAAATTCTGATTTTCTGAAAGATTGGGTTAAAAAACTCCCACATGGTACCTGCCAAATCTGAAGATGATTCAGAAGACAGGTCAAGGAGGCCAGTGTATACAAAGATGTTTCTTTTCAACTCACACTATAGTGTATGAATTCTTCAAAATTATTTCTGTACAACCTTCCAGGAACACAGGAATGGCAGAACTTAAAAATGTTAGTGCTGAGTAAGAAAACTTGGTCAGCCTAAGGGAAACCTTTAGGGCAAAGTAGATAAAGCTGCTCAGTAAATACTTGTATCTGGAGACAAAGAGAATCAAGAGCAATTAAAACAAGCATGACTGAGCAAGCATGCTTGAAAGGATGACCTTGAATTTCCTTTTCATGTTCACTGGAATTTATTGGCCAGCCAGGATGAAAGAACAAAACACTGTGTATTATTTTGCTGGATTCTGTGGTATCCTGGAGAAAAAGCAGATGCGATATACCATAAATATCTGGCAAGAATAGAATCACCAACCTTTTTTAATGTTTAGGATGGTCAAATGGAATAAAGAGCCCCTGTCTATTTACAGAGGTTCCTTTTTACTGTGTCTGGGATAATCATACCAATATCTTTCTTCTCAATACCATTAATTGTTTGTACTGTTCCAGAGATGAAGTGCATTGATCTGCACATATCTATCAGGTCACATGACTGCTATTTTCCAGTTCTTTTACTGGATGGACCACTGTGCCTGGATATTGAAGATGGCTTTGAACGCAATCCAGTTCTCAAAGTTAGTACAGACAGTTTGAATGTGTCCTTTTTATAAATCATAATCCATGACTAAGTCATTAGTTGAGACTTACTAATGACTGTGTATGCTAAAATGGAAATGAATACAACATGTATACGATTTCTATATATAGAGAGAAGATAGTTTAGAAAATATAATACATTCACTTTCAGAAGCAAATTAAGGAGGGTAGTACACTGTTTATTTGTGTTGCTTTTAAACCACAAAAATGGCAAACTTCTACAGAAGAGAAAAAAACCAATGTGACTTTACAAAGGGATGCATAGTGTTATTTTGTGAAACTATATTGCATTGTAATCAACTGGAAGAGCTAGCAGGTTTTAATGCCGAGTGTGTTTTCTTATGATAAACACTCATCAATATAACACTATCTTGTGCCTGCTATATCTTGTTTCCACCATGACCTTTCAAACCACATGCATGTTCTTTTCTCTCCCTCTGAGAAAACGTTAACAACATTCTAATCATCATGAAGAGCAATTAACTGTCTTCAACCAGCTGTGCTACTCAGCTCATCTGGGAATGGGATAAAACCTGCTCCTTAGTGCAGATCCGCCTGCCCAGGCATGGCGAACAAGGCTAGCGCAGAACAGTTTTAAACAGGAAAAACTGGCACTTTCACAAAGTTTGGAAGCTTTGGGTGAAGAGCAATAGTATCTCTTCCAGGAAAGAGAAGCTTCTCTCCTGCTTGCTCTACAGTCTCCGTAAGATAATATATTACTTTAATAATGTGCTTTTTAAAGGTCGGCATTTGATGAACAGCATTTATTTGTTGACACCATTGCAGAAAGCAGCCTTGCCCTCACTGAGCAAAAGTCTAGTTTAGTTTTGCTCAGTAGTATTCTCTGATTGCTGAAGAAAGAGGAGGAGCCTCTTGAATGTGAAGTTGCTGGTTGGGCACTGCAGAGACTTTCAGAAACAGTAGTTGGAAATTAATTGTATCAAGCAGTATTCGGCTTCTTTCTTTTTACATATTTCTGACTAAACTCTGTTATGTATCAATTCACTTCCTTGACCTCTTGCAGCTTTTTGCCTGTTAGCAAATGAAACAATAGTAAACATAGAGCAAATAAAATTATTCTGTATCCAGAATGTTTTAATAAATAAAAATGTGGAGGCAAAATCAGTAGTTAACATTTGATAACTGTTGCTTTGAGCTGAAAAACAACATTAAAAATAATTAAGCTGACCATATGGTATTTCCTGAATTCATCAGGGGTTTTGTTCTGTATAACTGGAAGCATGCATAAAAGACGTGTACCTTCATTTTTATGTAGGCATGCTTTGAAAATGAGAAGTAATTTTTGTTTCAGTTCTATGTGGTCTTAACTGTCTTGCCAATTGCTCATAATTTAATCTAGCTAAACAATATGTCTATGATACATATAATGAAAGTACAAATATTATTAACATATAGTGGGGCGGATCCTACAGAAACTTTTTGAAGTTCTCTGAAAAATACAATCTTATTTAGTGTGGTTTTGTTTTGTTGCTCATTGTGTTTCTGCATATACTGCTGGAAAAAATATGTTGTTATTCATACAATTTTCACAAATATCTGAATTATGGTTTGGTGAACCATAATCAAACAGTAGTGGGTTGACTACTTCAAGTCTGAACCTTTGCCAAATTGCTGATTTTTTTTAAACACATATCTTTGTTTATCTTCATGCTATATATTTTCTAAACATTACATATTTATACTGACATTTTCTGAGATATAAATTGTACATTATGGCCCAATGTATAACAATGTGTAACCTTAGTTGCCTATAATAAAGCTCTTGGAAGCTTCAAGTCACTTTTCTTTAGCAGCCTAACCATGGGTTTAAACATATATATATAAAGTGGTTTCAAATTCACCCAACCCTTGGGGCCATGCATTTGAGTAGGAAGTCAGATGCAAAGTATTCCGCAAGTGTCAGAAGTACAATTCTCTACACAATCCAGCTTTCATTAGCTACTGAAGCTCAAACTGCATGTCAACTAAATCAAGTATAAGATTAGCAGTAGGTAAGATAAAAAATATCTTGGTAGGGCCTCCAGTGAAATTTCAATTTAGGAGATCTCTGAAGAAATGGTTTAAAAGAACAGAGAAAAAAGTAGATTTGAAAAAATGAATGAAGCGCACTTTATATGAAGAAGCAGGAAGAACTACAGCATATGTATGGTGCAAAGAGATGTGTTTTTATTACACAGGGAACTAAAAGCAATTGTTTTAGAAGTCTTTCAACTATTTAAAAGAGGGTGGGAGGTCTGTTGCTTATAATTTTGTAGATTTTTTAAAAATTTGACTGGATTTTCTTTTAATGAAAACAGTAGAGCTGCTTTCTGAGACAAAGGGATCTGCTGCAGAATCTACTGTATTAAATCTGGCTGAGATGGAGTCCTTTTTGCCATAGCAGCTCTCACAGTGCTGTGCATTGCATTGATGGCTAAAAAGATGTTGATGACACACCAGAGTTTTGGCTACTGCTGAGCAATGTTGGCACAGCATCAGCACTGTCTTTCAATATTTCCACCCCTTCCACGGGTGGGCAAGATCCTAGGAGGTGACACAACCAGGCCAGTTGATGTTGTAGTAGCCCCGGCGTTCTTAGTAAAAACTCGAGACACGGGGTTTCGTCCAGGAAGCCATTCAATGAGAGAACTCACTGCTTTTTATACTTTTTAGAAACCTGCGCGTCAACATTTCATTGACAGATACACTTGTTGTTAACCATTTCATTGGTCAAAGTCGAGCATTACACAATCTTCTTTTGCTTTGAGAACTTTCACTATGTTTTAGAAATATTCTAGATTAGTTCATGTTCAAAACATGTTTTTCCAAGAGACACCTGCTTGGAAAAACATGCTTTTGTGAAACTGCTTGTTATGGGAAAGAAATTTGTCCTTGCTGGACAAACTCCAAGACTACCGTGTTGTGGCCTCAAACTGCTGCAGAGACCATAGCTATGTTTTGAGAAAGTTTCACCATTGTTTTGGTATAGCCACATTCCTAAGTGTTTTTCAATTAGCAGATGTTCTTTGTTTAGCTTGCCTGCTCGAGCTCCTGTGAGAAACAGAAACCTCTCAGGCTAACTTTGGATTTTGCTAGACACAGAGGTACTTATGCTAACTTTGAAACTCTCAAAATTTAGGCCCAAAAGCCTAGCTTTCAAAAATATACCACCAAAAGTTGACCCAAACTAATGAAAGGGATATTCCATATCATATGATGTCAGCTCAGATATAAAAGCTAAGGAAAGGAGGAAGAAGGGGGGTGGAGGCATTTGTTTTTGCAATGTTTGCCATCTGGAACCTGGAGCAAACACTGAGAGTGCTGAAGCCTTGCTTCCTGGGAAGTATCTGGACATCACTTGATGATAGGAAGTAGAGAAGAAACCTTTTTTTTTTCTCTTTGCTTGTACACACATAAACTTTTGGTTTTGCTTTAGTAAACTGTCTTATCTCAGATAAGATGAAACTGTTTTCCATCTTATTTTCTCCCCTTTGTCCATCTAGAAAGGGGAATGATAAAGCAGCTTGGTGGGCACCTGGCATCCACCTGACACCTGAGTTGTAGAGAGTCAATGGGATGAAAGAACCACTGATCGCCAGAGGACAAGTTCTCTGCCTCCTTGAACAAAGAGAACATATTCCACTTAGCAACGTTTAGGATGCCAGGGCAGAAAGCAGCATATCCCCTGTATGCTGTGGGGAACAGCTTTCCATCTCAGTGGATAAAGAGTAACAGCCATCTGCTTGTCCAACTGAGGTGGTGGCATGTAGAGTAAATTGCTCAAGTCATAGAGTCATAGTTATATGCCTGTGAGCTATAACAATTCATATTCTATAGGGGGTGTGGGCATGCTCACTGCAGAGACATGAAGATAGCTGTAGATGAGGTGAAGCCCAAGGACAGTCAGCTGCACAAAACCCACAGGCTGTTGCTTTTCATTTCTATAAGATGCATCTAGAAAAGAAGAGGTTCTTAAATGAACATATCTAACATAGCTGCTCCAAGAGAGTAGCAGATAAAAACCTGAGAATTCTTTATTTTTGAGACCCTTGTGTGCAAGAGACTGCATCTAGGCTACACCAGATCACCTGGGTGTGAGCAGAAACATGTCTTGCCGATGCTTTTGGAATCCCTTATCACATTCCGTAAGTCATTCTAAATATCAGCCATCACATTAACACGAAGCCAAACAGTGGTTGGTTGTCTGCAGCCCTGTACAGAGAAACCTTCTGCTTTCACTACGGAAGTTGCCTCTGTGGCCTGAAACAGTAACAGGTCTGTAAAACCCTTGAGACCGGCAGTGCATTTGCCAGTGCTTGGCAAATGGCAGTCTGCTTCCACCCTTATGGAGCCTGGTAATTACAGACTTTGGATATGAGCTCATGGATCAGGATAATGCAGAAATCTGTAAAATAAAGGTGAAATGAATAGTTTTGTTCTTGATTCAGAAAAGTGAATGTCATCTTCTTTGTGGAAGATTCAATTCCATGGTCAAACAACAAAGTCCCAGGATGAAGACCTGTTCTGCTTCCAAAAGGATGCTTTTTGGGCCTGGATGGTCTTCTTTCAGAAGTGCATGGATTGCATTCTGGCTCAAGAAACCGGTCCATGAATAGCTGCCTCTTTAGACAAGGATGCAATCTGTACCTAAAATGATGAGTATCCATTGTAATAGCAGTAAGCATAGAGCTGCTATCTATGAAGCACAACTCTCACTGTCGATGTGATTAATGTGCTGCTCTTCTTTGTGAGATAGCCCTTTTCTGGCTCAGTTGCTGACTTATCTCATGTGCAATCCTGAGAACAAAACAAGGCAGGTAGTTTTATTTCTGGACATTGTGAGACTAATTTAGACAGATTATTTGGAACATTTCCACCTTAGCAATTATTGCCACCTGGCAATAAACTTTCTTAGGGTCCTGAAGACGACAGTTTACAGGATGGCCTAAGCATAAACTTCTTTGATGCTTAGGGAGAAAGTGTGTCCACTTCTACATAGTGAGCTGTTCAGTTGGAGATATACAAAAGAGAAGTGTCAAAAATATCAACAAGCAGCCTTCATGTTACTGTGAAGAATACTGAACACATGATTGTCACAGCAAAAGGAGAAAATATTCAGCAATTGAGAAATCCTAGCAGGAAAGCAGCTTATTTAGTTATTGAAATGCAAGAAGCATCTCCTGAATAATTATTTTGTTCATTGATCGTGGATTATACATTACTTTGATGAATGGCAGATTTCTGAAATGTGACCCATTGTCTAAAATATTCCTCAGCATGACCTGCAAAGGGCCTTTTGTGGAAGACTGAAATAATGTACTATAGAATGGTCTGGGTTGGAAGGGATCTAAAAATCAATTAGTTCCAACCCCCTGCCATGGGGATTGGAACCACTAGACCAGGTTGCTCACAGCCCCATTCAAGCTGGTCTTTAACACTTCTAGGGATGGAGCATCCACAGCTTCTCTGGGCAACCTCTTCCTGTGTGTCACCACACACACAGTAAACAATTTCTTCCTAATGTCTAATCTAAACCTGCTCTTTCAGTTTGAAGACATTCCCTCTTGTCCTGTAACTACATGGCCTTGTAAATATTCTCACTCCCATCTTTTTTGCAGGCTCCCCTCAGGTACTGTAAGGCTGCAATTAGGTCACTCCAAAGCCTTCTCTCTTCTAGACTGAATAATTCCAATTCTCTCAGACTTTCCTCACAGGAAGGTTGCTCCAGACCTGTGACCAACTTGATGTCCTTCCTTGGGCTCACTTTTACAAGTCAATGTCCTTCCTGTACTGGGGACCCAGAGATGGGTGCAGCACTGTAGGTGAGGTCTCACCAGAGAGGAACAAAGGGAAGAATCACTTCCCTCAATCTGCTGGCCAGACTAGGTAGAGTTGCATGATGCCATACTGAGGAGTCCTACAATAACATATTCCCAGGCAGATTCAGGTATAGCATGTAGTGCACATGACATGGAAGATACGGCCGAAAGATGTCCAACAAGGAAGTTGTAACTATGAGAAGCCTCACTGAAGTCAGAGCAGGCATTTGGCCTGTATGAAATCCTAGCCTGTGGCTCCCCAGGGCACAGTATAAAGCTTGGTCCAACTGAAGACATGTGGAATGACAAACCTCTCTGTTCTGGATTACATCATTCCATGGTTTTTGTTTCATCTAGGGTGGAAAAATATCTGTAGTTAAGAATGAGAAAAAACATATGCTTGAGGCAAGGCTGAACAGGATGAGAACAAATCCTTTACAACATGCAAACAAAAGATTAACTTTTCACTTCGAAAGCAATCACCTCTGTAGGGTACTTTGTATGGATTAGTGTTCAAGAAACTAAGATGCAGGTGATCTGGATTTATTTTATTTATTTTTAGAAAGTATCTGGTTTGTATCACCTTGGGGTTTTGGTCATTGATTGGTGAGATTTGCTTATGGGGAACAAAAAACTGGAATAAAAAGTGATAGCACGAACAGAATTGTAGACTGTGCACAGCGTGCAAAAAAGTGCTAAAGCAGAAGAATGGTATGTCTATGTGAGGACAACAGAAAACAACATAAAGGAAATTTACTGAAGATAGTGCTAATTGTTAGTAGCTGAGAGAGAGTAAAGGTCTCGTTAATTTAGCGGTTGGAGTAGGACCATGAGTACGACCCATGAGATAGGTCCCCATTGTACATAAAGAAAAGTACAGAGATGATTTGTAATAGAATCTGTGTATGCAAAAGCATGTTGGGGCTTCTTTGCGGTTGAGGTCTAACAAAAGCTTTATATGAGATAATTTAACCAATGTTTCCTTCAAGCTGACAGCTGGTTTGCTTTCCCTTGAGGCTATGATACATTACTTTTTTTGCTCCTCTCGAGTCTTGTCAAAGAAAAGCCAAAACACATAAAACCTAAGATGCTTGTATTATCACTGAAGTATTTTCCTTTTTCATTTTTTTTTCTTCAGTGGGAAATTACAATAAACAATGCTCTTTCATAAGAATAAAAACAAGACTATGAATCATTAAAATCTTTTAAATAATCTAATATCCTACTTCATCAGTGACTTACCTTTAGCATCTCTGTCAATGTAATTTTTAAAGTCTCTGAGAAAGATATAGCTGACCTTTTTCTGAAGCAGTACCAGTCCAGGGACATTTGTGTAATGCTAACTTTATCAACAGTGGGTACAATCAATGAGTTCCTCAAAATGAGCACTGGAACACAATAAATGACAAAAAAAAAATGCAGCTCATTTCACTATGCATTTGTGTAGTAACTTGCTCTTGCACATATTCTTGGGATTACCCATAAACATCCTCAAACATACCAAATAAATGAACTCATACTGTTTGTCAGATATTCCTATTTTACATTCACTCCTGGTTTTAAAGAACCTTAACATGTAGTACAAAGACCTAGAAAGAAAAAGAAGAAACATCAATTAAAAAAAAAAAAAAAAAGAAAATGCTTCCTAATAAGTAAAACAAGAAAAGTGTATTTGCTGCTGAGATCTATTTGGCATTTACCTCTCTTTTTTTTTTCTTTATACAATTTAAAACATTTAATTTGAACTGCTGTAAGGCCTTTAACATGGTACACCACAACATCCCTCTCTCTAAATTGGAGACAGATGGATGGACTGTTTGGTGGATGAGGACTTGGTTGGATAGTCACATCCAGAAGGTAGTGGTCACAGTTCAATGTCTAGACAGACATCAGTGATAAGTGGTGTCCCCCAGGAGTCTGTACTGGGACCATCACTATTTAGTATCTTCATAAATGGCATAGATGAAGGGTTCAAGTGCACACTTAGCAAGTTTGCAGATGGCACTAAGCTGAGTGGTGCACTTGACCTGAAGAATGGGATGTCAACCAGACAGACATGGACAAACTAGAGAAGAGGGCCCATGGGAATCTCATAAAATTCAATAAGGTCAAGTGCTGTGTCTGGGTTGGGGTAACTCCTGAAATCAATACAAGCTGGGGGATGAACAGATAGAGAGCAGCCCTGCTGAGAATGACTTGAGGATGCTGGTGGATGAGAAGCTGGACATGAGTCGGCAATGTGCACTTACAGCCCCATATCTGCATAAAAAGCAGCATGACCAGTAGGTCAAGGGAGAAGACTCTTTCCCTCTACTCCACTGTGGTGAGATCCCACCTGGAGTACTGTGTCCAGTTCTGGGGTCGTCAGCACAGGAAATTTATGGACCTCTTGTAGCGAGTCCAGAGGAGGACACAAAATGATCAGAAAGCTTTTGCTCATATGAACATAGGCTAAGAGAGTTGGGGTTGCTCAGCCTAGAGAAGAGAAGGCTTCAGGAAGACCATATTGTTGTCTTTCAATACTTGAAGGCGACTTTCCAGTTAAGTTGTTCAGTTGAGTGTACACCATGCTAATTTTTTTTTGTTCATTTCAGTGCAAGCTCAATTAGGTATCTTAAACCATGGACTAGGAGCACAGTCAGTTACCATGGCAGAGCTAGGAGCCCCGATATGAAAGACGTCTCTATTGTTGAGTACTTATTAACCTATTTCCACTCAAAATAATGACACAGGTTAATTAATCCATCACTGAAAATGTTTGACCTAACTTGTCTGACTTTGCTCTGTGAGAGTATTAGATTATTTAAGGAGTCAGATACATCTGAAAAATGCTTTTAAAAGTTGTGCACTGTCTCTACACTGCTAATTTTCGGTTCCCAGTACAGAAATTCCTGTGCTGCTATTGTTCTCCAAGGAGCTGTCACACTAAAAGTTATTATTTATCTGTTGGCACTTGGCTGTGAAAGTCACAACTGAAAGCTACAATTGTAAGGACAAGAGACAAGAAAGCTTGACAGTATGAATTGCAGTCAAAATAAGGCTCAACCGAAAATACCCACTTTGGCACATGCAGAACAGCATGACCTCACTTAGCTTTGCATGCCATGACTTTGGGTATTGTACCTTGGATCAGGTAGAATCTTGAGGAGGGAGGGTGCTCCTTCCCCGAGAGCACCTGAGCACTGAACGGACAGAAACAGGAGCTTGGGAGGTCAGGACATGCATAGAAGCAGAGACAGACCCATGGACAGTTTCAGAAGTAAGCTAAATCAGATGAAGCTCCACATGAAGATGTTGAAAGTCCATTAAGGCAAATGCCATCACTAGTGGTAATCATTAACAATTGAAGCAATTAGCCACTACTCAGCAAAAATGTCAGCATACTCTGAAGCCTATCATTTATGCAGGTGTAGATGTTTTGAGCTTGAGACAGAAACTGGACTTGTACTACAAGTAGGGTCAGCCTCAATTATTGTAAAACCTTCATCTGTCTTTGAAGCACATGGGTTAATGTAGTCTCCACTGAAGTAATTTCAACCCTATCTTTTTGAGGCCTAGAATTTAATTCTAAAAGTCTAAATCTACTGTTCTAAAGTTCTAAATTTACTGTTTCTGCACTTGATATCTACTGCTTAGAATGGCTTTATCCTATGTGGAGAAAAACAATTTCTTCATAGGTATCTGTAAAATTGAATCCTGATGGAAAACTGTATCTTTCATAGCAGTTAAAATAATCTATCAAAAATAGAAATTAACCTGCTCTTTGTACTGCCATTTTAACATACTAATACGTCTTCAGCAACTGCTTTATTCCACTGAAATATTGCTCTCTTATTTCACCACCAAATTTTCTTTTTAAAAAAATGCTAAATTTGTCTGGAAGATGACTTTAAATGTATATTCAGTTTCTGTCAAAATTCCTTAAGATACTGTAAGACCCATTCTTTAATAAGCATACAGACCTTTTCAGAGTATATGACTGGGGAATTCTTAAAACATCATCATAAAATTGAGTTACATAGCCAATAAGGTTTCTGTAAAAACAAAACACATTATACTCCTGGTCTGGATTGAATGTGACACTAATTGCAGACACTATTGCTTCTGGCCCATTGCCTCAGGGTGCCATTGTTTTAAAAGTGATCTCAAAAGACAATAGTGTCTTCAGACTAGGGAAACTGGGATTTGAATTCTTCACAGAAGAGTGACTATCCTTTGGCTTTCTTATTGTAAAGAGGAACAGAAGATGTCTCTAAGTAATCCTAAAAGCAGACCATAGTTAATACTGTCTCAACAATCTCAAAAGTAGTTGAAAAAAAGAGTTGCAAAAATGTCAGAAATTCTCAGAGTTATTGCAAAAAAAGTAAAACTGTCAATGATAGATTTGTTATAGAAACCTGAAACTAGATTTTAGCATAAAACTGACAGTTTTATATTAAAAATAACCCTCTGTCATCTTTTCTAACTTTATAATAATTCTCTTGTGTTAATCTGAGCTTTCCAGTTGAGGCTTTCCAATTTCTTACAGATATCACTCATTATTTATATGACTGTGTTATATGACTGTGTACATCCATGTACAAGCACATATATAGATATATATGTACAGTCATATGTATCTGTGTAAAAACTCACACAGAGTTTTCAAGCACTCGGGGCTTATAAGCCACTATTAACTCTCAGAATTATCAGGCACTTGCACTTCATATTTTTAATCAAACCAAACAGGAATATTACTGCTTAATAAGGAATCATGGACACACTGCAGACTGCAAACTCCTGCCTTTTTAAAACAAAAGAGTACTACAGCCCAGATTTAAAAGTATTGCAATATTACTGAGTTACAAGATAATTCATACAGTCGGTGGCTAATTGACTGGTAGACTAAATTTAGAAGATATGTGTTCTGTTCTGTGCAAAAGTTTGGACAAATCACTTCTTTGTCTTTTATCTGATAACAATTTTGATGCCTCTTGCAAAGTGTTTTGAAATCTACAAATACTAAATAAGCATTATTTAGAGATGAATTGGGACACAGATGTTTTTAAAGACAGAGAAGATATATTGCATAATGGAGAAAATAACTATGTTTCAATTTTTTCCCCTTCCTTTTTATATATTTCTGATTTCTTTTCAAAAGCTCAGAAAAAAAAATCCTAAATTTCCCAGATCAGGTTTTATGAGCTGAAAACATTTTAAATTAAGTAGATTAAGTATGTTCTAAAAAGAGGTTTTAGCACTAGCATTCAAGATGAATTGCTGAACTTTTATCATGTAATGTTGACTGTAGCTGAATAAAAGTCCTTGAGAGCTAGAGATGCATAAATAACTTGGGAGAATAAGCCTCATATGATTATGAAAAATACATATTTTCAAAAAATATTTGGTGTGATAAAATATTTTGAAATAGAAACATTTCAAAAAATTATTTCTTTGAAAAGCAATTGTAAAATTATTGCATTTGTCAATAGCATGTCTTCCCCCTTCTCCCAGGCCAGAAGTATGTTAATGAAGATGACATTCAGTTCTCAAAAGTTTATGCAAACACATTTTTACAATTTATTTCAAGATCTTTCAACTAAAAAAGCATGGACAGAAACATTTCAAGCAAGTTAATATAAATATGTGATTCTTTGTATCGAAATTGTTGCCCATTGCGGATTTTGTTGTCCTTCACTCTTCTAGGAAATTATAGATACTTATCTTAAAAAATGGAAGTGTCAATAAATGCACAGTAATTATAATGCCACATTATAATGTCAAATGTATTGGGTCTGTCTGAGATGGAGTCCATTTCCCCATAGCAGCCCTTACAGTGCTGTGCTTTGCACTGGTGACTAGAAGGGTGTTGATAACACACTAATGTTTTGACTCTATTCCATGGACAACCCCTTGTCGCAGGGGAGAAGCTTACTTGCCCTTATGAGTGAGCTATGCTGGCGTTGGCATATGCCTTCAGTAGGGTCTGCCATGCCAGACAGGTCTCAACTGAAGGGTCAGACTAAGTGTGTCCATGGGTAGGATGGGCTCACTAGCCTTCTGTCAACCATCCTAGGAGAAGGACAACTCTAACCGCAAACCTGGGCAGATGGAGCTCGTTTAGCCCTGTAAGGCCATCCATCTCAGAGAAGGATACTCTAACTAAACCTACATCCTGAGGCTTTTGCTGTCACCGTCCAAGCTTGCTAGGCCCTGACAGATGAATCTTAGGAGTAAAGAGTGGGGCCAGTTCCGTGCACGCTGAGCCTCACCTAAAAAATCCATTGTGCAGGCTAGAAGCGTACACCCATATTTGTAAAGTCCTGCAGCGACAGATGAGAGTCAAAACAGCAGGTGATAAGGTGCACTGGAAGCCGCAGACCCAACTCTGCATGCAGGCAATTCAGGACATTGGTCGCTCAAGACTGACCCTGGAGATGATAGTCTTGTTCGGCAACATCCTGAATGACCAAGCAGCCTTTTTCAAGGAGAGCACTGCTTGCTCCACACAGAGAGGGGCCTAGAAAAGGTGGCCTATCCAAAGCTTATCTCCACCCCCCACCCGGTTGGCTAACCACAGCCAATGGGCATCTTCTGACGCAGTCAAACAAACAAAAAGAGACAAATGCATACGCCTCCCTCCAGAGGTGCATCCAGATTGACATTTGAATGTTGGAACATCAGAACCATGTGTGATACTGTAGATAGTGGATGTCCTGAGCGAGAAAAGACAATGCAGAAAGAATCATGCCTCATCAATACCGCCTAAGTAGACTTTCCACTACGCCTTTTGCACCCAGACTTGTCTATCCTGCGTCAGCCTTTTTAGCCATCAGTGAGCTTGCAGAAAGCATGGGAAGAGCCCTTCCAATATCTTTGTTTGTGAAGCCTAGCCATGATGATGAATGTTTTGACTAGTGCTGAGCACAACTTCAGGACTGTAACATTCCTTCCCCAATTGAGGGCAAGATTCTGGGAGGGGACACAAGTAGGTCAACTGAGCTATACTGACCAAAGGGATATTCCATACCATATGACGTCAGCTCAGATATAAAAGCTAAGGAAAGGAGCAGGCAGGGCGGGCATTCATTGTTTCCAATGTCTGCCCACTGAGAAACCACTATGTGTACTGAAGCCCTGCTTCTTGGGACATGGCCAGATATCGCTGCTGATTGGAAGTAGAGATTAGATTTCTGCCTCACTTTTGTGTGCACAAGCTTTAGTTCTGCTTCTAGTAAACTGCCTTATCCCAACCCATGAGTTGTTTACCATCTTATTGTCTTCGTCCTGCCAGGCTGGGAGGGGAATGGAACAATAGAGGGACTGTGCGGGCACTTGGCGTCCAGCTGGTCTGTTACACCATATTAGACAAAAAATGTAGTTCTAATTTTATTTTTATGACATTATATTTACTTACAAGGAATCCTAAAAATAAATCTAAAATTTCAAACAATGAATGGTAGCTTAAATTACACAAGCAGCAATGAGAGTAAATTTGACCTAATAACAATTGTTCAATATACAATAAAAAACAATAAAAACTATAGGAAAAAAAGTTCAAAGGTGAAAAAGTCAATATGACTGGCAGTCCCTGAGATCTGGGCATCCTCCTCTTAACAAATTCTCCCTTAAACAAAAGTGAACAAAGGGCAGTTTAAAAGCACGAAGAGTTAATTAACATACAAGAGCTGTACTGGATAAGAGCAATGGTCCATCTCACCAGTTTTTGACAGTGTTTGCTAAAGAAAGTGCAGGGATCTACTGTTAGAGAGCAAGTATAATTTACTAGCATTTTCCCTAGTTTCCAAGAATAAGTCACTTAAGGATGCTAAAGACTATACACAGTTCTCTGTTTAACACCTTTCTGTGCAGCCTTCATCCAAATGGGTCCAACTTCTCTTTGATATTTTTGGCACAGAAGAGCCACTAAGTTATAAAAATACATTCCAGAGAATAGATATGCCCTCAGTGAAAAGGTATTATCTTCTCTTTACTCTATGAGCTTTGGCTGGTATTTTTATTGTCTACTCCTATTCATTTCATCAGTTGTATGGAGCAGGTGAACAAGAACTTACAGATCCTCCCCATACCTCTCCTTAAGAATCTCTTTTTGGAGACGTGGAGTCCTAAGCTGTTTAACAAGCTTAGGCTGAATTTCTGGGGAGTGTGCCATCACACTGTGAAATGCACGGAAACAACACCAGCATGTTCTGTGAAAGCTTACATGTCTTCCTTGGTTATGTGCTATTTGTCTTCTCCTGCTTGGGATCCTGAAGTAGTGCTCAGTGAATAAATACATCATCTTTCACTCTTGTTTAAGAAAGCCCTTGAGAATAATTTTCATATAAAAGAAATCACAGTTTTGTGCCTCTTGTCTCTTGTGACCTCATTTTCTCTGTACCTTTGGCAATATATGAAATTTGTAATAATAATAAATCTGCTCTCCTCACAAGGCTCCCACACTGCATTTTCAGCCTGATCTCAGTATTCTGCTGCTTCCGGTTGACACCTCAACAGTCTCTTTTCCAAAGTATAACTTTTTCGTATCGCTTTTCCTTTCACCTTGCCAAATCCTTAATACTTTGAATGTTAAGTTCCATGGATATAGTAAGAAACTGCTTTCTGTAAGCTGCTTGTGATACGAGAAAAATCAGCACCAGTGTGTTTGTATTTTCTTCTATAATGTTTCATTACTGCTGTGGCCCATCACTATTCCCACAGAGTTTTGCTAAACAAATTCATTAACCCTTAGAACTTCACTTTATTCTAAAACCTTTAAAATTAAATTAAAAGAAAGCACATAAGTTGGAGTTTGGATGGTTTGTCTGGAATTCTCCTCTACTAGTGTAGCCCTCAGTGATTCTGCATTTTCCACTGACAAACACAGGAAATGAGAAAATTATTCAAACTTTTCCTTCTTCTTCTCCTTTTTGTTTTAATGTGTATTTCCCCCCAAAATATAAATGTACAGCTAGTCTGCTCCTGAACTGTATATACCTCTATTTGTGTAGATTTACATGTTTGAATCATAAATTAATCTGTCTCTGCAGAGGTTGTTGGCTGGAGCTATTTGAATTTGATCTACAAAAGGAGCAATATTAAAAGCTTAGGTGAAGACACATTAACACTAATTTCTCTTTTTTTTGCTGAGACATACACTGGTAATTAACATCCATTCTGCAACTCTGGCACCGATCACAGGAGTACGGATTTTTTTTTTTTAAAAAAATCATTTCTATAATATAAAGTCAGCATGAAAGGGGTATTTTCTGTCTATCTTTTTCTTTTTATTATAAGGCTATAGGATTTAAGTTTCTTTTTAATAACTTGTTAAGTATCTCAAGGCCAGGTGGGATAAGGGCCTTAAAAATATTAAAAAATCTTACAGCTTGCATGTAACATTTAATCATGCCTGTGAAACAAAAAGAGCTTTAAAACAGTATTTATCATGTTGGAGAAAAAAACATATAAATATAAACCAAGAATGGGTTTGCAATCTTTTAGGTACTGGTCCTCTGGTATTACAGCCTGACCTTCTTGGAACTTCCCAAGAATTTTATTCCTTCAGATGTCATCAGAGACTCCATAAGTGCTGTCTTACATCTTCCCTGGGGAAGTGGAAAGAAGCTATGGCATACTTTGTTGAAAATGCCAGTGTCTGAGGGACTCAGATATAAACTGAAGACAGAAAACACTCTTTCCTAGGTGGTTCTATTTACATATATAGAGAAAGTAATTTTTTTTTCCCCATTACAATATAAATTATTGACAAATTAAATACACACATTAAGAAATAATATACACATTAAGTTTAATGGTTGGGCTCAATGCTTTTAGAGGTCTTTTTCAACTTTAATGTTTCCATGAGTCCATGAATTTGTGTGGCAGAGTTTTTCAAGTTGTGAGTGGAAAATACTTTCTGACTCTTTCCTAAGCTTGATCCTTAACTGGAGGAAAGAGACAGAAATCGTGTATCTAGTTGTCACAAATACTATATTGTACTGGTTTGGGGGGCTGGGATCGTGGGGGGATGGTCAAAGGGTGCTTGGGGGTGTTCCTTGGACTTTTTGGGAAAAAAAGGGGGTAAGAAGAACTCACTTACCTGCCTGAGTAAAATTCTGCTTTCCTCAAAAGCCGTCTCGGGAAGGGGGGCTGCTTTCGGTGGGGTTGCTCCCCCCCCACCCCTCCCCATCTCAGGAAGGGGACGGTGGGCTGGGACAGGGAGGCAGCGGCTCCTCACCCCCGGGGAGCACGGGCCAGTGGCACGCATGGTCCTCGGGCAGGTGGGGGGTGGGCAGAACGCACAGACATCCCTCAGCCCTGGGGCGGCGGAGGGCCGGCACAATAGGTGCGGTCCCAGCGGCTGTCAGCTTGCAGACAAAGGGATGCTGCGAGAGCACAGGCATGGCCCCGGGCCGGCCCCGGCCGGGAACCTGAGCACGGCTGTCGCTTTTGCACAGCAGCGGAGGGCCAACACTGGTACCATACTAGTGATAGAAGCGGCAGTGGTGCCGGGGCATTCCCTGAGGTGCTGCAGCCATGAAAACAAAGATGGCAGGCGGGACTGAAAACTCGTGATCCCCTCGACGGGAAAACACCAGAACCAAGGTGGGGCCTGGCCCTCCTGGACCAATGGAAAGACGGCTTGGCCAGGAAGAAGGCAACGAGATCCACGCGAGAATGAGAAGGCTTAAAAGCTGAGGGAACAGCTCTGCCCCACACTCTTCTTCGGCTGCTTCGAGAGGAGACCCACAGCTCCGGTCCCCAGCGCTCGCAGGCCCTCCCATAGCATGATTCCACCCATTTCTCTCAGCATGAGAGCCATTTCCAGCTTGCTAGCAAGTAACCCTCGGGGAGGTGGTGGGAGGGAGTCATTTTTACTTCTGTTTGTGCTTTTCAGAGAGCTTGAAGGGGCCGAAGTGCTTCCAGGAGAGAGGGAAGAGAAA
>VXBA01002271.1:180682-207762 GCA_013399895.1 Serilophus lunatus
TTTTTCTTTTTTTTTTTTCTTTTTTTTTTTTTTTTTTTTTCCTCTGCGTGTCGGGTGTTCCTCTGTGTAATTCTGGGGTCCCTGTGGGTTATCCCGACTTCCCTAATTTAAACCCCCTGTAATAAACTGTTCACCTGCTGCAAAACTCTATTCATTTTTCCATCACCTTTATTGAACCTGCCCCCTAGATTATCAAAGTGGTCCTAAACCACCACATATATCTAAGAGCCAAATTAATGAACAAAATGCTCAGAGTAACTGAAGCATTTTCTTTCCATTTCAGTCTTCAAACTTTAAATTCTAAAATACTGATAGATTTACCTCTACACCTGATAATTCACTTTAAAATAGAAAATGCATTTTTCTAAAACATATGATAATGAAACATTTAAACCAATGGTTCACAAAAAAAAAATCTACCTGACCTAATAAGAAAATATAAAAACAATGTTGCAGATAGATTGAAACTGTAGTTTAGACATTTAAAGGGTGAAGGGATCTTTAGTGTCTCCTTCAGATGTTATTTTTTAACTAAAGGATCAAGAAAAACTTCAAAGTCTCTAAATAAGTTGCTCAGCTAGACAGAGAGATGCAGGAGCCAGGATCAAGAGAAAATACCTAGAATTATAGATCATATATCTCTGAGGTTCATGCGAAAAATAAATTATGGCAGTTGGACTACCATGCAACTTGGAACAGTGGGGTCCTGCAGATAGAAGTTTTAGGGGAATCACAGCACAAGGACACAATCATTTAGTTTTGTTTTGAAAGTAACTACCTGAAATATTACAAGTAAGTTTCTTCTTGATGAGAAGGAATTGTGACAGCCTAGAAAAGTTTGACTTGCTGGTGGCCCACAGGCTTGGTGTAGACCCTTAACTTGGTCAGCTTTAAAAAATGAGTTTTCATCTGTCTTTATATATATATATAGATATATGTGTGTGTGTGTATGTGGGTTTATGTTAATCCACTAGTTATTAAACATGGCACAATTAAATAAACTGTGGACAAACACAGGCTGCACAAAACTAATGCAACACAAATAACAATACAACAACCCATGAAACCATTGATTTTCGATGATTATCAAATTGATGTTAGCTAACCTAAAAAGCATACAAGAAATTTCAAAGAGGGATGGACATGAGAGAGGAGCATTACTCACTCAGAGGAAAAATGGAAGACCAAAGCCCAGCTAGAGTTAAAATTGCCTAGTGACACGAGGAGTAACAGGAAGAAATTCCGTCAGCTTGCTCATAGAAAAAGGTTCAGAGCAAAATCTTCAGAGAAAATGTGGCACTGTTGATGAAAGGGAGAAGACAGCCCAGTGATGGATGACATGGATAAAGCTAAAGTACTTGATGCCTTCCCCAGCTCCCTACCTCGATCCCTCTAGGAAAAGCCTGAGACTAGATCACTGTACAAAGCCAGTCAAGCTTGGGAATGAGAAGAGCAGTCAAGAGTGGAATTGTCATAGGTTAGGGGCTACTTAAAGGATCCTGATGTGCTAAAATCCCTGGGCCTGGATGAGATGTATTTGAAAGTGTTGAAGCACACAGCTAAGGTGATTATAAAGCTGCTACTTACCTGTGGACAAAAAAAAATGAGGCAATCTGAAAAAGTCCCTTACAAATGAAAAACTTAAAATATTATGTCCAGCTTTATAAATGGCAGGAACAACCACTTAGGAGTTACAGGCTAGTCCGATTTATCTCAATCCCGGGAAACAGATTCTTAGAGGATTTTTCTAAGCAATTGCTCAGTTTAGCTCAGATGAGTTAGGTTTTTTTCAGAGTAGCTAGTATGGGTCTATGTTCTGGGTTTGTGACCGAAACAGTGTTGACAACACAGAGATGTTTTGGCTACTGCTGAGCAGTGCTTGCACAGCATCCAGGTATTTTCTGTTTCTCACCCCAACCCACTCCAACGAGGAGTCTGGGAGAGCACAAGAAGTTGCCAGGGGACACAGCCAGGACATCTGACCCCAACTGATCCAAGGGATATCACACACAATACGGCATCATGCTCAGCACATAAATATGGGTGGGAGGATGGTGGGAGGTCCACTGCCAAGGGACTGCCTGGGCATCAGTCAGTTGATGGTGAGCAATTATTTACTTTTGTATGACTTGTCTTTCTTGGTTTTTATTTTCTCTCTGTTAATTCATTTTTTATGTTTCTTTACTATTATTGTTGTTGTTTTTTGTTATTAAGCTGTCTTTATCTCAACTCATAGGTTTTCTCACTTTTACTCTTCTTATTCTCTCCTCCACCCTGCAGAGGGAGAGTGAGTGAACAACTGCGTGGTGCTTAGTTGCTGGCTGGGGTTAAACCACAGCAATATTAAAAGACAAGTAACAAAAGTTTATTAAAAACTGATCACATTTATTATCTCTATTGTCTTCAGTGATAAAGGGACTAGTAATGTGAATGAAGCATCAGTAGTGGATGTAATATACATTAACTTTGCTGAGGTTCTCAGCAGCACTCTAACAGGTAAATTGAAGAAGGATGAGTTATATGAATGCACATCTAGGTAGGCTTAATATTGGCTAGACTTATGTGTTCAGAGGGTAGTGATCAGTCATGCGCTGTCCAGTGGAAGCTGGTAATGAGCATAGGACCCAGTGGGGTGATAATGGCTCCACAACTGTATAGTATCTTTGTCAACAACCTCAATGATGAGACAAGAATTCTCAGTAAATCAGTGGAAGACATTAAATCAATGTTTCACACAATAAATATTAAAGCTTCAATTCAGAGAGATCTTCGGATGCTGGAGAACTGGGCCAAAAGAAAACCTATGCAGCTCACACATGAGAAGTTCAAAGTTCTGTTTCCAGAGCAGAATAACTTAATACGGCTATAAGCTAACCAAATGGCCATGGAGGCATAGCAAATACCTGGCTGAATCTAAGGCCCCAGTGTTCTCATCACATATGAGGTAAACTGCTGTAGCCGTTTGAAAAGGGCTTACCTGCCTGAGTTAAAATTCCGTTTTCCTTGGAAGCGGGGGTGAGGGGGAGAGGGGACCCTTGCCCCAGCTGCTCTCCCAGGACTTGGGGAGGGGGAGGAGGGGGCTGCTCTCCCTGTGCCCCGCTGGTTCCTGGGCTGAGCTGGGGATGGGATGGGGACAGACGACAACGGCTTCTCGTTTCCCTGGGGCCGTCTCGAGACGGAGCGGGGCTGGGACGGGGCTGGGGCTGGGCAGCTCCTCACCCTCTGGGCTCCTGGCAGCAGGGGGGAGGCAGAGCGGGGCGGTGGTTTCTAGTTTCCCCCCTCGAGGACGGGACGGCGGCTCCTTGCCCTGGGCTCCTGGGAACACGGGGGCCGATCATCAGCCACCGGCCCAGCCAGGATGGCCCCAGTCCTGCTTCTTCACCCTCCCCCTGCCTCCACTGTTCCCNCCATGAAAACAAAGATGGCGGGCGGGGCTGAAAACTCATGATCCCCTCGACAAGAAAACACCGGAACAAGGCGGGCCTCAGGCCCACTAACCAATGGGGAGAGAGTTTGGCCAGGAAGAAGGCGACAAGATCCACGTGAGAACGAGAAGGCTTAAAAGTCGAGGCATGGCCCTGCCGTGGGTTCTTCTTCGGCTGCTGCTGTGAAGAGAAGACCCCAGCTGCTCTCCTCCTCAGTCGCAGGCCTCATGGCGTGAGTTCCACCCATTTCTCTCACTACGAGAGCCACTTCCAGCTTGCAAGCAAGTAACCCTCGGGGAGGTGGTGGGAGGGAGTAATTTTCACCTCTTTCTGTGTTTTTCAGAGAACTTCAAAAGCCGGGGAGTCCCCTCCATCAGAGGGACAGATAGAAACAGATCTTCCTACCCTTCTCCACTGCTTTTTTTTCAGCTAGTCATTTAGCTGAAAGGAGCAGTTCCCTTTCTTTTTTTGTTTTTTCCCTTTTTGTGGTTTTCTTCCCTTGCGTGTCAGGTGTCCCTCTGTGTAATTCTGGGGTCTGCTGTGGGTTATCCCTACTTACTTTCCCAATTTAAACCCCTTGTAATAAATTATTCACCTGCTGCAAACTCTATTCATTTTTCCATCACCTTTATTGAACCTGCCCCCCTGAATGCTAAAAGGTGGATTAAACCACCACAACTGCATACTGGGTCAAATTAGGAGAATTTTCACTACTAGATAAAAGGAACTTATTCATTTCTGCTGTGTGAGGCTATACCTCAACTATTGTATCCAGCTTTTGGTCCCTCTATTTAAGACTGATGTGGAGAGACAGGAAACTCTCCCACTCATGAGGGTTTTCAGGACATGATGAAGTCAATCTATTTTAGTGTTGGCAGTACTCCTGCTTTGAGTAGGAAATTGGATGAAGTAGTCCAAAGATCCTTCCAATGATTCCCTTGTTCTGATTCTAATAGCCTGCTTCTGGATTTTTAAACTGTTTCCATGTTTTTAAGAATGAATAAAATGTACTTTGACTTGTATCTATGCAGGCAATGTTGTTGTCTGGAATAGTGGAAGTCTACATTTATTTTGAAGAAACGGGAAAAAATAATGAAGAAGTTAGAGCTGGTTTGCTACTTATCTGCGTAAGGAGATGTCTATTACTGCTAGTAAGAATCTGACACAAGCATTTGGGTAAGAAACCAGCTTTTTGTGTCTTTGTTTCCTTCGGTTCAGGAATCAAGACCACCTTGGCACAATTATCTAGTAACTAAAAGACCTATGGATGTTCTCATCAGTAAGACCTCAGTAAGAAGAAGCCGTCAAACAGTAGACTGCAGAGAAGTGTTCTATATTACCAGCTACTACAAGAACACTTTGAGTTATAAATATCCATAAGCTTTAATGGAGAAGAGAACTGTGCCTGTCAGCAGAAAAAAAATACTATCAACCTGTGATGCCCTACAAAAATAATGTCAAACCTGGGGCATGATGCAGATTAAGGTGCACTTTAAGCCATCTACTAAATGGAATATTAGCTGGAAACTAGATTTTGCCATAAATTAAGCATAATTTAATATATTTGAAGGCCAGTATTGGTTCACCTATCTCATCTGCAGTTGCAGAGAAGGGAAAAAAATTCTTTTGACGGTAAGAAAGTACTCTTTTCTATTACTGAGCTCAACAGCAAGTTTTCATCCTGATTGTATTCCATGGCAGCATCTTGAAAGGAAAATATTTTTAGCCTTGAACACAATACTCCCTGCTTCTCTGAGTATAATACTGCTGTATCCCAATGAAGGATAAGAAATGCTTTCATAACTTGCTACCCTACAGTAGAAAAGGATGTATTTAATTTGACATGAACAGCTGATAGGAAATGTTAATCTTGGATTATCTACACAGGTAGATAACCTGGGTTTGCGATGTTACTTTCTATTCTAATCTAATTTCTGCTGTTATTTTGTCATTTTACCTTTAGCAAGATATGGGATCTTGCTTGACTTTACCTTAAATATCCTAGGTTTACCCTACTTTTGTGGTATAAAGATTAGGTTAACAAGGCTTATTCACCTTTTATTACACCTTGAGAACTATAGAAACCAAAACTGCTAAATATTTCAACCGTGCAGAAAAGATAAAAGGGAGTGTGAAGAATCTTTGAAAATTCACTCTAAGATTTTTAACGATTTCGATGACTGTTCCTGATAAAGAGTTTATTTGATTCCAAGCACTTTCACTCTTGGCCTATTGTTCACCCTTGACTCAGACATCTAAAGACCCTCCAGCATTTGGGGCTGCAGACAAGAATGAAAGAATAAACTGAAGAGGACATGACTTAGAGGAGACAAGGACAAAGAAGAAACTGCAGAGAAAATTGCCAATAATGAGAGTGGAGTTATGCAGAGTTTGGAAGTCAGGAATTAAAATAACGAGAGGTTAATGAATAGATCATAATAAAGGTTGTCCATAATGTAGATGATTACTAGACCAGCATTTTGGATGAAATTAATAAAGGAAAAGCAAGAAAGGCCAGTAATGAAGCATCCAACTGAAGCAACCGAAGATCAAGTTTAGACCATTTTTTGCATTGATTCCAAAGAAAAATAGTTAATTTTAAAAAAAGAAATTAATGAAAGGAATCAGAGACAATTTTAAAAAGAAAACTATGTGAAGAGAGTTAAAAGATAGAACATCTGTATAAGCTTACAAAAAATCAAAGAAGAAAAGTAAATAGAGAGATGGGAAGAACTGCTAAAGTCAGAGTATAGCTCAAGCAGCCAGTTAGAAGGTCTTATTGTCACTAGGCTCTTCTTTTCTAACAAAGTATGTACTGCCTCTTGATTGCATTGGGAAGGAATTTCATGCTTACACAATTAAACCTGGTTCAGTATTTGGCAAATACTTACAGCAGTGCTTCAGATGACATTCCAGATCTATGCCTACAGCTTAGCTTCTCAGTTGTCCCATCAAACTCTTACCCTGATTATGTTTTATATAATATACTAAACAGTACAAAGTAGAGATATTAAACATTGCATATCCAAGGCATATAATATGTAATAGTAATAGATGACATATTAAATTATGCACAAATCCATATTAATGATATGTATACTATAGTTTAGCTGACTCTCTGACTTACCTGATTATTCCATATAGACTGAAAGCTCTTCTGTTTCTTTGTTGAAGTCTACATACAACTAAGGCAAAAGCAGAAAAACCCCCAATATTATATATATTTTATACACATATATATTAATCTGCATTTTCATTTTTATATACCCTTGAATACATAATATGCTACATATAAATCCTTGAATACATCCAGTTAATACCTCATAGATGAAGAAGAAATATGTTGGAAAGTTTTTTACAGCATTTCAGGATGAAAATGTATCAAACAAAGCTTTTGATATCTTTGTGCAAAGGCAGGGTGTGACAGCTGTGGTGGTGTCAGTTATGTTGGCTGCACAGCAACATGGTTGTACTAGAGAAGGATATGGACATGAAAAGACACGGGGTACCTGAAAAGTTGTACTGTGTTGGATTTATGTGGCAAGGTTTTGGTAACAGGGTGAGCTTCAGAGATGGCTTCTGTGACAAGCTGCCAGTAGCTTCCCCTTTGTCTGACAGAGCCAATGCCAGCTGTCTCCAAGAAGGACTTGCCACTGGTCAAGGCTGAACCCATCAGTGGCAGTAGTAGTACCTCCAGGATAACATAGGTAAGAAGTGGGGAAAAAAATTGCTGCACAACAGCATCCATAAAAGAGTGAGAGTACGTGAGATGAAAAACTCTGCAGACATCAAGGTCTGTGCAGAGATTCCCCTGCAGCCTGTGGTGCAGACTATGGTGAAGCAGGCTGTCTTCTTCAGCCCATGGAGGTCCAGGATGGAGCAAAATCCACTTGCAGCGCATGGAGGATCCCATGCTGGTGCAGATGAATGCCTCAAAAAATAGCTGTGACCTCATGAGAAGCCTGCTCTGGAGCAGTCTGCTCCTGGCAGCAATTGTGGCCCCATATAGAGAGGAACCAAAGGTGGAGCAGGTTTGCTGTCAGAACTTGTGACCCCATGAGGGACCCATGCTGGAGCAGCTTGTTTCTGAAGGACTACACCCTATGGAAGGGACACATGCTAGAGTAGTTTGTAAAGAATTACAGACTATGGGAAGGACTCAGGTTGAAGAAGTTCCTGGAGAACTGTTTTCTGCAGGAGGGACCCGACACTGCAGCAGGGGAAGAGTGCAAGGAGAAAAGAGCAGCACAGACAACACGTCATGAACAGACTATAACCCTTGTTCCCCATTCCTCTGCACTACTTAGAGTCAGAGGTATCAAGAGTGAAGCTGAGCCCAGGAAGAGAAGAGGTCTGAAGGGAAGGTGCTTTTAGATTTCATCTTATTCCTCATTATCCTACTTAATTTTTAATTGGCAATAAACTAATTTCTCCAAGTGAAGTCTGTTTTGCCTGTTACAGCAGCATCCCTGTCCTTATCTCACCCCACAAGACTTCTGTCATATTTTCTTCTCCCCAGTCCACAGTTGAGAGGCTTGGTGGGCACTTGGTGGCTAGACAAGGTCAACTCACAAGAGATATCAAAGGGTTTGTCTATTGTGAGTGCAAAAAGGATGTGACTCGAGTCACTGTTGTAAGGTATCCCTTGAACTGTTTTTCTCTTTTGCACGCCATTGATTATAAAAGACCAATTCAGTTCCAGGTTTACAATGCTCTTCCCTTACTCCAGAATATCATCTTTCTAGGGAAAAATATTGTGCATCGGGGTAGATAATGGCAGAGACTATTAATAACACCATCTCAAAATTTTATATGAGAACACAGGAATCATATTGCTAGAACAGATTATCTAGGTCCACCATTCAGAGTCTGAGGGCTAGCAACAGGAAGGTATGTGAAGCAAATCAAGGGAAAAATGCTTCATTAAATGGCTTATCTCTATTCCTGAAGTTTGTGATTTGCTTAAGGCCTGAAGTGTGAATTTTGATCTCCCTTCCAAAAATTCTGTTGTTGTAAGTATTCTGATATTACATTTTTCTTTTCTTGCTAGGCATATAACACCTAACTACCCTCTAAATTTGCTCAAGTAAAATCTTCAACAGCATTCTGTGACTGATGAAATAAAAGTCCTGTTACAGAGTGAATGTTTTGTTATATCAGTATGAAATTTGAATTCATCATTTCTGTTCTTGTGCTAGAAAACAAAAAGCACAGTCACAAAGGACTTCATGGATATAGGAAGGAATTCCTGCATTTGAGCTTACTTAAGAGATCAATGGTAGTAAAAAAAAAAAAAGTTACAGGCTTTACTACAGTTATCTATTTTCTCATTGAACTTCCAGTAACAAAGAGAAAATGTGAACAAATTATATTGTACCACAACAGAATGATCAGTGACAAATGTCTGTCAGTAAGATTACCATTGCAGATAGATTATGTAAACATACATTTCAAAAATTCTGTCTCGTCACAAAGATGCCAACTGGATAGACTGACTTTGCAAGTAAGATGAGCATATTTAATAAAATGAGAGTGAAGGAATGATAACATTTTATTATCTTGTTTTAGAATATTTTCTTAATTCAATTTTTCTGCGGAGAGCAGATTAAGCAGTTAATCAAGGTCTGTCTCTGGGTTCCAATGGTGACTTTTTATGCTGCAAAATAAAAAGCACAAAAGTAGCGCAAAAGAAAGGCACATATGGAGTTGCTTGTGGTTTCTTAGAGACATCAAGCATAGAACAGATTTTTACAGACTTTTAATACAGAGAAACTGAAAATCACACTATTTTGTCCCTTCAGGTCCCAAAAGCAAATAAAAATATCACTGTGCACATGGTGTGACAAGTCCTCCAGCAAGGAGGGGCTCCATACTACAAGAATCCATACCATGGCTCTACTTGGAAGATGTGATATTTTCCTCTATTCTAATATCTTTGATCCTTTGTAGTACTGTAGACCTAATTTAGGTTCATAATTCCCTTTGTGCTCAATTACTGGAACATGCCTATTAGTTTGCACGTTGTCTTTGCGAAGGTGCGCCAGCACAATGAATAAACCCCCCTGCAATGAAACAGTCATAAGTTTGAGTCCAGAAGACTGCTGGAAATCCAACTTTTCTTTTACCTCAGAAGTTTAGCATATTTAATAATTACCGGGAAATCAATTACATGTTGTAGATGTGGAACCTCAAGGGGCTATATCTACAGAAAGACCTCTAGATAAAGAGGTCCTTCAGTAGTAGAATAAAAGTCTCAGCTAATTTAATTTTCTAGATTTCCTCAGTGGGCAATAGAGTGAACAATGATGAGACAAATCAGTTTTTAAAGGTGCTTAAGAAAGGAGTTTGAGAAGCGAAATATACTACCCTCAAGAAGTGTTGATTTGTGTCTGCTAAGAGGGAATCTACTCTAGATTAGACTACTGGCCAAATTTCTTTAAAAATTAAAAAATCCCAAAACAACCCAAATGTTTTTTGATCTGAATCAAATCCTAGTTGATTAACTGAAAAGACTTGTTTGAAGAATGCTGAACAGAATCCAGAAGTCGTTATTCCCTGACTGGTGGATCCCTTCTAGGAAAAGTGTATTTTATATTTCCCAGTGAAGATTCTTTAACTATAAAATGTCTCGGTTCTTTTCTTCCTTCTAAAACGCTTTTGGGAAGATCCCGTGTTTTATTATTCTCCAAATTACTATTTTCTTCATGGTATTTCAGTAATATATTTTTCCTATGACATATAGTAGATCTGATAAATATGGCATTTTCTGTCTTGTTTCACCTACTGTGTTTCTTTTGAAATGTTTTCTTTGAATCTGATATTTCACTTTATCTTAACCTACTTTTCTGATTTAGGTTTGAGTTAATACAATGCTTTGGATCTTGACATCTTTAAATAGTTTAACTGAAGTTGGAATACACACACTTCTACAAAATCCACACTTAAGCATGCACAGGCTGCCATCTTTATCACCATTCATTGTGTGACTGTGTTGGTGCCTATTGTGAGCTTCCTGGTTTTCTTCTCACATAAATTCAGTCACTGTAACAAAGGTGCAAGTTCACTGCTGTTAATGGAAGTCTTTCTGACTTATTCTGCTGTCCACGAAAACAAGATCAATAATATGTGAGTTCTGAAAGCTCTATAGCATGAAGCATTATTACAAAACATGGGATTTCAATATGACAGGTTTTATTTCATAATGCTTTAAATGTAGGTGATTATTTTTCCTGATTAAAATTAAGGAGTTGAAAATTCTTTTCTATTTAGACTTTTAAGAGTTGTCTTATTATTTTTCCTTTGGTGGCACTCTGTTTCAGTGAAATGTATTAAAAGTTAAAATTAAATAAATCTGCATTAGAACAACAGGGGGTTACCTACAGGATATCAAGGCTAGACAGAAAGGAGCTCCTTTATGTTTTGATACAAGTTGAAGAACCTCCTGTGCTTAAGTGACCTAGAAAGAGCTTATGCATTTCCTTTCAGTTTTACATGGTTGGCTAATTTTTTTTTCCTTAGAAAAGACTTCTTTCTTTTAAGAGTGCAAACTATTCCTATTGATTACAGTGTTATCTAATGGTGAGGAAGAAACTTGCATCCCTGCTGCTGACTTCAGCTGAGAAGTCAATCATGACTACTACAGCTGAATCTGTAGGAAAACTACAAGGCATTTTACTGATTGAGAAATGGAAACAGGAGAAAAGGGATTGTGTCTTACTTGGGGCCAGGAAGCCAGTAGTAGTGAATCTTTATTTAGGAAATATCTCATTTCCTGATATTTCATCATTTGGCACAATCTATTCAAATTTCACCTTTCAGATGCAATATGCTGGGTGTCAGCACATGCACCTTTCAAAGGCTGTTGCAGAAAAAAAAGAGTGCAACCATAAATAAGAAACATGTTTAAGTTGTACATAGACTTTCTACATGATTTACTATCTTCAAAGTTGTCATTTACTAGTCTCTAAACACTAGTCAATGAGCTTAATGACTGCTAAAAAATGAGATAAAACTCTTAAGAAAAGGCAGGCCAAGCATGAACACAGCTGGAAGAGTTTGAGTCACTGCCAGCTATCCATGTATTTGTTATCAGGCTGCAGCTATCTCAAGTACAATGCCAGGAACAAGACAAAAGGAAAAACATGAGGTCAAAGAACTACTTGAGAGATGAATTTAGTGCACTCATTTCAGTTTTCATGTTTTAGAGTCCTATCTTTGATTTGAATATTTCACAAATATCTGAACGAGACATAATTCCATTTGAAACACATTAAAGACTGTTACTCATTGAAACCAGCTTTGAGTAATACAATCACAAGCCTGGAAAGGACCTCAAGAGGACATTACTTCTATTTCCCAGCTCTAATGCAAACTCCACTATGTTTATATCTGTCTGAATGATGTTTGTTCTAAAAATCTCCAGTGATAGAGTCTTTACAACCTCCCATCCCATTATCTTCCTGGTTGTCTCTATGCTTAGTACTGGAATTTGCTTCCTAACATCTAACTTTGCTGTAATTTAAGTCTATTACTTCTCAGTCTCATCGACTCATGATACAGAGAAAAAAATTGCTCCTTTCCTCTTTGTGCCAGCTTTTCATGTACTTCAAGTCTACTGTCATACTTCACCTTTAATTATGTACTGACAACGTCTTGGCTTCATGGAAAACATAACTTACCAGCTGTAAAGGCAGAGAGTTTATATAACAGAAACAACAGTGTGATCAAAAAAACAAGAGTGTTGGTTAAATGACTATCCTAACTGATTGATTAGCCTGCCAATCTGTCCTTGGAAGGTCCAGGATCCTGAATATTTTTTTTGTAGTTCCCTTCTTCCTGCAATATTAATGAATCTGAATCCTTTAGACAATTTTTCTTAATTTATGAGGCCTGTTATTTGGGAAAGAAGGTGTGTAAACTGTGACATATTCCCGTTAGGCAGTATTCGTCACCATTGCTAAATATACAGCTATGTGTAAGCCAGACTAATCTACTCACAGAACTTAAATGAAAATGAAACAAGAGTACATATTCATTTTCCCACTTACATCCCACCTTACACCAATAGCCTCTACATTACTTTCTCAATTAATTTTACTGCAAATCTGTTAAATATCTGGGTCTCCTCTGGCTAAGACAGGAGCTTATGATAGTTAGTCTAAGGTTTAGGCCTGTAATCCCCTTCTTATTGGCTGTATGACCTTTTTTCAGGCTGGCTCACTAAGCTGGCACATTTCAGTATCTTATGTATTCATTTTCATAAAAAGTAGAAATAATTTATCCCTGCCATTTTTTAAAGTATTGTAAAAAATAAAATACTTTACTATAAAATAAAATATTTCAGTATTTTGAAGTCACTAGAGCACTACTTGGTGTATTTAAGAGAATGTTCTTGAAGTTTTATCCTTTATCATGTTTTAGTCCTTGACAGAAATGCTGTGGGCAAAGTATTTAGGAAAATATCTTTTCCTTGGATATCAAGTTTTCTAGCAACCCTGCCATACTCTAACCCTCCTACTCCTCCATGGTAACAGTATTGACTAACCTGTCATTGAGCAGTCTTGAAAGGATCTTGTTGCTTGGACTTGCAAGACCAAGTGTTGTTCAACATTTTCATTGATGACAAGGATGAGGGTATTGAGTCCTTCATCAGTAAATTTGCAGATGACACTAAGCTGGGAGCTTGTGTCAATCTATTGGAAGGAAGGAGGGCTCTTCAGAGAGACCTAGATCAGTTAGATAGCTGGGCAATAAGATGAAATTCAGTAAGTCTAACTGCTGAGTCCTGCATTTTGGCTGCAAAAAACCCCTGCAACGTTACAAGCTGGGGACAGTGTGTCTGGACAGTGCCCAGGTGGAAAGGGACCTGGGGGTACTGGTCGACAGCCAATTCAACATGAGCCAGCAGTGTGCCCTGGTGGCCAAGAAGGCCAACGGCATCCTGGCCTGCATTAGGAACTGTGTTGTCATCTGGAGCAGGGAGGTTATTCTGCCTCTGTACTTGGCACTGGTGAGACCGCACCTGAAGTACTGTGTCCAGTTCTGGGCCCCTCAGTTTAGGAAGGACATGGAGATGATTGAGAGTGTCCAGAGGAGAGCAACAACGCTGGTGGGGAGGTTGGAGCACAAGCCCTATGAGGAACGATTGAGGGAGTTAGAGTTGTTTAGCCCGGAGAAAAAGAGGCTCAGAGGTGACCTTATCACTCTCTACAACTTCCTGAAAGGAGGTTGTAGTCAGGCGGCGGTTGGTCTCTTCCACCGGGCAGCAACTGACAGAATGAGAGGACACAGTCTCAAGCTGCGTCAAGGGAGGTATAGGTTAGATATTAGAAAGAAGTTTTTTACAGGAAGAGTAATAAAGTATTGGAATAGTCTGCCCGGGGAGGTGGTGGAGTCACTGTCTTAAACAGGATGCCAGATGTCATATGATAATTTCAAACAAGCTAATGGCAGTACTATATTACCTTAAGGTTAATAACTTTGTGGCTATAGAAATCAATGTAACAGAATTTTACAAGCAAACATACCTTGAAAAGTTGCTGAGAATTTTTAAAAACATTTTTGTTTTTTCATGAAACATTCAGAAGAAAAGGTTTACTTTTTTATTAAATCTTGAAGAAATTTCTGCTGACTGCTACCATTCTAATTTACTTTTTTTATATATCATTGTTTACTAGTAGGGATATTAGTCTGCAATATTTTAAGTTTCATTCAAAACTGCAGTAGTACTTAAACTTATGGATTCATGTAGTTTTAGTCTTTCATGTAGAAGTAGTTTTTTTCTGAACCTTGCATGATGTCCCATTTATAAAGTCAGATTTTAGCTTTACACTTACAGAAATAATGTGGTAAGACCTGTGATCAGAACAATGAGGCATGAGAGGGCAGTTTAGGTGACTGGATTGGTAGAATAGATTGAACCAAGACCTTCAAGGAAGACAGGCAGAGATGGCAAGTATTACTGTCTATGTGAAGAAGCAGCTCAAATGCGTGGAGATGAATGAGAACTTACTGGTCTCAGAAAGGCCAGTGAAGGTGATATTGTGGAGAAAGTGTGCTACTAAAACCTGATCAATGCGAGGAAGTGGATAAAGTCTTTTTGAAACACTTGAGAAAGTCTTTTGATCCTATGATGCTGGTTCTTATAGTAACTTTAACATCTTTTGGAAGGGCACTGTGGTGAGAAGTAAGCTATCCAGGAGTTGTGTGGATTGTACTGGGATTAAACTCACAATAGACCCTGGAAGGGCCAACCAGGTGAATCTGCCATTCACTAGTTAGTGGTAAGTGTTTGGGAATGTGATAGTCAATAGAAACTTTGGCTGTAGCAAGCACAAGAAAGTGGAGCTCAAGATGCTGAGAAGGCAGAGGAAGGCAAGCTGCGCAGAGCTTGGACTTTAGGAGGACACACTTCAACTTATCTGGTGAGTTGAAAAGTGGGATTCCATCGGAGGCAGCTCTGACAGGCAAATTAATTCAGGGAATCTAGCAGGTCTGTAAGGACATCATCCTTCAAGTGTATGAACGGTTGAAACTTATGCTCAGGAAGTCAAGTACACAACAACAAACAAACTCAAAACAGATGTTCACTGTAAAAGGCAGCATAAAGGAGATGGAAGCAAGGAAGCAAATCTACAAAGGAGGAATTTCTGAAACACTGCATTAATTTACAGCAATGCATGAAGCAAGCTCAGGTGGTGTTGAGATTTGCAAGGGACATAAGGCAACAAGAAGAGCTTGTACACTACTAATGAAAGTCTGAACAAGGCAAATGTGTAATGGTTGCTGAACGAAAAGGGTGATTCACTGGACACTGAACAGTGGACACTGGGAAAGCTGAAGTGCTCAGTGCCTTGCTCTTTGAGGCCTCTGTGCATAGAGAGAAAAGAGGAACTACCACCAGTGGATAAGGATCACGTCAGGAATTACTTATGAGAACTCAACTCATAAATGCTCATGGATATGACAAGCTGCATCAAAACTTTATAGAGGCTCTGAAAGGACAACTCAGAGGATTACAGGCTGCTCAGCCTTACTTCAACCCTTTGCAAAAAAATGGAGCACTTCTGGGAACCTGAAGCAGAGTAACAACAGGATGGAGAGTGGTCTCACCAACTTTTCAAGTGAAATCCATATGGAAGTTGCATTTGAAGGGCTTGTGAGGCAGGATGCCTTCTGGAGGAACCTATGGGATGAATGGATCAACAGGGTCAGAAGATAAAATCCCCTTAAGGAGAGATGGAAGGAAATAGAATTGTCCAGGCTGAAGAAGAGACAGCTTGGGAGAGAACTAAGAGCATCCTTCCAATTCTTAAGAGGAGGTTATGAGAAGGAAGAAGCAGGTTTTCCAGTGATGCATGTCAGGAGGACTAGAAACATTGGACATGAATGATAAAAAGAATGTTTCCAAGTGATTATAAGGCAAAACTTTTTCAGCATAAAGACAATTAAGAAGTAAAGTAGGTGGCTCAGAGAGCCTGCACAGTCTCCGTTTTGAGGTTTTCAAGACCAGGCGTGTAAATCTCTAGACAACTCTGTTTAGAGAAGCAGTTTACACTAAATCCTTCCTGAGTTCTCTTCCAACCTGAAGTATCCCATGGTCTTATTAAAAAAAAACCAAAAAAAGTCCTTTTATTTCTCAAACAAGTGGAAAGGAACTTTTTTGTTGTTGTTTGTGGGGGTTGTTTTGTTGGTTGGTTGGTTTGGGGTTTTTGTTTGTTGGGTTTTTTTCAGGTAAAACAGTATTTCATTGGTGCTACTTACCAAAAATACACAATGTCCTGATGTTTCCAACTACTTCAACACATTGGAACTGTCTAGGTTTTAAAAATATAAGTTTAAACTTCCCAGCCTTGTTGATGGAGTCTTCAACTATTATTTGCGTCCTTTTCTAAAAGAAGTACCTCTTAACTTCTGTAGTTGTGGGTTACAGTTTTCATGGAACTATAATATAAATGTCTTAACCACATGAAGAATACACTGCTACTTTAGCAGTTTCATGAACACTGGTTGAAGCTTTATTTATGAGAATTCTTGCATTGTATTGTGAATTGATAAGTTACTATAGTGTCTTCTGCAATGCTACTTTGTACTTTTTGTCCTCAAGAACATATTAATACTTATGACATTGTCTGTCTTTTGACTAACATCTAACACATTTTTTAATAACATGTCTACAACACCAACAGTATGTTTGCTGGATGGAATCAGCTAAATTCTTGCTGGGTTTCCAGTCTCGATAGTTAAGCTTGATGGGTTGGTAAATTCCTACTAGACAATTTAATTTCTTTTACAAAACCTATTTGCAAATACTGTAGTATTGATAGCATTGCTTGCTACATTAGTCTTATGAGGAATTTCTCAAAATATATGCATTCCCAGCGTTTTTAATGTTTCTGCAAAATGTAGCTCGCATCCTCTCTGAGACTAAACTTGGGTAAATATTTCCATATCTCATATAAAGCGGGTTGTTGTCATGACCAATGTTCTTATAGCTGTATCCATTGAAACAGAATACTTTAATCGCATAATTTAATCCTAATTTCTTGTGGGATAAGGTTTAAGGTTGTGGGGTAGTTTGTTTTCTTTCCTCCTTTTGAACACAAGATTTATCTCAGTCATGGAAAGAGGGAACTTGAATAGTTTCACTCAACAACATAAACTGCATAGGAAGGTCTTTGTTTTTGTGCCTGTGCTCTCGTACATCAACTGAAATATTCTCCCAGTCAACTGAGCATTAGCTGTCTGATTGTGATTTCTCTGGAGATTAAGCGTTTTATTGTGATGTGATAAATCTGTAGAAAAACACAGTTTATCCCAATGAGACTTTTTGGTGCTCTAAGGCACAAAGAGAAGTAAACACTTGTCACTCATATGGTCTATATATTTTTTTAACCTTGCTGACATATCCATGACACATATGCCATTTGTCTTAGTTTTCTTTCTTTCTCCTGGCTCAACACTGCATTCATTCAGTGTTCCCCAACTTCTACCTTAGAAGGTCTTGTTGGTTATGTATGTCACTAAACAAAATAGGGCTAAAGGCTATTTTCTGGCCATGAGGCTAAATGGCACAGAGTGGCTGCAGGCACACGACATAACACTTGGCCTTGAGTGCTGCCTCAAGGGGAAAAAGTGTCTGAAATAATGTGAGGGTCACACTGCAGCTTTTTAGCACAGGGGTTTTTCTAGTATTAAACAGAGAGAATTTGCAGCATACTGTGGCATGTGGCAGGAGGAGTGTGCCAGGGTGCCAGACCTCCAGAGACATTTTCAGAGAAACCATCAAGGTTGATGTTGGGTATTGGGAATTATTCCTGGCAAATGCAGTCACCATGCCTGGTCATTATCTGGCAGGGTACCAGGAAAATGGAGCAGAATGAAGTCAAGCAATGCAAACACCAGTGGTCCAGTGATGGAATTCAAGATCCTTACTCCACATTATAACTATATAGGCTTAATGCAAATGCATGCGCAGACATTGTGTCTCTGTATTTGCACATGTACACCGAAGGCTTTTGTATAGCCTCTGCCCCTCCTTGTTGTTTGCTGTGTTTGGTACTTCTATCACACAATATCACAGTATCAACAAGGTTGGAACTTTAGAGATCATCAAGTCCAACCCATAATCTAACAGCCCATCAACTAAATCATGGCACCAAGTGCCTCATCCAGCCTACTCTTGAACACTTCCAGGGCCGGTGACTCCACCACCTCCCTGGGCTGCCCATTCCAATGGCGGATCACCCTTTCAGTGAAGAATTTCTTAAGTCTAAACCTCCCTTGATGGAGCTTGAGACTGTGTCTTCTTGTTCTGTTGCCAGTTACCTGAGAGAAGAGACTGACTCTCGCCTGACTACAACCTCCTTTCAGGTAGTTATAGAAAGCAATAAAGTCGCCCCTGAGCCTCCTCTTCTCCAGGCTGAACAACTCCAGCTCCCTCAACCGCTCCTCATAGGGCTTATGCTCCAGCCCATTCACCATCCTCCTTTTACATTGTTTTTCTGTACCAAAGCTGTTTTGTACAATCACCTTTTCTGTACAGATTTCAATGAGATGGTGTCCAAATCTTGTCTCAAAAGAATCTCAAAAGTTGTGACATATGTAGGCAGTGTAAACCTCAGTGGACCACAGATAAGAGAAAAATAACCCTATGGGTACTGTTTTCTAGATCAAAAATGACATCTCACTGTGATGATGTGCATGTAAGGCTTTGTTTCATATGTAAACAGTGTCCATAAATTTATCTGTCAGATCAGAGTACTTTGCAGGAAGAACTTCATGTGAATAGTTCAGATATTACAGTTTAATTAACAGCGGTGAAAGTTGCATCCTACACTAAAAACAGACCACACAGCTATGAACAGTTTCTGTAGGCAGTTATGTTTTAAGCTTATTCTCTGGAAGCCGTTCTGTTGATCAGCTCTAAGCTTCTTTAAACAAAACCAAACAATTGTATAATAGCAAGGGAGCAGACTGAATTCCCTGATGCCATGGGACTTTTGCTAATGTTACTTCAAGCCGGGTAAACAAGTATTCCTAGCACACTAGAATGGATACAATCAGGGTTACAGAATAAATAGCTGCCAGTTAGCATACGAATTTAACACGCCACTTGGGCAGAAATCTTTCATGTCAGCTGGTTTGCAGGTTCCATCAACCAAAACTACCAGTAGATTAGCTGCAGAAGTTGGAGGACAAAGACTCTGGTAATCAGAAGGAACAAAAGGAAACATTGTACTGATAATACTAGATAATAGTAGATCTCAAGAACAATGCAACAAGAGTGGTTCTGGGTTGACTTACTAACATTTGAGGAAAAGTAGAGGCTTGAGTGAATAGTGGAATTAGACCCTGGTTATGTTTCTCCAAATAGAAAAGTAAGCATGTCTTGGACCTCCTGATGCTGAAAACCAACAGGGAGTGAATACAGAGAACATTCTTTTGGAGCTCATTGACCCCGGGAAGAGAAGTCCTAAGGCAAATTGCAAACATGTTTATATTTGCTCTTTATAGGAAGAGGAAAAATGATGCAGAAGAAGGAAACTAGTGCATGTATTTGAGTTAGAAGAACCAGGTACAGACTCTTCCCTGCCATGGCATGACATGTAGAATTATACTTCTTATAGTGCAACTGCCTCTATTCCTGACTTTTTTATCCAGGCTTTTTATATTGTAGGCTCTTCTGAAGATGGAATCTTGCTAATCAAAGTCAGACATTGACAAGGGTTAGCTCTTCTAGGAATTTCTTGAAATTAAATAATTCAACTTTGTGCATTCATTTTTTGGAAGTGGGGAGGCTAAGAGGTGAAATGCCAAAAGGAATCCTGTTTTAATTTTGTATCCTTGCTATTAAATGGGAAGAGAGATTTCCCCAGGAACTGCCTCCTGTCAAATTTTATAGAGATTTTCCCCAAGCCTAGGGAACACGTCTAAGCTTTTGGGCTTTTCTGACTCTAATGCTTCACTCATTGTTAATTACAATACATGCCACTAGTCAGGGAGGTAAGAAGCAAACAACTGAGAGCTTAAAACATTCATTTTTCCCACCTATAATTTTTCTTTTGATTTTATTTAATTTGATAAACTTGGCAAGTTGCTGCCAGGTGGATCTCCTACACAAGTCTATCTCTAGATTTCATTATCCTTTTTATTTCTAGCATCATCATTCAGACATCTCTGTTTTCTCTAGCTAATTAGCCCGCTGTTTACAAGGTGCACATTTCTTAACATATGGTACACAGTTGCATTGCATGTGTGCTGTATTTTCATTTTCTAGTTTGAATCCTATATTTCTGATACAGTATGGCAGAAATATCAGATGCCCGTCTTACAGAGCAGCACTAACAGCTTCACATTGAAGTGTTCCCTAATTATACTTTCGAAATCCTTACTCCCCATGTTTTCAATTAAGACATCACAGCCATTACAGTACTGTGACAACAGATTGTGATTTAAAGATGCTAGTATTTGGAGGTCACAATTTAGCAGAAGATAAAAGTCACAGGAATTAAGTGTTTAAAATAATTAAGATTAAAAAAATGTACCTTTCCAATTCAGTGGAGCAAAGTTAAACCCCATATGAAAATCCTCCACATGGCGTGATACTGTCTCTTTGAGACACTGGCATTGCATGCAGCTGTTATAAATCTTCTTCCTGTGTAAGACTGCAGAGGGAGGACCTGACTGGCAACACAAAGGAAGAAGCAGGTCTGTTTGCCTGTCTGGAAGAGAGAGAGGGAGAGGAGCGGGTTGAGGGGGAGTGAGATGCGCACACACACACACACGCACAGCTGAATACAGAAAGATTCACTCCTTCTCTACAGCCCACAGACCAGCTATGCTTAAATGATTCTGGTCCACCATTTGCACGATATATTAGCCTTTCAAGCTGTCTTGTGGTATTATCTGGGAGACTGTAGCTTTTGCTTTTAGCTAAGCTCATCTGCAATTGGTTTTATCTCCATCAGGTCTCCATTTCTAGCTAATATTAACCTTATTGCAAAGAAAACAGTATACTATGGAGCTGTGCACATGATGGAAATACACTAAGACACTGCAAGGGCTGAATTAAACAGTTTCAGTTATAAAAAATTAAATTACTGTGTTGTTTACTGTACTGGCAATATGGTTATTTTTTGCTTTTTTTTTTTTTAAATAAAAGCAAATCACTACACCAACATTTTACCTTTACATAATATTTTCATTAAATTGGAAAGAAAAGAGAATTATTAATTCTGGAATAAGACAGGCCACATGGGTTGCTACACTCACATAACCATATCAGCTTCACTGTGCTGGTGTAACTGATAATACATGCTGTACTGACTAGCTCTCAGGCTCCTTGAGCTGCAGAGAGATGCAGATGTAACCTTAAATTCTCTCTAAAGCAAATCCCTCAGATGCTTTCTACCTCCCTCATCCTCCCTCAAAAAAGCCTTCAACTCCCTCTATAGGATTAGCATTTTTCTGTACCTACCCCCTCCATGCTGCGTCTCGCCTGAATCGCTGTCAGTCATCTGGTTACTTCCCAGCTCCTCCAGACATCCCCTCCAGCCAACGCACATATCCCTGCAAGCTCCTGCCTGAATCATGAACTGACAGCTGGGAGACAGGTAGTATGAGGATCATATCCAAGAGAGGAACAAACATTTTCAGCAGAAGCAGAGCACCTATCGACTAATACATTATTTCTCTAGCAAAAAGGAAAATAACGTAATGGTTTTCTTCTTGTTATGTAGCCTGCTTTTTATCATACACTGAACACATTATAAGATTTATAAGATTTTGAGTAGCTTTGTGATTGCAAGTGTAACCACAGAACATACAAATGTCTGTGAGATGTATAGTTATTTCTAATATATGGGCTAGCCATGAAGGTTCCAGTGTTCTTATACATATGACAGCATAATTTTATTTAACATAAGCAGTATATTGCAGAGTGAAGGTAAGAATCATACCAAAATGGCTGCAAACATTTTCCAGCTTGTGGGTAGGGTACTGGGCATCTAAAGAGCTGGGCTATTTTTCTGTAGTAATGAGAGGCCACAACTGCTATTGACTTCGTGCTTGCCTCATTCAAAATGCAAGCCTTATTTAGATGCTTCATATAGATTTAGGCATCTGACTGTAAACACTTGATTAAAAACATTGGCCTAGCTTTACAAATAAAGGCCAAAGGAAACATACATTACTGAGCACTGGAAAGCAAGGGTAAAACAAAGAATTAAGACAAAAGGAGTTCCAAGGATTTGTGGAGGACAAAGGAAAGAAGGCACTTACTTGGATACTATTTATTATTTTTATTATTAGTTAATTTCCATTTCAATTATTGAAATTATATAGCTTTTATATAGTCGATGCTACTCTCCTTCTTGTTTTTATTATCCCTTAGTGTTCTCTGTGCCTATTCATCATGAGTGAGAGCAGAAAATATTGTACAGAAATCCTGAGAGACAGCCTATTCACACGAAGCTTTCATCCAAATTTTAGTAGATACCAAAGGGTAAACCTTTAATTGGGCAAGGAAGAAACTTATGGATACCCAGCTAAAGCTGTACATTTTCAGATGTTCACCTATCATAATGATGTCCTGCTGCCATACTTTCTTCTTTTTAGCTGTCCAGCATGAAAATAATAAAACAGAGCCACCAGCAACCACCAAAAGAACAAATGCTTTTATTTATTATTCACCTGGATGTAGGATTTGAGTCAGACTTCTAAAGCATGTATGTGTAAATGCTATCTGTGTGGTGGTTATTCAAGCTTCCTTTGAATTTTGTCCATCCAATTAGTCATCCCTGCCAATTCAGTCTCTATTGCCCCTATCTACCAAGATGTTTTTAAATGGTGAAAGTAACAGGTTGACTTAATAAAAATGCTGGCAGTGACACCAAGGAATGCTGGGACTACTAATCTGAAAAATAATGACCTTAGGGGAGATTTGTTCGTCCTTTTCACGAGTCCCTGCAAGAAAGCCGAATAATTATAAAAAGGAGCCAACTCAATAAACACAGTAGGAAGTATTGTGGATGTTATTATATAAATGCATTATAGATATTTTTCAGCTTTAATTTTTTTTGGATATAAATGTACTGAGACTTTCATGCTGTTCGTTTTTTGTTTTATTTTTAAATTTTTGTATTACTACTTCTATTTGTATTACCAAGAATTTAAAAAAAACACAAAACCAAATAAACCCTGAAACAATACGTGCCTGAATCTTACAGGCCAAACTGTATAAGTTGTATTTATAAAGTGCTTTGAGCTGTACAAAAAACAAAGGTCAGACACAATTTCATATTCGACCCCACACATATGGACACTTTCAGGGTAGATTTACCATTACCTAGATTTACAAGGGCCAGTCTACTCTAAGCAAAGGCTAGATTCAGATTTCTGTGACTTCTAGGGACAATGGAGGCCACAGTTCCTATGGTGGGAATATGGATGTGCTCATAGTGATTAGAGCAAATGTGGATGCCACAGTGAAAAAGTTGGTTGGGTCAGGTTTTACTGTGTAAACACATGGTATTTGTGTAGCACTGCAGTCGTGTTTGTTCATAACCCTGACTTCAAATAGAAGTGATTCATGAAATGTTCCCCAGATTGATACATCTTCTTGACTTTGACTGAAATCTGTTTTCCTAGCAGCACTTGTCCACAGAACCATTTGTCTTGCTCTCAAAAGAGCACTGTGCCTATGGTGCAAAAAATGTTGCCATTAAAAGCATGTTCTCTGTTATCTATTCAGTGAAATGGCATATGTGTCAGATGTATTAAGGAGGCAGGGCTTGGACATGAAGGATTTTGCCCCCTTAAGCCCATCATAGTGAACAAAACAGAATATAGGTGCTCTTCCATCCTGACTATACATTTGGTTGACAGTTTCTCTTCTGTCTCACAGCAGCATATCTGTCAAAGATATAAGAAGACTCAGCTAAGTCAGGCAAAACAGAAAGCTTCTTGCCATCTAAAAAAGATAGACCTGCAATAAAGCACAAGTTAAAAAAAAAAAAAAAGTAATACATGTAGATACAAAATGTAGTTCTCCCAGGATCTAGCTTATTTACATAAAGGTGAATTTTAATCCAGTGGTTAATTCCCTAAGAACTTTTTGTCACAGCCTCTACCTTCTCTTTGGAAATGTTTTCACTATAAAAGTAGGTTAAAGGAAAAACAGAGAGCCATGTTAATTATCCAACTGAAAATCAGTGTCTACAGGAACATATTGAGTTTACTATCAAGACGAGTTGATTGTGATTAACCCCATAGTTTCCATAGTGTTTAATCTCAATTGACTGTTTCATGCTATTTATGTATCTTTTCCACGTGTACTGGTTACACTATTATGATTAACACTATGTTAGTTGAAATGAGGACTCACAATTCTATTCTAACATGACAAAACATCCCAGCAAACTGAGATACTGGAAACCATGTCTGGCCTGCTGCATGTTCAGAGGGAAATCTACATGCTCAAAACTGTAATTTAGTTCATGAGAATTTCAGTGCACCCCCAATAGTTGCCACTGTATTTATTGAGTTGGCTTCTTTTAATAAACGTTTGTCTGAACCTAGCAGGGACCTATGAGGACAAAGCTCTCCTAAGGTCACTATTTTTTAGATTAGTAAAGTCATAGAACCATGGAATCATACAATAGTTTGAGTTGGAAAGGATCTTAAAGAGGATATAGTTCCATACCCTCTGCAAGAGGCAATGACACCTTGCACTAGACCAGGTTGCTCAGAGGTCCAGTCTGCCTGGCCTTGAACACCTCCAGTGCTGGGGCATTCATAACTTCCCTGGGTGACTTATTTCAGTTCTTTACCACCCTAGCATTCCTTGGTGTCACCACCAGTATTTTTATTAAGTTAACCTGTTACCTTCACCACTAAAACACGTCTTAGTAGATACAGGTAATGGAGACTGACTTGGCAGGGATGACTCAATGGATAGATAGAATTCAAAGGAAACTTGAACACCACATAGACAGCATTTACACTTACGTGCTGTAGAAGTCTTACTGAAATCCTCTTTCTGAGGGTCAGAAGCAGCTCTGAATCAAGGTTCAAGGCTGAGCATAGTATCTTGTCATGGTATGTCACCAAGGGTAGTACTTTATGAGTGAAGGTCTATAATAAATCAGAGAGAAAAGTAATTTTGAGAGAAATTAATTGTTCTTCTATGCTAAAGGATCCAAAAGACCTATGCATGCTCCGTGGTATTTCAACTACTTTCATGATGGTAGCTCAGAACAGCTATCAGGAAAGAAAGTTTCTAATGAAATTGTTTCTGTGATGGGCATGATCCCTTTTACTGATTACGTTGGTGAGATTGTAAGATGTGGGCAAGGCACGTAGTGACCCAGAGAGGCTCCTGAGAGACTTAAAGTGATGAAATAGTTTCATGGTGTGCTTTGCTTGATGTACAAAGTGGATGTGATTAGTCCACAAAATTTCTTAAAGTTTTCAGAGAACTTATTCCTCCTCATGAGAACATGAGGCCAAGAAGGCTACAAAATAAAAGTCCCAAAAAATTAACTAAGTGATCTTAACAAATACAATATAAATTAAAGGCATTGTTGATCTCTAACTTCTACTAGTGTAGAGAAAAATACTATAGAAAGAGAAGCACTGTACAGGGTGAGAGTGCCCAGGCTCTGGCAGCAGCAGGGGCTGCAGAGGTTCTGTGAGGGGAGGCCTGAGCTGCCCTGTGCCAGACACAGCCAGTTCCTAATGGCTCTGACCCACCCACTGCAGGGCACAGCTGAGCCCACAGCCCAGGTGGAGACAGAGATGGGGAAATTTATTGAAGAAGCAGGGAAAAATGCTGCACAGTGTGAGAGACAGAGGAGTGAGGAACATCTCTGCAGACACTAAGGTCAGTGCAGAGAGAGGGGGAGGAGGTGCTTTAATCATTGGAGCAGAGATTCCCTTGCAGCCCGTGTGAAGACCATGCAGAGGCAGCTGTTCCCCTGCAGCTCACAGAGGTCCATGGTGGAGCAGAGATCCACCTGCAGTCTGTGCAGGTCCCCATGCTGGAGTAAGTGGATACCCAAAGTCATCACAGTTGTGAGCCTGTAGCATGCCCTGCAGACCCATGGAGAGAGAAGCCCATGCTGGAGCAGGTTTACTGGCAGGAACTACAACCTGTAGGGTATCCATGCTGGAGTAGTCCAGCCTGGTGGACTGTCCTCCATGGGAAGGACATGGGCTGGAGCAGGCAAAATGTGTGAGGAAGGAGTGATAGGGAGGGGTTGTTGTGGACTGAACACAACCTGCACCACATGGGGCAAGATAGAGGGACTGGCAATAATGGAGTGAAACTGAGCATTGGAAAAGAAAGAAGGTGAGGTGGAGGAAGGTGTTGTTTTAGTTTGTCTGTGTTTCTCATTGTCCACATCTATTTCAATTGGCAACAAATTAAATTATTTTTCTTTTTGTTGAGCCTGTTCTGCCCAGAGTGGTAATTGCTAAGTGATCTCCCTGTCTTTATCTCGACCCAACAGCCCTTTCATCTTGCTTTCTCCCTCTGTCCTGTTGAGGAGTGGAGTCAAAGAGCAGCTTGGTGGGTGTCTGGCAGCCAGTGGATATATTCAACTACATTAAGATACAGTAGTAAATCACCTGCTTTTATTGAGCAACACAGAGCTGAGAAGTACTGTGTGTAGATGTTTAGCATGATTCAGACAAAATTCCAGTTTGATTTTTTCTTGATTTAAGCTTTGGCAGTTAAAAAGTCATGTTACTGTGTCTTGATCTTCTCTCCTCAGCATACTTCAACAGTCATTCTTTGTAATGTACTGTCCTACATGTTAGGGCTCCTACAAGACACAACCCATGGGAAACTGTTGTACAGAACAATACAGAACAGAGAGAAGGACAATCAAAGGCAAGGGAGATTTTTGGAACTATAGCTGTTGATAAAAAGATAAAAAAGACTATTTGGATTAATTAATAGAAAAACATAAAGAATCATTGCTTTTTTCAATAAGAAGGGATCTGGCTATATAGTTTATCAAATCACAGAAAACAGCAGAAATATCAGAGAAATGAAAGAAGCAAATATGATATTTAGTGAAATAAAAAGTGACATATTGCCATACTGCAAGAGTAGTTTCCCAGTAAAATACCTACCTGTCCATATGTTTAAAA
>VXBA01002271.1:207774-249658 GCA_013399895.1 Serilophus lunatus
AAAAAAAAAAAAAAAAAAGAAAAGAAAAAACAACAAAGACTTCAGGATGAAAAATTAGGAATAATCCATCCCATAAAATCTTTGACCCCAAAACACTAAATAAAGTAAATACATCAAGAAACTACACTTGTCAATTTGCAGAAAATATCTGCCATTTATTTCTGCCCCTATCTTGTTCCTAAGGTCGTTTTTCCAAGACCTTAATTTCAAAGAGGCTGTAACACATCTCCCAGCCTGATTGGAGTAAATTGAATCCACCTGACACTATCATTCAGGAATAATAATATCGCCCTTTCCCAGAGATGTGAAGCTCCTGAGATCAGAATAATTCAGGGATTCAAGTTCTTACAGTCAGTTGCTCCACTGGAATAAACTGTCATGGCTCTATTACCGGCAATGAAGCTGTCAGTATTTACACCAGCTGAGATGCTTTCCCTCTTATCTGCCGTATCTGGCCTCTGGCTATAGCTTTCAACGGAATTGCCAAATCAGTAACAGCTGATGAAATATATATCTACCCTGCATATTTAAGGTGTTCTATTACATATTCTTCACATATTACTGTATTATAGAGCAATCTTTATCACGAAATTAATTTTTACAAAGTACTGTAGCAACTCAGAATTCAAGAACATGTATTGTGTACAAGAGACAATGACTAAGCAGCAGAAAACCCAAATGGAAGGAGATCATCTTGGTGATGCTGTCTTCTTAATTCTTGTACTCTGATTTCAAATCCTCTTGGATAGGTACACCATCACATGAAATACTTCACTATTCTAAAGATCTGTGAATAAAAGATAACAATAAATAGGAGCATATAACAACTTTTAGCACAAAGTTACTATGATTTAGTGTAGCTAGTGGCAATTTAGCAGTGAATGTATACTTATTCAGAACTGCTCACCATTTGCTTGAAAAAAAAAAAGGTGTTCAAAACAGGGAGAAAGGGAAAGAAAAACAGAGCCAAAAAGTCATCTACAGTCTTAGGATCATCCCTTACATTTAAAAAGCTCCAAGGATTTAGCCTACCAGTAAATATTTTTCTCAGTGCTTAGTTACCACCCATGTATAAAAACACATACATACATATACATATGCAGACGGTGTTTTTAATGAGCAGAGGAAATCGTGACACAAACCAGTGATCAAAAGTTGAACAAGGGAAGTCGAAACAAATTTCAAAAGGAATCTGATTAACTTTTTCAAATATACTAAGGCAAATTTGAATTCTCTACCTCTTCATGCCCCAAACTGATAAAGTCTTTAGAAGAAAAACTTAGAAGCAAGCTAGTGGACTTCGGGTAGGATAGCTAGGTGGGAGGTGTGGCACAGGACCTCCTGTGTGTACAGGAGGTCTGACCCTTTGGCCTTTGTGTCTGCTATTCAGATCCACAAAAAATTGTCAGCAGATTTAATTCCTGAGAGTAGTCCAATTATAACCAGAAGATTATTTTATGAAAGTGCTGTTCATAATACCAGAACTTAAATTTGCAGATAGTATTAAAAAGACAAATTTAGTATCAAGATGAGATTAAGGGAAGGAAAAGAGAGAAAATAAAGAGCCTAGTTCAGCAAATCAAGATGTAGAGTCCAAAGTGATTTTCATGGAAATGATACAGAAAAACAAAATGAAATTTCAATTTGAAAACAAAAAAGATATATTTATTGTGCTCTTGCTAACAGTCAGTGCTTTTTTTTTGTAATTATATGCAAAAATACAAATATCACTTTTTTGTGTTTATCAAATTGACCAACTGTAGGTAGAAAATATTAATATCAAATGAAATACAAGGACAGTGATTGATGATAAATGTGACATGAGAGGAGGGGTTTCACCCTACATATGTAGTGTCATGTCCAGGAGCTGATTCTCTCATCTTATAAATGCTTAAGTGAGATCATAGAGGCAGGCTCTGAAGGAATGGTCATCAAGAAATGTCAGAAGTCTGCATGTTTAGAGAACACTAGTCAAGGCAATGGAGAAACTGAAGTGTAAGACAATAAGTATGAAAAGAATTAGATTGTAAAAATGCAATGACATAGAGAAAGGTACTTACTTCTAACATGAAAAATAGTATTTTAATTTTACAGGTCAGTTTTATAAGTTGAACCTCTATAGTCACATTATTTCTCTCATGACACTAAAGATAATGGAAATGAAACTGGGAGAAATTTCTTTTTTCAAGCACTCTCAAGTGGGTTCCATTTTGGGTTTTTTTGTATTGGTTGGTTTGTTTCAGTTTTGTTGGGGGTTTTTTCCATGTTCTATCAAAATGGCCCTTCTGGGTTTTCTGTATCCCACCCTTATGTTGTTCAAGCTCTCTATATACCTTTGGGAAACCAAACCAAACAATACTAACTTCCTGCCTATGCAATGAATGTCAATATAGCATGACACAGATCTGCTTCTGATCAAACTTGTGTTTGGGCAATGGTTTATTTTGTTGCAATATCTTACTACAAAACCCACCATAACTATTTCTCACATTTATTTTTGGAAAAAGCTTTTGCCACCTTTCTCCAAAGGTTTCAATCACTGACAAAAGAGTATAACCAAAAAATCCGAAATTTTGAAAAGAATACAGGAAGTGGGAATTTTTAGTACAATCTACAAATATACAATGAAAAGCTGAGTCTAAATGAAATGTTAAAAAAGGAGCAAATATCAGAAAATACATTTTTAAACCAAAAAATATGAACTTTTTGAGGATGTTGTAAAAGCTGCTGAAATGAGGATGAGAATAAGTATTAGAAATTATCCAGCATCAATTAACAGCAGGAGCCAATTATTTCAAGCATTTATTGCTATAATCTATTTCTTTGTTTCCTATCCTTTTCATGTTATGACATTATAAGGTAATACTCCTATAATTTCACTTTGAGTACTAGACGGGTTTTAACCAATTGAACAGTGGCTATGCTCATCTGAACAGAATAAAGAAAAAAAAGAAAAATTCTAGCTCTCTTTCCTCCGCAATGTGTGCTTCTTATACATGTTTTTAGAAATTTGTACTTAATTGAACCTTCCCAACATTTCTGAATAATGCTAAGTATTTTTCTAACTGAGATTTTACCAAAACTGTATCATGATTTTGTATCATTTCACCCTTTTTAGAATTTTTTTTTTTTTCTGGAATCCTTCACTCTGTAATCCTATTTTATTGATCTGATTTTCCTTATCATATTTTAACAACCTTATAATTTCTCTGTTGTGAGTTTTGGTAAGATGTCCTATGCAAGTTGCTTCCTATTTTCCCTGAAATTTGCAAACATTTTTAAAAGTATGAAAATATGGAGAAGAACGGTTAGTTTCACCAGCTAAATATATTCGGAAGACATACCCTTTGATCATTCAAGCATCATAGCTCATGGTCATCTTGGACTTAAAAAATTATTATTTACTTTTTTAGTGAGTTTTTTTTTTCTGTTTTATTTTTCTCAGTATTTATATTGCATCCATTAGTTTCTTCTCCTAATATAAGTTTAAATGTTCCACACTTGACAGGACTGTTAGTACAAGAGGCAACCGGAAGAAACTTATATGTATGGATTTCCACTTGAATATCAGGAGGAGCTTCTTTACTGTGTGAGTAACTGTGCAGTGGAATAGATTGGCCAGAGAGGTTGTGGAATTTCCTTCACTGCAGATATTCAAGAACCGTGTGGACACAATCCTGAGCAATGTGCTCTGTGTTGACCCTGCTTCAGCAAGAAGGTGGAACAGATGACCCTCTGTGACTGTGACAGGACACTCACCATGCTGAAAAGAAAAGAAAATTGCTGTACTTACCTTCTCCCAGATACAATTCACTCCATAATATATTTGACATATAATACAATCTTTAAGAACTTCCAATCAGCCACAGTAAAGCAATTAAATCCCCTAAAAATTCAAAGTCATTCTTAACAAAAAAAATAACTATTCCAGCTCTAGGATCCAAAGAAGTAACTATCCAAACATAATAAGAATCCATGTATACAAGGCCAGTCATCAGGTAAGTTAATGGGATTGGAAAAAGGGGACAGGAACACTCTATAAATTGTGATAAAACACCCCAAATTTGCATTTGGCTGATTCAGTCTCCCTATTAGGTCTTTATGCTCCCATTCTTTCTATTTTTTCTAGTCTCTCCTCTTGTATGGTTCACCATAGCCTATTGTCTTCACTGGTACATTTCTGAAGATGTATTCTGGCTTGAGAACACAGTTCAAAAAGGACTGTTGATTCCCCATTAGACTGCACTATTTGCAACATCATTTTTGTCACCTTCTTCTCATAAATAAACAAAAAGTTAAATTATAAACAATATTTTATAAAAAATTCATTTCAGTAAAAGGAAACTTTTAGCTTTTGAAACACCAATACTTCCCATTAAAAAAGGCAACTTAAAATAACGTTGATGATGGTCAAGACAATGCATATGAAAATAACAATAAGTTGTCAGTATTACTATAACAACAACAACAACAACAATAATAATCCAGCAAAAAACATTCAACTAGTCCAAAAAAGAATGAAAAGCTAACTTTAGTTAGTCCCTGAAATTATGTTGACTCAGACCCCACTAAAGTAATAATCTTTTTTCAGAAAGTGTATGCAAAGTATATTATCAAAACAGTTAAACCATCTGACTATACCACATTTAGTTTATCAGTAGGGATTAACTCCTGAAAAAATATGACTAAAGGTAGAGATGGAAAGGCTGATTTTAAGTAATTCTCATGACATAAGAAATTATTTATTTTATTTTTTAATTCCATACATTGACAAAAATAAAATTAATCAACAATTAACTCATTAATTTTACAGAAGTGAACCTACTCACACACTTTAACTTTGAAAACTCTTCTGAAGGCGGCAGGGACTTGTTATATCCATGCCTTCATTGCACAGCTTCAGAATATTAGATGCATGACCCTACTGAAGACCAAGACTCCCATTCTTGGTACAGGGCCAGGAGTTCACTCCCTCCTGAAGTATGGGACCTATGCCAGGCCATGCAACAAAATAATGACAGAAGAAAGATTTTTGTATGCAGACACATATACACGTCCCAAAAAGGACAGATCATGTTGAAAACACAGAAAGATACAGCATGTAGAATCTTTTTCTCCCTAGAGTTCAATATTCGATTGTTTGAGTGGTTTGATGATAGCATTATGGTTCCTTTATCCAGGAGTCAAACAAATCTGATCAGCAGCTAAAGCTTCATGTCAGCAACAGAGGATAACAACATACACAGTGGAGTTTCCTTCTCAGTGGAATATCCATAAAAACATGCCAAGAAGACTACTTTTGGCTATATACAGTTTTCCCTGCATCTTAGGAACCATGTCCTCTCTTTCTCCATTCAACTGTTACTGACTCTACATCTGTAACTATCTCACCTTTAAAAGTGCAAATGTTTCTATGGCTGGAAAAGTCAGTATCAGTGTGAAAGGAACACTACAGACTTTCAGTGGCTTGTTTGCCATACTGCAGCAGGGTGAAAAAAATAAGCAGCAGCTCTTTCATGTTCACTTTTACATATTGCAGTATGGAGCTGAAAGCTTCCTCTTTATCTTAACAGCAATTCACGTTGCATATTTTTAGCTTCCAAATTTCTCAAACATTTAGATTTACAGATTTGGTCTAAGAAAAATAAAGCAGGCCTCAAGCCTATCATATGCCACTTATTATTATCATGGCTAGAGTTTGGGATAATTTGAGCTTGCTCATTGTCCATACAACAGTATGGTAAAACTTAAACTTTGGCCTGTTTGGCTTCTCAAATTATACCTGTGCAGTGCCCATGACAATTCCCACTTACAGCACCTTTCCAAAGGTTAAAAGTATGCAAAAGTCTCACTCTTGTTCTATTCCAACTCTTCTGCTGGTCCTTAGAAAGCAACTTCCTGGTTCCACAAAGGCCTACGCCATCCATATCATCCTTTCTGAGAGAGAATTGGGCAGTTTAGACTTGAGCTGGCCCTGGTAATAGAAAAGGCTGCTGAAGTTTCCATGCAGGCTTGTAGCATGTGCAGCTATATACCCGTTTTAAGACTACTTATCATCTGACTACCTCTATCCGTTTATGATCACCTCAGATGATGTATCTTCATTATCTTTTTGTGATTTAAGTAATTAGGTACAAAATCTTGAAGTGAGCAGCAGAAACATCCAATAGTAAAACTAAGGAATGTTAAAGCGTAAGCACTTGGGGAAAAAAAATCCCTGCTTTGCTTACTAACATTCCTAGTTTATAGTCTAGATGTTGCTTGCTTTAAGCATGAGCAAAACAGCAAACAACATCCTTCTCCCATTTTGCCTGATTATAAATACATTTTTAAAAAACTAAAGGTTTTTCAAATCTTGCATCTTTGACGTGGACCTTGTAAGAGTTATTGTTTTTAAACAAAAAAGACAAATTTTAGGGAAGTTTCCTCCTTTTCTCTGGAGAAATCAAGGGTGTTTTCATTTGGTTTAAATGGTGCAAAAGTGATGATCCTGTTAGATTATTTACCAACCAAAAAAAAAAAAGCTACCCAAATACTAATCAACTGCTTACTATCAAGATTTCAATAGCAATTTAGCTTGTGATGAAGATTATTTGAACTACAACTACACAGACGCATTAGTGTAACTGGAAACTTTTCGTGCTGTGGCATTTCACCAATTACTTTAACCTTTCCATAACTTCTTTCAGATACAATTTTTCTATTATCTGTCTAGTGGTCAGCAATGTAAAGATATGTGGAAGGTGAGATCATCTTCTACACTAAGGTAACTCAGCCAACACTTTTTTAATGCAAAGAGGGATAATAAGTGGGAAGTGATGAACAAAAACACACGTAGATACCAACCTGGTGATGAAGGAATAACGGGACAATGCCAAAGACCAAAAGCCTCCAATCAATAATAGATGGCCCATTAAGAAACTCCATGCATAGCTTTGGAGACCTGGAAGTCCACATGGACTTTATGAATGACAAGAAGTGGGAAACAAGAGGAACTTGAGGATTTGGGATACCAGAGGGGGGACTGTGGGACTACAAAAAAATTTACGAAGGGACGTATAAGGGAGGGGGATTGGGGCAGAACAAGGAATGGAATAAGCCAAAAGGAGCCAGTTGGGTATGATCTGGGACTGGCCAGTACACGTTTGACCAAGACCTGCATCTAATCCCACAGAGTGCCCTATCTTCGCAAATTTTGTTTTAACTATCTCATTATGTAATCTGGATCTCTGCCTTTGTATAAGAGCTGTAAGAACTATGTGTCAGCAGCTGGGGTTAGTGAGAGAGCATGGGGCTAGCAACTGAAGTCAGACTGAGGCTTTTGGTGTCTTAAGGCGCATAGTGCCAGCAACTGGACTAAAAGACAGTTCCAAAGTCTGTAGTCAGAGGGGTCACAGCTCCTAGGTGCGTCTATCTTTACAGCATTTGGGCACATAAGTGTTTTCTTCTTCGCTGAGCCTGGTGGACACCAGCGTGTACATGTAATTTCTTTGCAATCTTCAGATGGAGTAACTGGAGAGTAGCAAGGCTAAAGGTATCTGATAGGTGGAGGGTCTGTACTGGTATTAGTGTGTCCCAGGAGTGTGCAGTGCCTTTGAGACCAGTGTGTGAGTGTATGCTTTTTTTTGCTTGTGAGGATTGAGTTGGACTAGTCAACAAATAGGACACCTGTAGAGCACATAAAACCTGTAGAGCACATAAAAGCACATAGACTGGGGCACCAGATGGACAGAGGGGTCACATTTATGCATAAGAAACCTCCAAATGTCTGTCTACTTGTGAGTATAGACATTGCAGACATACGTGTTTTTACTAGTGAACTTGGGTCTGTACCAGCTCAAGAAGAGGAAGAGGACTGTCTGTAGTCCTGTCAGTGTCACATGTGGTTGCCGTAGAAGGCAGCACCTGGTCTGTGGCAGTCCATGTAGCCAACTGTGTGTGTTTTTTCTGTGTGTCTGCACGTCTCCAGAAGACATGCTCAGCCAGTAGGCTGAACCTGAAAATGAGAAAGAAACAGCCATGTCCACCATCTTGAGAAGGAGGCCTCTCTGTCTCTAGTCTGGAATCCACTGACTGGGCAGAGGAATCCCTGGCCGTGGAGCAGATGGAGGTGGTGTCTGCTTATTATACCCATTAACAAGACATAGGTGTGAAGAGAGATTTTTGTGTTGTTTTCTTTTGTGATGGTTGCCCCTCATCCAACATGCAGGATCTGAATGAAAAACTAAGAGCTAAACAAGTTTTGCTGCAGTTGGATTTTAAGACCTAACTCTCTGAAGCTCACTAGTGCAACATGCAGAGCCTCTCAGTCAGACACAGGCACATAAATATTTAATCATGAGTGATATTTCACATACACTTTCATTTGTGCTAACTAGAATGCTGTTTATCTAGAACTCATGGATGCTTTTCTCCAACCAGGAAGTATCTGGAGAGTGTGAGCTAAAAGTCATCAAGGACAGGGACATTATGGTCTAGCTGTATGGAGCTACCAGAGAACTCCAAGAGGAAATACCAGACAAAAAACCCCATGTAGTGCAACAACACACCATCAAGAAGCAGGTGGTGGAAAGCTAAGGAGGATGACTTAATTTACTCTTTCTCTCATGTGATTTATTCTTGAGACATATCTTCATTATCTAACTCATTTAGTGTAAGATGTACATATAAAGTCTGCTGCTTCTAAATTTAAATTTCAGTGACATCTGCAGAGCAAACCAATTTTGAAGAAAATAAAAGGTTATGCAAGAAATTCTAGTGCACATCGAGGTTAATGGCTCATACAAATAGAAACACTTCTTTTAGGCCAAAAGAACCCCCTAAGAAAATGAAAATACTTGAGAAAGTTCTTAATGCCACACCTCATCTAGGCTGCTTCGTTAAGTTAATAAGTTATTATTTAACTATTCTGTCAGCTCAGAATAGTTTTTAATGGTTCGGTTTATTCTAACCAATTCTTCCTTTTGCAAACATACATGTATGGACTATTCCCAAGCTCCACTTCCACCGAAAGTTACGTAAAAGTTAATTCTTGGCAGATATTTGGCACTATTTCCCAGTCAGTGGTTTTGCTATCTAAATCTGAAGACAAGATTTTAAAGTATAATACAACTTAATATAAATGAAATCACTTACACCATTTTTACTGATGAATATTAAGGTTATTCAGGAACAAAAGTTTAAAGAGATGAGAGACACCTGTGAATGTATACAAAGCAATACAACAGATTTGTTTCTGTTGCACAGGTGAGGATAACTGGAGATAAGAGTAGCTACTGTGTCACTGGTATTGATTCACCACTGAATACCTACTATTATATTTAAATTCCATTTACAAAGTACAAAAAAACCCTATTTCACTAAAAACAAAGCTGTAGGTAAAATCTTGTACATTTTTCTCATGACACATTTAATTACAAATGAATACTAGGCAAACAGAGGATTTCCATTTCTGAAAAACCTGTAGAATTATGGACCAACAGCTGTGTTGTTATCCTTGCACTCAGACTAAAGGAGTGCAATTGTGACTTGGAGTAACTTTATTTTTATGATGCCGTAAGGGCTTCAGATAAAAAATTGAAAAACACAGAGCGAAGGGGAGAAGCAGCTTTACTGGTCAAAGGTTGATGATCTAAAGAGAAAGATCATAACAATTTTCTTATTTTTATAACATTTTGAGTACTCTTCTTCTATACTATCTAATTAGAGTCTTTTTTACTTTTATGTTACATCGACATCTAATAGAATTGTCTTTCATTACTTAAACTTACTTATGTCTAGCTCTTGGTAACCTTGGAAGCTTAACTTTATGTTTTGTCTCATACTCTACTTATCTACACACAAGAATGCAAACACACAGGAACACAGGCTCTTCTAGCCTTTAATATTCTAAGTTATCTAGCTACTTAGCAAAAGTGAATTGTCTAAAATATTAAGCATACCCCTTCAGGCATCACTATGCAGACTTTTTAGAATGGGTCGTTGCTCCTTCCTTTATCCTGCAGTGGAACTCAGCTTCTTAGTTTAGCTAGTGATAAAAGGAGGAGAAAGACACAATCAGGTGAATGTTGAAGTTGACATCCACTGTACAAACTCAATTGAAATACCATGTGCATTGCTCAGCCCAAGTTCACCTCTTAAATGCACTTCTGTGCAATTAATGGTTGCCTAAATTACAGATTGCACATGACCAGAGTTGGAAGATCCAGAAAAAAGAAATGAAGAGTGATTTCTAACAGGAATGTTTATCTTGCAAAGCAAGCATGAAAGTTGTTTAATCAAGGTAATCATTACTTTATCAATTAGTATTATTCTATTAAATAATATCAGATTAATGTCACAAACATAGCTAAAGACAGAATGGAAGCAGTTCTTAAAAGGCTGGAAATATATTAAACAATATAACTGTAAAGATTCTGTGATTCATTTATACAGTTAGGCAAAATGTTTTCACCAAATTGCAAAATCGTGTGCAGAATAGTATTCTGTTATTTGCTTGGTTGTATCTGTTCATTTTAGTTCATTTTATCTTGCATGTTCAGTTGCTCTAGAATTCAGTTGCATTGTGATAGTGTAATATAATTCTAGTCAAAGATGAGGGTAGTGTTTAAACACACAACAGAAAGGTTACAGATTTAAATACTGAAAATACAGACAAGCAGAATAGTCAGAATAGTTCGGGTTAGAAAAAGAGACCTTATCACATTACTCTCTATCAGTTACCAAGGCATTTCTGACAGAATTCTAGAAAAATAGACTTTACTGTAGAATGGTAGGTTTCTTGTGAAGGACTTTCCAAATGCTTTTCTGAAAGTGAAATTGTGTGATCTGAGTGATGACACCATTTATTTACTGAAGACTGGAATCAATATCTGAGTGCCATGTACAGCTTGAAGCAAGCTCACTTGGTGTCTTAAAGCTCTCTCCGGAGTGAAAACATTCTTTGAATCCTGATTTCATGTTTGAGTCATTTAATGTACAGCGAATGAAAGAAATGAAAAAAACTCATGTTAATAAATTCCCCTGTCTATATGTTAGAGGTTGAGCCTATATATATACAGCATATATTACTAGATTTTCATGCATATGGTGTCAAAGACTTATAATCATTGGAAGTACATGCCCAACCAAGTGTTTGAATGTGTTCTGAGTCTGTTGTTAGTAGATCCAAGTGCTTATAACCAAGGTAACATAATTACATAATGACAATGGATACTACTGCTTTATCTTTGAAAGCTTCCTGGGTAAAGTGCTCTCAGCTAATTAAGATCTCATCCCAGGGCAAGGTCTTGTCCAGCATGGCACTGCTGTGTATCCCATTGTTTTATTTTGAAGCTTTTCCTAGTTGAGGTAGTTGTTCAAAATGTGTTTTTTCCTTTCTTAAAAGGGGTCTCAGATAAATCTGCTTGTGATTCCAAGAAAATTCTACTAGATAGCTTTTTGTGAATGAGTGTCATCAAAAAGATTATGATCAGGAAGTGGCATTTACTGGTTGTTATCAGGACTAGTGCAATTGCACAGCAGATAGCAATCAAATACTGCTGATGTGCTTCAGACTCTTCTGAAAAATGAAGGAGACTAAAGCATATGGCACAAAGACTTAAGGCCAAATATTAGCATTTGTAAGATCTGCAGAGGACTTGCAGGGGGTTGGAGATGGCTGATTCCAAGAGTACATCTTACTCTGTTATCCAGCTGTGAAAACTCAATAAAAATTTTCATAAATAATGTGACCTAAAAAGAGTTATTCTGAATCATGGTCTGAGTGCTAACAGGGTTTTCCATACATTCACTGAAGACTAAGTTTACAATGAAGAGGTCTGTCTAACTTATTTTTTCCAGGGCAGTCAGTCAATGGAGGGAGCAAGGTTCCTTCAATAAACTAATTCAAAGCACACTAAGTAGGCTCTCAACTGCCCTTCAGAAGAATAATTTCTCAATAGAGTCTTGGGAGAAAAGCCTTCCTTAGCTAAAATTAGCCTTTAAGACTTCATTCCTTGATGCAATGAGGAAATTCCTCACAGCAAAACACTAAGGAAAAACAAAGTGCTAAATCTGAGTACCAATCGAACTTTTCTTACACTCATTATACATACTTAATACCTTTTAAAACCTCCTGCGATAATTCCATTTGTTTTCAGTGTCTCTGTGCTTCTCAAGATGGCCATTTAAAACTTTATCATATCCTGTGGATCCTAGTCTTTGCTCTACAGCTTCTTTGATCCTGTACTTCTCTTCACACAAATACACTGACTTGCAAATTCCATAGGTATGTTCTGAATCCATGGTGAAGATCTAATGTTTCGTACAATATATGTCACCTCACACCCCTATTAGCTTGGCTAGTAAGCCATAATCAAGTTTAAAATATAAAATAGCTTGCTTCCACCTGACTTATTGTTTTTAACTTCAAAATTATCCTGCATATGTAAAATAATACAAAGTCCTAATTGTGCCAGGGATTATGGAAACATAAAAGAATGCATCTGCCCCAAACTTCTAGAAATATTAGACAACTGAAAGAGGGGAAAGAGTAACAAGAAAAATTGCTGCAAGTCCTTAAAAGAGCCCAAGTGTAAACTTCTTACGAGCTCGTGCACCATCTTACGGATCACACAGTTCATGAAATCTGAGACAAATGAGGAGGCAAAACATCACCAGCTCCATTTTATATTTAGTAAACTGATTTATGGAGAAGTTAGTTTAAGCAAATGTGTCCAGTAGAGAGGTTTCGGAATAGTAAAATTAATTATTTTCAATACTCAATGAACAAAATGAACAAAACCACCAGACCTCCTTTTAATGTGTGATAAATATATGATCTTTGAGTACTGTTATTCTGATAAATCATTAGCACAATTGTATTTCTTCCAAAAGCAATCACTGTTATCTGATCAATGCCTTTAGAATTAAAAAGACAGAAAAGAATCTTTTGCTAGAAAGGAAGGACTTTACATGTTACTTACTTGTGTAAACTTAATTGTGTAGTCTCATTCTATTCCACTGTTACCTTAAGAATATTTTTTTCTTCGCAGTAAATATTGTTTTTTGGGCTTTATCAATATTTAACAGAAACGTTGTGTTTGTTTCTCTGTTCTCTTTCTTTGGAAATGAAAATGTTATACCTCGCAGGTCATTCTACACAACTAACATTTTTATGGTAGACAGAAAAATGTTAATACACATTTCTGTTCCGTAAGAGAGACATCTGAAGTCTCTGCATGTGAAGTATTGCCTTTTTCCTGTGTAAAGGCATGGGAAACTATGTAAACTATAAAGTCTTGTATTGAGACTATTCTCCACTTGCTCTTCTCTATAGATGGCATGATAAAAATTTTCCATCTCTACCCATGGTATAGAGTGTCAAGAAGGAAGACTAAGACAGAAAGTTAGAAATTACAAAATTTTAACTCAAATAATTTTATAGAAAAAGGAAAGGAGCATAGGAGGTGAAGTGATTTTCCCAAGCATCACAACCTGAAGGGTTATCTGGCCTTCCAGTGTGTATAGTCACAACCATGAGTCCACAGGGTCCTGCAGTACACAAGAACATGAAAGCCTTATCCTCTACTTTATTACTGATTACCATACATACCACAAACATCACCACTAGCAAATACATATATCATTAATAAATGAATATGAATAAGTATATACATACCAAGCGATTACAAATTACTGTCAGCAATCAATAAGATAGTATCAATCAATAGTATTTAATCAATCAATAATAGCATCAACCAGTATTGCAGTACAACCAGTAACAGCAACAACCAAAAAGTTACGCGCTATTACAGACTATTAGAATTTATCATTAGTGAAGCTAACATATCAGCAACATAACATCAGATATGACAGGTTACTTATGACAGTATATATATAACATTTATAATAAGTGAATTAGATTTCAGAAGGAGCCATGCTAACCAAAAAGAGAGGGGAGGGATCCCAGAGGGATTTATCCACCCCCAAAGGAGTGAAGGACAGACCAAACGAGCAAGGTAACAGTCTGCCTTCAAAACTGATCCACATCATAAAGTCTGGAGTCAGGCAGGTGTTCCCAGTAAGAGTCTGAAAGCCAATAGAAAGTTCACGTGGTATTCAACTGCGAAGTTCCCAGAGACCATGAGGTCCCATTTTGAATAAAAATAGAGTCCATTTTACATACCCCTGAGACGATGCAGGATATCCTGCTCTGAGTAAGCAATAGATACTGGTAATTTTTATTTTTTTGCCTGTAACAGCCAATAGACAATGCTGATGTCTGTTCTTTCAGAGCTGTTTTTACAGGTGTTTTTCCACTTGGCAGATTATAAATTGTCATTAAGGTCCCTTTTTTGGTATTTATCCATGGTATCTCTCGTTTCTAGGCACCCTGGCTGCACTTGAAAGTAACCAGCTGCACTCTTCAAAGATGACAGTATTTTTCAGCAGAAAATTTCTTTTGCTCAGTATTTCTTGCCTTCTTACCAAGCTACCTTTATGGCTGTTCACATCACCAAAGCAATTCAAAGATGAGTGCCAGAGACAAAAGGAAAATTCAAAAGCTGCTTTAAGTGTCCAGTAGCCTTTCCCACAAAACATCTTGCTTCCTTATAATGAGCTACTGCTTCCCACTTAAAAAAATTAAAATACTATCTGCACTTTGGTGATATGTCCACCATCCATTCTTTTGTGGTGAAAAAGTACACCAATGCGTGGCAGAATGACCAGAGCAGTAAGTCAAATTTTACTGAGTGAACAAATGGTGTAAAATACTGATTATACTGATTTGGGCACATATAAAATCTGTTAACACAACACAAATGACCTTTAGAAACCATGCAGCTAAAACTATCATGTTTCTTCTTTGAATGCTTTAGTCTCATGTACTCTGCCTAGACATAATAATCCTCAGGTCTTGGTGCTAGATACTATCACTCCTTTGCATTGTCTCCCTCTTAATATTATGAATATTGTTCATTTATAAGAGCCGACTATGATTCCCTGAATACAAGGGCACAGAAAAGTGCCCAAGATTCCTTTATTTGATACCTGTTACTATTTGCTGCTTGAAATCAAAGGAAAAATCCAACAGCAAATGACAATTCATTTAACATAACAGAAGAAAGATATAAATGTTAGAAATATTCTTACTAAAAGTTACTGACTTCAAAAAGGACTAATTCCTTTCACTCATTGCTTTTGTGACTGGTATTTTGTGACAGCGGTCCACTGTGGATAAGTCTAATGTATCTCTAGCTTTTGTGATAGAAATTTCTGTCATTTTTCCCACATAGTGAAAAAATCATGAATAGAGCTGAGGTTCAACAAGTAAGCCAAAGAGTTCTATGTGAGTAGAGCTGAATACTTAAGTAATTCTTACTATATGTTACCTGAATTTGGTATCTGATTTGCATTCTGAGTAAGTAACCTGGTAAACCTTCAATTATATTTATGAATAGTCAAAGATGGAAAAACAGGCATGACTAAGAGAAAATTGCTTATATTGTTTATTTGAGCATCTTGTGGACATAAAACATTCATTGTGTCTGGCATACACATTTGTACTCTTTGAATCACTATAGCATAACATACTTAAAATAACAAAGCCACATGGATTGTAAGTGTGCTTAGATAACATTATATATGTGTTCAAAGTTTAACAAACTAAGAAAAATAATTTTATGTGTTTCTTTGTTTATTTACAATCTAAGTATCATTTCCTCCTTAGCCTTTTATGTAAACAAAGGTAAAAGAAAATGTAACATTGTATGTTCCTTACCTCATACAAAAAGCAAAGCATAGATGGAGTCAAAAAGAGTGGCACTGTCCCTCGAATACTGGTAAACCCATGACGTAAGCCTTGGTTCTCTCCCCTTCCCTTTTTCCTCTGCAGATGACATGATGCAGAATAATGCAGAAAGGACTCTCATTCTAAGTTACACACTGTAAGCACCCTTCTAGAATTTTGGTTCATCCATCCAAAATAATTTTTGGTGTTTATCATTGTTGTACCCCTTCTTTTCCATCCATAAAATACAAAACAATCTAATTGTTTCAGTGTTATAAAACTTTTACGTGATATTAAGTATGATATAATTCAATGAGACATTATGACAGGGTTCTGCAGAAAAAGGCCAGCAAGGGCATTTTTAAGATTTTTAAAATGTATTTTTAAACTGATTTTTTAAAAATAAATAAGCAACTATTGCAAATTAAAAACTTGTACTTCAGTGCAATACACCAATATAATGACGCACAGCTGATGATTTCTGCTTCTGAAAAGGTAACTAAATACAAGAAAGTTAAATAGATGAAATCACTGACGTCTGCAATCAATGTTTATCATGTGCCTACAGAGATGTGAATCCTCTGAAGGAAATCTTAAAACAGTGTGTTTGGTCTGTATGGCTAGGTTTTGGTAGGAAGAGCTACAGGGGTGGCTACTGTGAGAAGCCGACAGAAGCTTCCCCAATGTCCAACAGAGACAATTCCAGCTGGCTCCAGGACAGACTCACCACTGGCCAAGGCCAAGACAGTCAGTGATGGTGGCAGCACCTCTGAGATAATACAGTTAAGAAGGGGGCAAAAAAACCCACATTGGGGGGAACAGCAGCCAGGGAGAGGAGTGAGAATCTCTGAAAGAATTTGCTCTGCAGACACCAAGGTCAGTATAGAAGGAGGAAGTGCTCCAGGTTCCAGAGCAGAAATTCCCCTGAAGCCTATGGTGCAGCCCATGTGACATCCCAGGAGGCTCACAATGGAGCAGCCTGTTCCTGAGGAATGGCACCCCGTGGAAAGGTCTCAAACTACAGCAGTTTGTGAAGACGGACTCATGCTGGAGAAGTTTTTGGATGACTGCCTCCCATAAGAGTGACTTGACATTGAAGCAGGGAAAGAGTGTGAGGAGTCTCTGCGTGAGGAGGATGGCACAGCCAAGACAACACGTAATGAAGTGACCACAACCCTCATTCCCCATACCCTGTGCTGCTGGAGGGGAGGAGGTAGAGAAAATCGGGAGTAAAGTTAAGCTCAGAAAGAAGGGAAGGGAGAGGTGTTGTAAAATTTGGTTTTATTTCTCATATTCTCCTACTCTGATTTGATTGGTGTGCTGGTTTTTGGTGGGGTAGCTGATTTTCTTCATAATAGCTGGCATGGGCCTGTGTTTTGAATTTCTCACCAAAACAATGTTGATCATTCAGGGATGTTTTTACTATTGCCGAGTCAAGGGCTTTTCTGCTTCTCCACCAGTGAACAGTCTGGGGGTGAACAAGGAGTTCTGAGGGTACACTGCTGGGACAGCTGACCCCAGCTACCCCGAGGGATATCCGATACCATATGACACCATGCTCAGGATATAAAGCTTGGAGAAGAAGGAGGAAGGGGACATTCAAAGTGATGCATCTGTATTCTCAAATTACTGTTAGGCGTGATGGAGCCCTGCTTTCCTGGGGATAACTGAACACCTGCCTGTCGAAGGGATGTGACGAATGAATTCCTTGTTTTTCTTTGCTTGTGCCTACAGCTTTTGCTTGACCTATTAAACTTTATCTCAACTCATGAGTTTTCTCACTTTCACCCTACTGATTTTCTCTCCCATTCCACTGGTGGGGAGTGAGCAAGTGACTCTGGGGTTTAATAACTTTTAAGTTGGGGTTAAAACAGAACAACTGATAATAGCTTATACTAATGTCTCCAAGGTGAGTCTGTCTTGTCCATGAGGGTAATTGTTGACTGATCTTCTAGTCTTTCTTGACACCCGAGTCTTTTGTTCTATTTTCTCTCTCCTGTCCATTTGTGAGGGAAAGCGACAGAATGGTTTTGGTGAGACTCTGGCATCCAGCCAGAGTCAACCCACCACAAACATGAATGTCTAACTCCTGAGAGTTGGAAATATTCACAATGAGGAGATTAACTAAGGAAAGTGGAAGTCAGAACTAAATTGGATCTGTGACCTGACATCAGGATGGTTGTGAGTTAAATTAAGCGAGAAACTGGTTCTGTGCCTGCCAGAAACAAGATTTTAATGAAAAAAAACTTTGACTTTTTAATGAACAAAGCTTTGGATCAGACCTTTATACTGGAAAATTAAATCTAAGGTACTCTCTAAAATGCAGAAATGCAAATGGATCCCTCTGAAAATTCAGTGTTCTTTACAGAATTAAGATGGATTTTTCTAGGATGTAAAGGCACCATTATTGTGAGACCTCCACCTGCAGCGCTGCTTCCAGCTCTGGCATCCCCAGCAAAGAAAGGACATCAACCTGTTGGAGTGAGTCCAGAGGAGGTCACCCAGAAGATCAAAGGGATGGAGCATCTCTCCTATGAGGAAAGCCTGAGAGAACTGAGATTGTTCAGTCTGGAAAAGAGAATGATTTGAGGTAGCTGAATTGAGGCCTTCCGGTACCTGAACGAATCCTACAAGAAAGGTGGAGGGACACTACAAGAGCATGTAGTGATAGGACAAGGGGAGATGTCTTCAAAGTGAAAGAGTATGTTTAGATTAAACACTAATCTAAATCTCTAATGTTTAGACACTAGGAAGAAATTCTTTACTGTGAGGGTGATGAGGCACTGGAACAGGCTGCCCAGAAAAGTTTTGAATTCCCCCTCCCCAGAAGTGTTCAAGTCCAGGTTGGACATGGGCAACCTGGTCTAGTGGAAGGTGTCCCTGCCCATGGCAAGAGGGGTTGAAACGAGATGATCTTCAAGGTCAGTTCCAACTCTGTCCATTCTATGATTCTATGATTCAAATGAAGTACTGTGGAGTGCCTTGGGTTCCCTGAGTAGGAGGCAGTAGCATACATGGCCACATGAGAGCCATGCTCTTACACATTAGGGCTCAAGGTGCAGTACCAGGCTGCACGAGACTATGTGCTAGTGAAGGCCTCTTTAAACCACGGCTCGAGTAGGAAATGTCTCCTTGCTTTGTTACAGTGTTGTAAGGAGCCATGGCCTCTTACAGAATATATAAACCAACATCTGAGGTACAGTCACAGGGTTTGAATAGGACTTCAGAACCTCACTGTTTGTTCTGTAAGGAATCCGATCTGAATGCTTAAAGTAACACATCAGCTCCATCAGTGCAGTCAGTCCTTGAAAGGAATGAGGCCTGCTTATTGCCCCCTTTAACTCAGTTCGTGTTGGGCTGCTCTGGGATTCATTGTTTTGCTCATCTTTTTGTCAGGACAAGCGATGTCTTCAGCTGCTGACGGACGTTTTGCAAACTTCTTGATAGGTATGTTTCTGGACAGCCCTGCCCGTGTGCAGGTCAGTTTGAACGCCGAGTTGGCTGTCCACTAGTGTCAGCTAGGAAAATGTGTTGGCAGCTCCCTGGCCTGCTCCCACAGGCTGACAGGTTTCTCTTTGTGTGTAGGTAAAGCAACATATGGGGTCCTTCTCTGCAGAGTCCTAGTAAAACATTGCTTGGAGGTACATACATGATCATGGTTTTTTTCTGCTGCAAACTTTCAACAGTGCTTGTATTTAGGTGGGAGAAGATGACACATGTTAGAGACTCTCATTTCTACAGAAACCCCAAAAGAAACCTGTCTCCTTACATGGAGAATCTTTTTTTTTTTTTATTCTAGCTTAAAGTGGTAATAACTGGAAAAAAACCCAGTTCTTTATTTCTTCTGCACACATGTGAGTATCTTAGAAGCAGTGATAATTACCCTCACAGCTATTATTCCTAAAGTACTCAGAAAACACAAGTTTAAAAGAAAACAAAAAATTCCCACAGTGATTTAAGAAATTTTTTATACTTAACTTTAATTCCTCTCTTCCAATCCTTAAAAACTTAACCTTCTAGTTAGCTGTAATGGCATTGCTGTTTTCCTTAACAGTTTTGAGGAAGGGGGAGTAAGTAAAGGATGGAGCAAAATTTCAGAGGGAGTTTTGGAAAGGCTTTCAATTGCACTTTAGGACGCAGTGAACTGCATGTAGAACTGGTGTTAGAGATCTTGATGCTTAACCACTGCATAAAAGAGAAATATTTTCAAAGTATTTCAATAAAAAAAGGGTTTCTTCAAACACATGAGACTTTTCATTGTCTGCTGCATCTAGCTTTTAAAGTAAAGTATCTTGTATTGTGAGGTTTTCAGCGTGATTAAAGCTGACAAAACACATCAGTGTTCTAGTTAACATAACTGCACAGACTACCTATGTCAGTAAAAGTGAACTCTACATTTAAAAGAAATGTGTCTTGGCTTTTACTACAGTGAAACATCCATGCAGAGATGTTTTCTCCTAAAGTTAAAATATTTGTTTTCACAGTTTCACTCCTTACTTTAGAAGAATTTCTTAAAAGGCTGTAACAAAAAAAAGAAGCTGATACTGTTAACTAAGAGATTCCATACACAACTTAAAATACTGCTTAAACTATTTCTGTTATAATGAAGAATAATTTCTGATATATTGTTATAATGGAGAAAATCCTGCTGATCTCCAACATGTACTTAAAGTGCAGTGCATTTTATTTTAAAAAAGTGCCTCTGATTTTAGTCCATGATTAAGTCTAAAGGGAGACTGCCAAGTGCTGTATTTTATACCACATCCTCTCCCTCTCAGGGACATAACTTCTCATGGAGCTGAAGCTGGCTGCCTGGGTGAGCCTGAAGGACGTAGTTTAGAGCAGGAGGAAGCCTCCACCTTAACAGATCTGTCTTGTGGCTTCATTGATGCCCCTTTCAAGCCACCTAATTTGCTGCAATGGTGCCTCATGTTACTGCATGACTGCAATGTGAATTCTTCACAGCAAACCGGAAGAAAGCTGAATGCCACTAAAAGGTTGCAGTATTTTAAGCTCTTATTAGGACACACAAATCTGGAATTTGCATTCTTGTAGTGAATTTTGTCTGCTTTTGCAAAATAGGTTTGTAAACACATGACACTTTCAAGTAGGCATAAATTTACTTGTGGAAAATACAGTTATGTTTGTAATCCTATAGCTGTAACAAAACATGTAGTGGTTAAAATGCAACATATTTAAAGGGCTTAATAGGTATTGATTGCATAGCCTTGTTCCAAGATGACTACTCCCTTATGCGCCTCTATTCAAAATAAATGTACTCTGATGGAGAGGTTCAACCCTGCAACTTCCAAAGAATTTTTGCCAAATAAAAGAAAAATCTTTCTGAGGTACCTCAAGCATAGGTTTGACACTAAGACTCTCCTGTACAGTCATACCTGACACTGAAAAAAACCCAACAGTTTTTAAGCATGGTATTAGGTGGAGGGAAAGGGGTAGTCTTTTGCACTCACTCCTTTCCAGTATGTGGCCTGTATCAAAGTGCTACAGTCGCTGATAATACTGGTAAGGCTTGCAAGCTTTCGTGCTTGCTTCCTTTTTAAATGACAACCTCTACTACATGGCTAAATTTGTTACATAGCATCTGAGCAAGTGTGTGGATGGGCAGAAACAGAGACCAACTGGAAGGAAAGTTGCTGCTAGACTCTTACTCGTGTGTGACACCAGTGAAGATCTCACTCTTCCTGTGTGTGGTACCCTTATTCAGATATCTTAATGGTTTAAAAAGAGGAACTTGTGATTTGACCTTTTCCGCATACTTTTATTCCACAAATGAAGGCATATTTCTTTTTTAGTTTGAGACTGAACCAATGCAGAAGTGAATTTCTTTTCTTTGCAGATTCATAATGAATTTGATACATCTTATTCACCATCTCTGTATGTCACTTATCTTTCTTTTGTGTGCCTTTCTTTCTCTGAAATAGTCCCTGATCTGCTCATCTTTTGCACACACATGGAAAATGAATGCAGTGCGTCTTTTAGTTCAGGATTTATGGACACACAGATTTCCAGTGACATCTGTCAGTCAGCAATGGTTTCTTAATATCTGAACTCTGCAACCTTACGTTTTACAGCATGTGAACAAACGCCTTCCAGGGAAAAGGAGCACAGCAGAGACATTCTGTGGGAAAATTCAGGTGGCAAGGAAGAAAATTTCCCTTGTAGAGAAATTAACTGTGTAATAGGCATGGCCTAAAATGACAAACCTGTGTCTGCTTAGTGCTCTAGCTATTCTTTTAAAAAATTTGCCTCTAGAAAGGATGTTTCCAAGCAGTAAGTTCCAAACTGCAATTAGAAGTGTTAAGCACAGTCCTGCAGGTGATTAACACTGTGTAGAGAAAGAATCTTCCATGTACCACAGAGTAAGTAACAGAACAGCTGAGATTGGAAGGGTCATCTGGTCCAAACTCCATGTTCAAGCAGAGTCATCTTGTGCCAGTTGCCCAGAACCATGTTCAGATGGCTTTTGAATATCTCCCAAGAAGGGAAGCTCCACAACTCCTCTGGGAAACCTCTGCCAGTGCTGGATCACCCTCACAGAACAAAGTTTTTGGTGTTCAGAGATTCCTGCATTTCAGTTTGTGCCTATTTCTTCTGATCCTTTCACTGGGTGCCACTGGGAAGAGTCTGGCTCTGTCCTCTTTACACTTCTGGTATTTGCATATATTAATGAGCTCCCCCTGAACCTTCTCTTGTAGAGGCTGAGCACTCCCAGCTTTCTCAGCCTTTCCTCATAGGAGACATATTTCCCTTTTGCTGGATCCTCTCCAATATGTCCATGTCCTTCTTGCACTGAGGAGTCCAGAATTGGACTCAACCCTCCAGGGGTGTCCTCACCAGTGGGGAAGGATTACGGACTTCCACTTCCTGCCTGGGATACCATTCATGTTCTTTGCCCCAGTGGCACGTTGCTGACCCATGTTCAACTTGGAGTTCACCAAGACCACTCCCAATCCTTCGGTATTCTGTGGGGTTTTGGTTGTTTTGTTGTTTTTTTGGTGTTTTGTTTTTTTTTTTTTAACTGAAAGCTATCTCTAAAAAATGCTAGTTTAACACCTTAAGATAAAGAATATTGTAAATGTAAACATACTGCCAAACCAGTCAGTGTGGTTTCCTTTATCTCCTTTTTGAAAGTACACATGTATTTTCTGTCCTCTTTAGGGATGATGCAATAGCTGCAGCCATCCAAACAGCAGTGCGTGCTTTTGGTGAAACTGTTTCGGGGGTTAACTCTGAATCCTTTACCTGTGAGATAGGGTGGAGAAGAACAGAAATACTGAAGCACTGAGCCTGTCTGTTACACAGCACTGACATACACTGTTTTCTGTTGGTACTTCCATGTAAAATGCACATTCCTGCTGTGTGGTTATATCCATATTTTATAGTCCTAAAATACCACAATTATTTAGTTATTAAGCATGTTTTTACATAGTGTTTTATGTGTGGAAGCTAACAATCCAAATGTCTAATTTCTAGCCATATTGATTCACAAGATACCTAACCCTGTGGCAGTCTCATGTCAAATTTTCATCTGACCATTGCTTTGGGAGCATGCTAAATTGGGAAACTCAGCTGTGCAGGCAAAACCAACCAAAAATATGTTTTTTCAGCGTTTCTAATAACATTATTTTTACCATTTTTTTAAAATGTGAGAGAGTAAACTGCCAAGTTTTACCATCTTATTGTGAAATATCATGCCACTGCTAATACCCAGACTAATAACCTCCTGAGCAATATAAATGCTGAACACACAACATGTTTTCTCATTCTGATGGGACTCTTGAGTTGGTTGTTACTCTGGTATTGTTCTGCCTGTCCTCATCCTTAACGTGGGTATGAACAAAAAGGTCTCCAAAACCTATTTCTTATTCTGAGGAAACCCTATTTTTAGAACAAGGAGAATAAAGAAGAGAGAAATGCATCAGCTGGGTGAAACAGAACACAGCACATCTTCCTCTCACTGTGTCTTCACGGGTCAGTCTTTCAGTCTTGGTCTTATCTCAGTGACTTTCGGAGGCTCCCTGGGTTGCAGCAAATAATAGATGATCCTGTCTGATCCCTGGGAAAATGTCTTTGTTTTCATCATCCCCGAAGCCTGACTGCTTTTGTGTGCCTTTCCCCTGCTCCCTCCTTCCTCTCTGTGGTGGACATGCTGGTCCTTGCACCACCTGTGTCAGAAGCTTGTTTGTACATAGCATTCATGGGTTTTGTTGGGGAAGGAGGTGTCCCCCATTCACTCTGGGTGGTTCATTCTTCAGGACAAAGTAAACAGCTGCTTTTTTCTGAACTTCCCAGTTGCTTGTTTTGAGGGGAGCACACATATTCAGGATAATGCTAACAGCCAAATGTAAGCAAATACTTTCTTTCACGTCCCTATGCCTGTTTTTAGCTTTGTCTGAGATGTGTGTAGGTAAATACTATGTTACACATCCTACTTGATAGCCCACATTAAAGTGTCTCCAAAAAGTTTAAAAAAAGTCATTTTCTACTCTATTCTCATTTTACTTCTGGGACTAGATTATATAGCACCTGCCTAAACTACGTCAAAGTGTAATTTCTGCCTCTATCTGTGGGAGCCAGTAACTCATATGGCATGGAAAGAAGTAGGACTTGAAATGCTGGAAGTCATTGGGAGAGGGAGATGCAGCAAGAGAAACAGTAGAGTTAATATGTGAGAGGTTGAGATGGGAAGTGAGGAAATATCATCAGGCCTGTGTGACAGTGTGTTTTGGTTCTTGATGCTGCATGCATTACTTACAGTTCAAACCATAGAACTGCTTGCATTTGTTCATGAACATCGTTTACTCTGGCCAAGTTATGAATTGGATTGTGGTGTAATTATTTCAAGATTATTTCAGATATCTATACAGTAGTCAATGGATCTGGGATGATAATTTTGTACCCATTTTTCCAATTCTCAAAAGACAGTGCCTCTTTTCTAATATTGTTCAGGGTTTTTTTTTTTTGTTTCGTCATTCAGGTTGTACTTTCTATACTTTCTATATTTGCCTGAAAGAAGGTTTCTTCTCTTCTCTTTGAAAGAAACTTCTCACTTGTCTTTCACTTCCACTGTTATCCCCAAATGGCCATTTAGTCACTTTAAAGAAGGAAAAATGAGAATAACAGAAAAAGATGAGTCAAATGTTTTCTCTTTGAATATACTATTAGGTATCTGGACCCTATCTAAAAAAAATAATGAAAAGAAGGAGGGTAAAAAAGTTCTGCAGCAAGGAAATAAGGACTTCTTGTTTTATATTTCATTTCCCACTTGTTTGTCTTCTGCTCTCAGCCACCTGTGAAACCACCCTACTTCATTGCTGTGATTTTTATATAAACTGTGTAAATGAAGAAAGTTGAACTTTTATATTTGATTTCTATTTTTCTTAAAAAAGAAATAGGGATATTATTTTAAATTGGTAAGGGGACTCTTTACATGGTCAGTTCATCACAACTGATTCTTATGAATGAAATACTGATACAACCTTCAGGATGGCAGCAAGGTGTGGGTAGTTAAAGATTTTATGTGTAGTGAACTTAAAGAAACACTTGGACATTTATAGGAAAGGAGAAAGGAAAAGAGAGCAATACCAGCAGCTAGAAAATGGAGGAGAAAATGAGCATAGCAGTTTTTATTGAGAAGCAAATACTATGTGCTCTGAGGCACTGAAGAAAAGAGCCATCAGGGTGTGTGTGAGGAGGGCAAAGGAAAAGTCAGAAAGGATATTGAAAGGAGAAATTAGGTGGGTAGTGGGTTTTTTCCTTATCTTCTGTTGTGCTGGGTTTTTATATGGTTTATTGTTTCTTCTGTTTTGTTTATTTGTTGTTTGTGGTTTTTTTTTCTGTAGATGTCTAGCTAGCAGAAGTTTTGTTGGTTTTCAGAACTGACTGTGTACAAACTGTTACTCGTGTAGCCAGTGAAGTTTGTTTATGAATAACTGCTTTGTAAAAACCAGGAAAATTGAACATTGATCCCGAAGTAACTTCTCCATAACAACAATGTTAACAATATACATATTTTCAGTTTAGATTCTTTCATAGAATCTTAGAATATTTTGAGTTGGAAGAGATCCACTAGGATCCTCAATGTCCTACTCCTGGTCCTTCACAGGACAGCCCTGAGAGCCCCACCATGTGCCTGAGACTGTTGTCCAAGTGCTTCTTGAACCCCGTCAGGTTTGGTGCTGTGACACTTCCTTGGGGAGCCTGTTGCAGTGCCCAACCACCCTCTGGGGGAAGAATCTTCCTAATATCAGCTCAATCTCCATGGCACAGCTCCATACCATTCCCTTGGGTCCTGTCACTGGCCTCTCTATGGCTGCCTATTTTATTTTCTACATACTACTTGACCAATTAATTAGTTTTGTAGTAGGTCTCTTAGGAGAAGAGCAGTTGCATCCCATCCTGCTCCACATCCTTCTTGTCTTCCTCGTGGCTGACTTCCCTCCCAGTAACACTTTACCTTCTGTAAAAATAGAAATTAAATTCCTATTGGTAGTTGACCATTTCAGAGTTCAGGTGCATGGAGATACAAGTAAGTTTCATGTGTCAGACATTACAGTGCATACTCCAAATACTGTTTACATGTTTATTATGTGGTGGAAGATCTGGTCTTACCAACACAAACCTCTTCCCTCATCTGCATTTTCTCAGTGTTGGGTATGCCATGTAGACCATGCTTTATAACAAGCAGATTTCCAAGCTGTTTACTTTTGTTTTCTTCATGGATTGTTCTTTATTGGATAAGTTATATTCCACTTGGCTCTAAGATTTAATTTTTTTTTGTTTGAAGGTAATGAGTTTACTTAGTAAGGACTGTAAAAACACAAAACCAATTTATACCAATTCCCCAAATATAATAAACTTTTGTAACTTTTCCTAACAAAAGTTCCAATCAGCTAGCTATTGTCTATACTTTCTTTTATGTACAATGCCATTATTTGCAAAAGAACCACACAACAGAATGTAGCAATGGGATAAAGTAGAATATTGTCATACCTGGCTTGACTCTGCACTAGAATGTGAAGTGACTTGCGTCTGTTGAGTAGTTCTTTGTTGACAACGTTTTTTTCAGTGTGCAGTGGGGTCAGCTGAGGGTATGGCTCAAGAGAAGCCAATGGAGAATGTATATCTATTATTCTGTAAATAAGGCACTGCTGCAACTAACACTTGTGTGTATCTGATTCTCATTAGCCTGACTTGTGCATTCCCACCTGCATGGTCACCCAGGGACAAGATATGTAGCATACCCTGAAGGTAAAAAAGAAATACAGACTCTATTTAACCCGTGAGAAAAAAATTAAATATTTAAATGCAGGTGCCTTGCTGCCACCGCCCCCCCAGAATGACAATGTCAGTTTAGTTGGAAGAACTGTATAAATTTTTGTTACGTGTGTGTTGCTTTGCAAAAATAATTTGTGTAAAGTGTATTTTAGAGAAAACAATAGAAATTATTCTTATTAAAAAAGACTGCTCTTAATTCCTCAAAATTGAGACAATTAGCAAATGTTTCCTTGAGTAGTTTGTACTTTTGTCATTCTAACCATAGGTAGAGTCCTGAGGTTTTGTACCAAAACTGAAAATAGCATAAAACTGAAAATAGGTGAGCATCTCAACTACTTTCAAGCTCCTGTGCTTCAAAGTTTATCATAGTTGCATTTTTCTGACTGTACATTGTTGATTTGAACTGTATATGTCTTAAAAAGTGAACTGTCCATTATGTTGTGAAGAACTGCAGGTGGAGAATACTTCTTTAATATGAGGCTATATAAGTCTTTATTTCCAGGCTGTGTACCTTTTAGAAACAGATAAAGAAGCTCAGTTGACTCTGCAAATTCCCTTGTAGCTCCAGCAGATATTTTATTTTGTTGTTTTTTTATTTTCATGATTTTGTAGGTTCGTGTATGCTGCCCAGACTTTGGACAGCACATACCTTCAAAAGGCAGTTGAACACAATGTAGAAGTATGCTTTTCTCTCCAGTGCTTTTGAAAATTCATTCCTCCCCCTTCAAGTGGGCTGAGAAAGTGCTGAATTGTCGTCCTGGTTCATTGCAGGATTTCTGAGGATATGATTGCTTCTAATCATTGTATAACCTTCCTTTAGCAGAGAAATGAGAGCTCTTGTACAGATGGACTTTCCTAAAGATGAAGTGATAAGGAACATGAGAGAGGTTTTTTCTAACTTGCTAGTGCATCTTCTGTGTTCCCTCTGAGTTCATCTCTTTATCTGTTTTTCAGTTCATTCACGAAAGAGTCCTTATTTGAATTATTCCAGTTTTGCTTAAGAAAAATGACCCATTGATAATTGTAATTCCTTTTGAAGAAAATAACCTTTCTAATATATGTGAGTAGGGGAGTAATAATTTTAGCATCCTCTCCATCTTAATGCACAGAACTTCCTTTTCCATTCAGTGCACTCGTGCATCCGTCCCCTTTCCATGTGTTGCATGTCCTTTCATTTCATGCTTCTCCTGTATTAGATCAACTTCCATCCACTTTCCTTTCTCTCTGTGCTCAGGAACATACATATGCATGCTTTTCTTTTAACCCAGTTGTGAGCCACATGCTGTGCACCTGTCTCAGGGAGAACGTGCCTCCTGAGCCTGTTCTGTACAAGGCAGGTATGGGAATAGTAACCAATGTATTCATATAATAAAGGGAACAGGGTTTAACTGTAAGGACATTGTGCAAGATATTCCTATAATTGTATGTTTGCTTGACCTTATTTGTTGCTGAACAAACGCATCCCATTTTGCTATACTTCCACAGTATTTGTGATGTTAAACTGCTTCTGCATTTGTTTGTCTGCATCTTCAGCTTCTTGCAAACTTCTGACCTGGTGACAGTCTAGATCTTACCAGCATCAGAGAAAACATGCCCTACTTCGAGCACGCAATAACTGATTGCTTTTTTACTTAAGGATTTGAAAGAAAGGTAAGGAATTCAGAAATCCAGAATGAATGTTAATTAATTTCTGTCTGTTCTGGAAATTCAAGAAAGGGATATGCCATAGTTTTCTCTTTATAATGCCAATACAGTGGTACATTTAAAACTGTTGTGACCATTTTTTCTTAGCACCTCTGCCACTATTAATACTTGTTAATTAATCTGTGGGAATGGTAGTAATAAAGAATTTTTATGTACCATTTTACAGATAGTCAATAATAAGGCATATCTTGGAAATAAACTCCTTATTCACAGGCATAAAATGTTAGTTCTGGAGAGAGGATTATAACGTGATCTGTTCACTTTGAATTTTTAGCTGGTTCAAACCTGGACTCTGGCAAATTTTGCTTATCTTTCATTGGGAGATTTGCCATCTTAAATTTTTTTAGGTTTTTTTTTCCCCCCTAAATATTCAACGAGTTACTGAAACTAAACCATTGTGGTTCCATTACACTACCTGAAAAATAAAAACTTTTATTTATTATTTTTACCTCAATTTCTTTGAAGTGGGGAACAGTACAGTGTGAAATAAGTTTAATTGCTTCAGCTTTGCGGAAAACACTTAAATATTCTTCTGGTACAGCAAATTCATGATCAAATTAATGTGGGTTTTGTTTAATATATAATTATATAGTTATGCTGGATACTTGAGTTAATTACAGAAAATACATAAATTAAAAAATTGATGAAAATTGCAAATAGTGAAAATACTTCAGATGCATAAGAAGGAGAAGAAATGACAAGGACTTGCTACAGATCATTTACACAGCCTTAGGGTACAAGTTAAGTAACAAATCCTTTTCCCAAAACTGATAAAATTAACACTGCACTGACAGTCCAGCCAAGACCAGGACAGGGACAGCTTTTACTCCTGGACAGAAAAGGAGAGACTTGAATGGAGGAAGGAGCACAGAGCAGAAAGGATGTTTTCTAAGCCTCTTTGTGGCATCAAATTTTTAAAACCCCTGTAAAATAAGGCAAGATCTTCTGTTGGCACATATTGCCGTAATTGCTGTAATTTAGAATATCTGCACTATTTTCACTTAAACTGGCGATTTAGCACATTTTGACAGTCTCAGTGACAGAATATGTTATAGATACTTGCTTGACAGCATTTGTACAATTTAGAGTTGGCTTGCTTGATTAATTCTTTGTGCTTGTGCCTGCCCCCTCCACCAACCACGCTGAGGGCTCTGTCATTTAGCTTGACTCCATTCTCTTCAGCTGAGCAGGGGCTGCAGGAGGCCAGGCAGCACGTCTTAGGGCCATACAAGTGCTGTTTAGCAGGATGTACTCTGCAAAGCCAGAGGCACTCAAGAGACTACAGTAAGAGTCACATTAGTGACATAATACTGAGAGCCGGAGCCCTGTTATGTAAATGCTCCTTGTGATGAAGTGTGTGGTGTTTGTTTTCAGCTGGTTATGCTGTTGTATGTGTATAGTAGGTTTGCTGCTGTTTTCAACAAATAATTTGCAACTAATATTGTTGACAGTGTTGTTGATGAAGTTTAAAAACCTGTTTGGTGGCTGCTGTTCTGTAACCACCCTTTTTACTTTAAGGCAGCTTTCCCCATGATCTATGTGCCACTAGAAAGGAGAATGGAAGGAGTTGTTTGAGGTATACAGAATTAAGGGATGGGCACACATCCAGGGAATCTCAGAGGGAAATATGGGCCGTGTGCCATCCACTGAACTTGCTACATATGCGCACATCTGATCTAGCACACACACACACTGTGCAGATGGTTTGCAATTGCACAGAGCAGCTCCACAAGGCATGTCCAGATCCCACTTATCCAGGGTGTCTGGAAATCCTGGTCATATGGCCACTCTGCAATTTCTCTCTTTCTTCTTCCCAATCTTGAAATTCTGCCTAAGGAGGGAAGAAGAGGAGACAAAAAGAGGACATGCTGAGGAAGAAAGACAAACCAGATTCATGTTAACATTGAACATGTTGAGAATGATGAGGTTACAGTAAAGCAATGAGCGTCAGGACCTCAGCTGAGCCATGATCTACTGTGTGTGTATTTTTAGTGTGCTGTTGCAGTGTAAAATGTATTCACTTCACTTAAGCTATGTCATAGTAACTTACTGTGAATATTGAAATAAAATGCTAATTGGATGCAGTTGGAAGAGAGCACATGGCAAATTACTGTAGTACCGCCCATGGCTGGTAACTCATTTGCCTATGGTGGCATGATCAGTTTTGATCAAATGCTTTCTCTCTTTCTACCTGCCCGTTAATAATGGGCCTTCTTTAACTGAAACCTGCATCAATTTAAAGTTCAATTAATTTAACTTTTATAAGTTAGAATGTTTTTCTTAACCAATTAAACCATAATTAACTGTAATGAAAAGTAGAATGTTTCTTAAATCTTTAAGGCCTCTTCATTAAATCAGAAAAAATCTCCTTCACAAGACTCTGGTTAATCTTAATTTCTCTAAATAAAAATATAGTTTATGTTCTCAAATGGTTTCTGCTTAAACAATCTACTTGATCTCATTTCAGATAGTCTGACTATTCTTCCATTGGTAGGTAAGAGCTTTTTGCTAATATTTTGCATTGAAAATTGTGATGAATCAAATCAGGACTTTGAACTTTTTGAATGCGATGCCACGTATATACATCACAAGCTAACTTTATGTTTTTGTTGGAGTTTTTTCATGTGTGATGCATTTAAGAATTTATCTTCCATGATACCAGGTTTTCTGCAACAGGTATAGTCTCACCCATGACAGTCTCCTCTTTTTGACAGTACAGATTTATTAATTTTCTTAAGAGTTACTTGTGTGAATTATTTATGCACTTCATAATCCCATGGTATTATGTACCCAACGGTGATTGACTACTAAAATTCTTAGGCTCTAACTGTATAAATGACAATCTACATAATTAACTTAATTTCTGTAAAAAGTAGGACTTTTTATCCACTAAAAGTTTTGATCTGATAAGTCCTGAAATACAATCAGAGCACCAATTCTTATGGTGCTGTCAGTCTCTTTTAAATTATCATTCATACTTTTCAGAAAATAAAAAGATAACATCCATGGAACAGAAACCAGTCTGATCCTCTGCTCTGCACATTTACCATTTTGTTAGAATCCTATCGCTTTTTTTTTTAGGTATTGGTCTTTGAATTAATTACCTAAAGGTGGCCTGTAGGTGTCTTAGTAGAATTTCTTTAATCCCTTTCTGAGACAGTTGGCAAAATAATGGTAAATTGTGTTGAGAAGAGGGAAAAACAACTATTGCTGCAGGAATTTAGGCTTCCTGTACATAAGGAAAAATGGCATCAGACTTTGCTTTCTCCCATAATATAATATTTCCAATAGAAAAAACCAAATTAATTCAAAAATTACTTATGAATATTTAGGGACTTGAATCTTTCCTCCATTACATGCTGCTTCTATTTAATTCGAGGGGTAAGAAAGAGTTCCTTGACTCTTATGACTACTCATTTTAGGGCTTGAATTGAATTTGTGTGTTGCATACATTTAGCTAAAAAAATATTTTCAGGGTTTTGAGCACACAGCTGTTTTCTTTCCTCTTGTACTTGTTTTTACGAGGTAGTCAGTGAAGAATAAATGACCCTATCACAGTGAAGGTGGGTTAAAAGAAAGAGTCCAACCAGTAGAATTAATAATGCCTTATAGAAATGTGATACCCACTGTAGTTTTCTTCTGTTTTTCAAATGCTGCCATTTCAATCACAGAAGCGGTTTAAAAATACTTCTCACTTTACCTAAAAGCTTAGTATTGCATACTTGTGTTGCAATCTTCATTCCTACTTCAGAGCATAATGTTCATTATTTCTTCATAAATATTATCTACTTTTTCATGTTTTTCTTTTACGTTCTTTGTTTCTTTCACTTTTGATGCTGCAGATCTTTTTTTCCTTTAAAGTTCACAAATTTTATCCCTGATTCATTTCAGAGAATATGCTTTGCTTTACAGGTTTATATTGCTTGTGAGTCTTGAGTATAAAAATTATTTCTCACTGCGTTTAATAATGTCATAATTTATGAATTACATAAGCAATATATTTTTGTGTTAATTCAGTTTTTGTTAATGAATTTTTATTTGAGGTATTTTGAGTACAAACGTGTAAGTTCTGTTAGATGCTATATAGTGTTTACATGCATAAAAAGTTGGGCAGGTTACAGCAGACCCATGCCACCTTTTTTTCTGACTATATGCTTCGTCTGGGAATGCACAGCCAGTGTTGCCTTTTTTTTCATATACATTATTTATACAAACCTGTAATCTAGCAAGTGCATTACAGTTAAAAATGGTTGTACATCTTTCTGAAGCTTAACATAAAGACTTTCTAACTGGAAATTGAACCTTAACTTTGAAAATGCCCTTGTACTTTAATTTAAAATACGTGATTAGAATCACCAAATACTTTAGGTTGGAAGGGATCTCTGGAGGTTATCTGGTACCACCCCCACTTCAACAGTTAGAAGAACATGCTCAGGGCTTGCACAGTCAATTTTTGAATATCTCCAAAGCTGGAGATCCCATGATCTCTTTGGGAATCTTTTGAGGACTGACTGATCCCATGATGAAGAATGTTTTCCTTAGGAACCTCCCTTGCAGCAACTTGTGACCGTTGCTTCTCATGCTCTTTTTGCACCTCTGAAAAGAGTTTGCTTCAGCCTTCTACATGACCACCTGAAATACTGTTGAAGACAGGAGCTTCTGGAGCTTCTGAAGACAACCTCTTCTCTTCTCTTCTCTTCTCTTCTCTTCTCTTCTCTTCTCTTCTCTTCTCTTCTCTTCTCTTCTCTTCTCTTCTCTTCTCTTCTCTTCTCTTCTCTTCTCTTCTCTTCTCTTCTCTTCTCTTCTCTTCTCTTCTCTTCTCTTCTCTTCTCTTCTCTTCTCTTCTCTTCTCTTCTCTTCTCTTCTCTTCTCTTCTCTTCTCTTCTCTTCTCTTCTCTTCTCTTCTCTTCTCTTCTCTTCTCTTCTCTTCTCTTCTCTTCTCTTCTCTTCTCTTCTCTTCTCTTCTCTTCTCTTCTCTTCTCTTCTCTTCTCTTCTCTTCTCTTCTCTTCTCTTNCTTTTTTTTTTAATTTTTCTTCTCTGTTCTTTTTTCTTTTCATTTTCTCCCCTCCCCTCTCCTCGCTGAGCACACACACACTTCTCTCTGCCTGTGCCCATTTATCACGTGCTCCAGCTCTCTTAAGTTGGTGGCCCTCCTTTGGACTTGCTCCAGTTTATTTATATTTTTCTTGCACAGTGGAATGCTCCAGGTATAGTCTCAGACATTCCAATTAGAAGTGAATAATAATTTCCATTATCCTGCTGGTTATATTCCATCCAGTACAGTGCTGTGAGTAGGTTGCCCTCATTGCCTGAAGGGCATGCTGCTGACTGGGGCTCACTTGCTGTCCAGCAGGATCCCAAATACTCTTCTGCCCAAATTGTGTCAGCCCTCAGTCTGTACCGATGCAGGGAGTTGTTTATTTTCAGGTGCAAGACCTTGCATTCATCTGCATTTGAGGGGAGGGGAGAGGAAGAGAAAGTGGAAAGTAGGTTATAGTCAAGCAGGTCACCAGGTTAAGCATGATGGCTGATAAAATGATACCAAAGGAAGGAGCAGGAGTTGGGAACTGGCAAAGATGTGGTTTAGAAGGTGCATCCATTGACAGATGGTCACTGATGCCACTTGCATGCCCGCTTTGTATTTCAACCTCTTCATAATGTTTCTTTTGGAGTTACTAACTTATTTCAGGTTTGAGGTTTCTTTTTTCAAATGTGGACATAAGAAAAATTGTTAATAACAACAATGAATGATGTAGTTAAATTTTGTGTCTGATGGTTACTAATGTAGGAGTCAGCACCAGATAGTTTTTGGGTGTCCCAGAATGCATCAGTTTTCATGATTCTGTTTGCAGTTTCCATATATGTCTTCATGCGACCTGAATATAAAGAGCTTTTTGTGACCAGTTGAGTGAGGCAGATTGCCTCTTTTAAGACACCCCTTATTGCTGGTGGCCTTTAAAACTCACCAGTACCTCTGTTTGGAGACCTGGGATTTAGAGTTGTGCTCTCTGACATTCAAAGCTTAGAACGACACCCTTACTCTCTGGGCAGATAGTCTTGTTAATAAGTTGCTCATTAAGGATGAGCACCATTTCTTCTTAGTGTGTCTTCTTCTTTAAAAAAAAAAAAAAAAGGTTGCAGTTGCATCTTGAGAGGATAAGGAAGGAAGAGGTTCAGAGGTGAGCAACAGCTTCTCTGGTAAAACACTCACTGCTCTGCTTAGCATAGAGATAATAATGGAAGGGGAGATATGTCGATGATGATTTACAAAAGCATGAAGGCTGAGGAGAATGGGCTGATTGAACAAGCAATATATGAAGGGGAAGATTCCTAGGGAAATTGTCAGACTTCAGGTATTAAACAAGCAAAAGGGTGTTGTGAAATACATAGTGGGTATATTTTACTATACCATCACTACCCAGTTCTTTGATATTAAAAGCATATGATAGAAAAAAAATGCATGGGTTCAAACAGAAATTGATAAATTTATGGAAGAATATCAACTGATGAGTTGAGCTCAGTGGTGTCAATGCAGACTTTGACTTAGGACATCCATACAGCAGAAGCTGCCAGGCCTTGAAAGAATATGTCAGGTGAATGATCAGTATCTATCCTGTTTTGTGTTGGCTTATTCATGTATTACAGTCTTGGCTGACCTGAATCACATCGTTCTTATGCTTATAAGTGTTATGGAGTTATATTGTGTCCTGACTAAACTTTCTTGAATATTAATCCTCTGGGTATTTTTGATAAAATGAGTTTTGAGACTTACCTGACCTTAGGAACTAAACAGTAAATGTTTTAAAAGAAAGGTGTTGTATGAATTGAGCAGCTTTTTAATGAAAATATGCCTGACATTAGTCAAGTTTTTCTACTGAAAGCAGAAGACCACTAATATTTCAGATAGGCAAAAAATAAACAAGGCAAAACAAAAATGCAAAACATGGGAGAACTTCTCAGCTTTTGCTCTGTTTTGGTTTTGTTGGTGGGGTTTCTTTTATTAATTATTAAAAATACAAAAATACTTAGCAAAACATCATTAGGAACTGCATTAGGGGCTGCACCTTAATTCAATCTCAAAACGGCATCTTTATGCCAGATAATTGCACAGGACTGACAGAAGTTTCTGGGAAGACCTACAGGGAAGCTGGAGTGTCAGATAGCAGTAGATGCCTTTTAGAGCAGTTAATTGTCTTGAAAAAGTAACGTTCATGGTGAGAGTAAAACATCTACATGTAGTTCTCTGGCTCTGTAGCTGAACCTTTCTCCTAATTTGGGTGTCCTGAATACGTACGTGTTGTCTTAGTTCCACTTAAAAAAAATTCACAAAATGAAATTGGAGAAGTGCATGTGATGGAGCTTGGGAGCTGTTCATCTCTCTCTCTGGAGCAGACACATCCTATCTGACCACCTTAATCTCCTTCAGGCAGTGTTGACTATCTTGACTAGATCTTTACCCACTGTAATGGCACTTCACTCCTTACATGTGTATGCCTTAACCTTGAACTGAATCCTACTTTCAACTGCAGCTTTTAAAAGCAATTCATTGGCTTTCCCCTGTGCTGTAATTTTCTTTGCAATCTTTTTGCTGTGATGCCTGTTCTATGCCCCTTCCTGTTCTAGTCTGCTATTTCTCCCTTTATTTTTTCACATCTCTACTTAAAAGACACACTTATTGCAGGATGTCTGTCCTCTTGTGTTCTGTCATAGAAAAAAATTGTTCTAAACAACTGTGGAAAGTATAGTAGAAACAATGATATAAGTTCTAATCTCAGTGTTGAATTTATAAATTCTGTCACAGACCTTTCTTTAGCTATCTTTAATTAGTCATCTTCTTTAAGGTGTTTGGAACTTCAGGTCACAAATTTTTGCCTGTGGGTCCATCTAGTCTTTGATTAGGCTGTGAACTGCTGCAGTAATGCAAATAAATAAAATATATATGAGTAGGCAGCAGGACTTCTTATCAGTGTATAATTACCTCTTACTATTAGTAGCAAATTTAGGTCCAAATTCAGCAAATAATTAAGCATATTTCTGTGCTCAAGTCATCACTTGATGACTTGGGAAAAGCACATGCACGTGCCATGGACTGTTGTCTTTTGAAGATCTGTGAAAGCCTTAAACTTGCTAATTTTGGAAAATAATGAAGAAAATTGCTTTCTGCCAAGTCTTTGGATTCACTTTAAAGTTGAAAAAAAAAAATCAAAACATTCTGTAAGGGGTTTTCTTGATACCATTTTTTCACCATTTGAGATTTTTAATTCCCTTTATGGATTCTTATGTAGTTAAGAGTGTTTACAGTGGGGTTTATCACTTAAATAGGGATAACACTAATAACTAATAATCATGAAAACTAGAAGCTGAAAAGACCTATTACATTGTTAAACCCCTCCCCTGACATTTTATGATTGCTCACTGTAGTATAATTTCCAGGGCTTTGTTTGGGCCAGTTTTACTTCCTTACCCTATTCTCCCAAGAACATTGTCACAATATTCAATGCATACTTGTCGTTCCCCACCCTGGAGTTCAATTGTAATAATTTTAACTTACTCTGACTTCTCTTATATATGTGAGGTATCTCTTTTTGCTACCTTTACGTTTCCTTTTTTTCAGTTTTAGACTTTCCATCATCCTTGACGTGTCTGCTCTTGTTTCAATTTCTGTTTGCATTTTTTGAGTTTAATTTTTAATCTTTTTCCATAAGCTCTTCCCTCTGTTTCCTTAATTGTTTTTATTGTTTGTTTTCTTTTTCTGAATTGTCCAATTTGTTAATAGCTGTATGGACCTGCTTCTCCTTCCTGCTGCAGTCAATGGAAAAAATGAAGGCATGGTACTGCTCCGAACTCTTCCCTACAATTTTTGTCCTATATCCATAATAAATTATTTTTTTCTTCGGGTGACTGAAATACACAACTATTTTGCAGTTTCTGTATTCAGTGGGACTAGGACTATGTCTGTCTTGAGTGAACTTAGTGATCACCTAGTTCAGTTGGCTCTTGCTGGAAGGCCTTTTATTAACTTGGACGTGTCTAACTGGCTCCCAGATCAGTCAGACAGTTTGCATTCTGCCAGCTGTAAGCATATGCAAAATTTGCTCGCAACTCAATGTGCCTTCATGGAAAAAGTTTGAAGACATGATCAGTAATTCTGAGCATCTGAGGCCACCAAAACTGATGAAAAGACTACTTAGTCAGAGTCCTTTGCTAAACATCAGAAGTACATAATCATGTGAAAACTGCAGTGTGAATATTCTGAAAATATCATCCTTGACATACCTGCTACGTCAGGTACTTTCTCCAAAATAATGCTAAGTGTTCCTATCACTCTAGATAGTAAATGTGTTCCTCATATGTGTGGCTCCAAGTGGAGAATTCTCAGGCTAAATTTTTATATGGAGCCATAAACATTTCACCTTGAGGCTGGGCATTTCACCCTGTGATTTCTTCCCCCACTTGTAATGGCTTTCCATGTTTTGGAACATGTATTTGAGAAAAAAAGATGCTTGGGGGCTAACAACAAGCAGTTACTCAATATTCTATGGGATTTCTGTGTGTCATGCAGATGCACTCATATACATAGTTTTGCTTTTTTTTTTTTTTTTTGTACTCAGTGGTTCATGGGGACCAGACACTAGATAAACAGTTCTAATATGAAAACTGTATAGCTGCAAGAACAAAGTGGTGCACTCCCACTTTTACATACTAAAGAATATTTATGTCCCACTTGCCTGTAAATTACTAGTTTTGGTACAGTGTGAGCAGTATTTTGTCTAGAAACTCATAACTGAGGAAAGGTCTGCTTGATATAAAATAATTTATTTTCCTCTGAGTCTTAAATATATTTATGTTTTGCCTGGGTGAAGCCTACTTATGAGGTGTACTTTCTGCCCTGTCCCTGTGCTCTGCTGGAGCGGTATTTGCAGGACTTCTGCTGAGTCTCATCAAAGTGGTCTTTATACCTGTTACTGAAGAGTCATAGTCAGTGGCACAGGGTCTAGTTGGAGGACTGTCACCAGTGATGTCCCGCAAATTTCAATACTGGGCACACTATGGTTTAGCTTACTCATCAGTGACTTGGATGAAGGGGCAGATGTCTCCTCAGCACGTGTACTGAGACACAAAGCTGGGAGGAGCAGCCAATACCCCAGAGTGCTCTGGTCCTTCAGAAGGACCTTGGCAGGTTGGAGAGATGAGAAACACCTGAAACTCAGCAAAGGCAAATGCAGGGTCCTGTACCTGAGGAGGAACAACCTCCTGCACAGTACAGGCTGGGAGCTGATCTGCTGAAAGGCAGCTCTGCTGAGAAGGACCTGGGGGTCCTGGTGGGCAACAAACTGTCCATGAGCCAGCAGCGTGCCCTTGTGGCCAAGAAAGCAAATGGTATCTTGGGGTGCATTGGGAAAAGTGTTGCCAGTGGGTCGAGGGAGGTGATCCTGCTGCTCCATGCAGCTGTGGTGAGACACCGTCTGGAATGCTGCGTCCAGTTCTGGACTCCTCAATTACAAGAGAGACATGGAACTCCTGGAGCAGGCCCAGCAGAGGGCAACAAAGATGATTAAGGGACTGGAACATCTCTCTTGTGAGGAAAGGCTGAGGGAGCTGGTCCTATTCAGTCTTGAAAAGAGATGACTGAGAGGGGACCTCTGTCTATAAGTATCTGAAGGGAGGGTGAGAAGAGGACAGAGCCAGGCTTTTCTTGGTGTGCCAAGCAGTAGGATAAAAGGCAACGGACAGAAACTGATGCACAGGAATTTCCACCTGAATATGAGAAAGAGCTTTTCCTGTGTGAGTGACCACACACTGGTAAAGATTGGCCAGAGAGTCTCCCCCACTGGAGATATTCAAGTACCTGGACACAATTCTGTGCAGCGTGCTCTAGAATGGTCCTGCTGGAGTAAGGAGGTTAGACCAAATGACTCACTGTGGTCTCTTCCAACTTGTCCCATTCAGTTATTTGTGAATACTGACCTGCTTTAATGAGAGCAAAAATATGAGAAATTATCATTAAACTTACAAGACCTTTGGACTGGAAAGGACTGTTTTTCAGATACTCTCATGAATTTGCGGGTGGGAACTGAGCCACTGGAATGGTTGGTGTCTGCTAAACACTTTGTTAGCACAAACTTTCCTGGGTAATTCTTGTAAAGAACCTAGTTAGCTAAGCAGACCATGATGCCCTTTCCCAAATGGAGATTTTGTAGGAGCTGGGTGTTAGTTACCAGAGCATTTCTCAGCGCTCAAAAAGTAGTTATCCAATGCACAGATATTCAGTAACTGCTCAGGTTTAGTGGCTGTCTTAATGTCCTGGGCTGGTATTTCTGGGCATGCTAAATGCCAGTGTTAAGAAAAGATAGGGAAGCTTAAGGAATGTAAGGATTAGTGGCACTGTAAGGGCTTTCTATCCTTGGGCAGTTGCCACTGTTCATTTTCCTGATATTAATATATACAAAATGAGCCAAGCTCTAGTACCTTAATAACTTCATTATGTGGAAATCTGCTTTTTCCTCCTAAAAATAATATAAAAAAAGAATCGCATTTTAGCACATAAGATAGAGTTCAGACTCTAATTTCATATTCTAGGACGACAGTTAAACTGTGTGCTTTAACTCTTGCCTGTGATGCTGTGTTTATCAGTCTGATAAACACTCTGCTGCTAGGCTGGCAGATACCTGGTAATTCTTGAAAGCATAGACTTTTTAATGGACAGCATTTACTGTACTCACACAGCCTGAGCTTTCTGTCCAGTATAAAAAGGGTTAAAATTTAGTAAGGACTGGGCAGGAGGAAGGAAAAAAGCTCTAGGCAGAATGTCTCCGCACAGAGAAACTGAGAAGAGTTAATTTGTGCTCCAAACTGCCAAGGACAGCAGAAAAAAGCAATTAATATAAATAATAAAGGCAGAGATTTGATAAATATTTGGGGAGGGGGTACTGTGGTGGTATAATTGCCAATGTTGAGGAGAGGTGGGCTTCTGTGCTTCCTGGCCTCTTTTGTTCCAAGGTTTCCTACAGCTGATTACTTAGTAGCCTGCCACATGCCATCATTTTTAGGGTTTAAACCACATTTAAAAAAAAAAAGAAATAAGAAAGAATTGCGTAAGAAAGAATTGTAGAACAGACTGGGACTATGACTTCATCATGCAATATGGCTTTGTGATTCATTCATTTTTCCAGACTTTATTTCTTCAGAGCAGGTACTGGGTTGGCATCTTGAGCCCTGCAAAAGATCCACAGGGCTGAGTGGAAGGAATATAAATGCTTCACTGGAGCCAGACTCTGGCTGGGGCAGTTGCTGTCAATAGACTGGAGTTTAAATACATTGACAGGATGGTGGGGGAGGTGTTCTGCAGTGCTGCAGATCCTGGGAATACCTTATCTTGGGAGTAGAGAATTAGAATTGTTTTATATGTTCACCAACACAGTTGTTTCTTGTTTCAGAGATAAACAGCTACAACATCAGGAAACCAAGAGAGCCTAGGTTTCACTGTTCAAGAGAGGGAAAACTCGAATATGTTTTAGCAACAAGGAGTAGCTTCACACACAAATATATATATATAAAACACTTCAAGATCATAGGAAATTAAATGAAGCTAATATTCAACAAATTACATATTTTTCTATTGAAAAAGGGGAAGCAAGCAAGCGATTTACATCAAAATATTAAGTATTCAGTGGATAATTTCTAACAAAGCCCTTAAAAATAAAAGAGCTCAGAAATACTTGCAACCACGTCGAAGGGCACAAAGGCTCTATTCCTCCCATCCGTTAAACTGATTTGATTTTTATGTCTGTTTTTCTATATTCATATTCTTATCTTTCACAGTGTGGATGGATAACCTTACAGAAATGCTGCATGAATTGTGGGATTCTGTGCCCTGGCAGCTTCTGTGGTAATCTGGGGGTGTCCTGTGTCCCCCTGCACACACCCTGAGCGGAGCTGTCGCGCACTGCAGCCTGCGCGCCGAGCCCAGCCTGCTGCTCTTGGACACGGGGAAATGCAAGGTACCTTTTTTTTTTTTTAGCAGACTGTAAATGATTCCTATTCTTTGCTTCACAGAACATCCGATGTGGTGCCCAATCGGCTGAGAAAGCTGCGCAAACGTCAGTGTG